>JASXTE010000697.1:0-28805 GCA_030280995.1 Hemileia vastatrix | reverse complement strand
AGAAGCAAGGCAAGAAACGATCTGGTGTTTTTAGCGGTCTTTTCTCACGATCAAAGGACAAGAAGGACAGGAAGAGCGGACACTTTTCTCAGGGCAGCGTGGGATAGCGACAATGCTAGGCTCTCAGAGGACAGCTCTCGACAGAGTCTCGCGTTCGAGCGGCAATCAGAACGCATCTTCAGCTGGTCGAGCACTTCAGGAGCGCGATAGATTACAGCAAGAAGCATATCAACGACAATTCTTGCAAGAAGGCGGTCGACCTGCGCGGCCCGGCAGTCTCATCGCTACACCCGGCTCGGCACCTATGCTGAATGTGTTGCGCGTATTTGCAGGCAACGAGGTGGGACAGTGGTGCTACGTTCAAGACCGTGCTGCTCAATCAGTCGACTACGGCCGGTGATCTTCTCAAGCAGGTTTCTGCAGCGCTTCAGGTTGGGCGTTATCGACCAACAACGCTTGGCTGAGTATTGCCTGACGATCAAGCTCTCAGAAGGAGACGAGCGGATACTTGAATCAGATGAAAGACCTCTCTTGGTGCTTGACAAGCTGACCGAAACGATCAACGCCGGCAGTCAAGACTTCAAGGGTACTCTGCCCAGTGTTAAGCGGTCAAGTATTGGCTCCAATCTCGTCGATATCTTCCAATCTTAGTCTGAATCCCGCGATTGCACGACTGGAATCCGACTTTAGTGACGACCATTACGTCAAGCTATATTTGCACAGGAGGGACGGCGCCCAGACAGACTATTCGTCGCAAATCTTGTCTGAAAAAGATCACATGGTAGGCAATGCCCCTTCCACCCATTCGGCAGATGCTGTAGCATCTTCATCCGAAAAAATGGATCGCGTGGGCTCACAGCAATCGACCGACGAGCTTTCAGCCAGCTCTCAGAATCTTCGCTTCGCCTTACGAGCTGCTTATCTTCCCTTCCGATCTACCTGAGGGCATCGTCTTTGACCCTCAGACCAACGCACTGGTTCCTTACCGTGTTTTGTCGACACGTGGTCCTGGCGGACAGACTGCCGTCGAAGGCATTCCACAAGACTACCGTGAAAAGCTGCTAGCTCTACCGCGCAATTCCACTGTTGCTGAGGTCATCGAGCAAGGGCTAGAACGCTTCGGAATTCTAGATGGCGTTGTAGAAGGTGGCGATGATGTCGAGGACCGCAGCAGTAGGCGTCGCAGCAAGTCGCGCGTGCGATACGGGCTCAGCGTTAAAATTGGCGATTCAGAACGTTCTCTGCAATCCTCTAGCCGTGTACTGGACGCATTCAAAGCTGCACCAACGCTCCGTCCCGCTCCTACTCGTCGACGATCTAAGCGAGGGTAGCACGGATTCAGCCATGCTGCTCAGTATGTCAGAAGATATTCGCTTAGACGACCCCGTCTTCATTCTCAGACAGGTTCAACGACATTCACACCGACCTGCGCGACCTCTAAGTCCCGACGGAGAATCTTCTTGCCTCGAGGCAAGATGAGAGACGGCAAGCAGAGCTGAGCACAGTGGCGGCAGCTCCGTCGAGCAAAGCCATTGAGGAGGTCAGGGGTACTGCAGACACAATACCTTTGGAACAGCAAGGCATGAGCAGACAAGAGTTGATCGCGGCACAGCGCGCCGCTGCCAGGGAACGAAGAGCAGCCGTACTGGGCAACACAGCCCAATCAGGAGAACGGTGTCGATGTGGTGCTCAACGACCGAAGCCGATTACGCAGCTCTCGCATGCTGGACACCGGCAAGGTCCGCTATTCGTTCATACCCGTCTCGGTGAAGAGCACGACATCAGTGCTATCGTGGAGGATGTACTTCGAACCGGATCGACGAACACGACAGGATTTCTGGCCGCACCGCAGCACCCTCACATATCCAGACAGGGTTAGTGCGGCTACCATTGAAGACTACGTGAGCGCTCGAGGTTCACCGTCTGCCAATACGCCGTTGAGTCTTAGCGAAGTGAACGCGGACATGATGTACGCAGGGACGGAAGCGAACGATGACGCGCTCCAGCAGCTTGTGCGAAACGGAAGCACAGACGAATTGAGCGTGGAAGATCGTATTGACCAGGTGCTAGCGAGATTGGGCAACGCAGCCCCAGAGGGCAAGGCAAACGAACTTCCAGCGGGACCTCTGCCAAGAGCCTTTGCGCATGCCAAGGGAGGATCCATCAGCAGCTCACGGGGTACCGCTAGTCCGATATCTGGCAACACCCATCTCTCCGGCACCACCACGCCGACACCCCCTGTCCATGCTGGCTGCAAGTGGCAGTGCCAGTGCCGCCCTTGCTGCTGTGACGGGCAGCTCAGGCCCCGCTCCACGCTCGTCAACAATACTGGCGGCACTACGGTCCCGCCAAAGAACAGGGCCCCGCTACCTTCGAGCGCAATCTCGGACACGGGCATTGTCACAGATCTATGCAATTGCCGAAGCAGCTGCTAGGAAGAAGCCACCGCGCAAACGATCTACCAAGGCCTTTCCGCATGGGATCACCATCAGCCAAGCGCCGCCCGATGACACGCTCGAGACATCTGTTGCAGGCCTCTTCCCTCCGATGGCACCCTTACATTGAGCATCGAAAGATCAAGGACGCTTACGCGCCCATCGGACGTCATCTGAACGGCTTGGAACGAGACTTTGGACCAGCTGCTGTCTGACGCACTGAGGATATGATGATTTCACGATGCCACGATGCTCGCTGTGATGTAAGAAGAAAGACGATACATTATGTTTTACTACTATTGCTGTACGTTGACGAATCGAAATGAAATTAAATCGTGTAAGATTGACTGACCTACAACCCTGCATGACATTCCAGGGTCGATGCTGCTGAACACCAGACGTACACGCGCCACATGTAAGCCATATACGTCATGCACAGTGACTTGTGTGTGTGTGTGTGTGTTTGTGAGGTACTTGTCGATATCGAAGTTGTTCTTCACGTCTTCCGATCTTCTTTAAAGACGTTCGGCTTGACAATTCCGCGACTCCAGCCGTTCTGAATAATGCTAGCGTGCCGGCAGTCAACATACCAGGTACGCTCTGGCTCAGTGGCTACCGATAGCCCGGAACGCGATGTCGTGCTGCTGCTGCTGCTGCACGTTAGTATTTCTTTTCTACTTTCAGATCTTTTATGATCACATTAGCGCCAATTTGAAGCATTCGATTATTATTGTATTATTTTATTCATCAAATTTCAAAGTCCATTCACTTTCATTATGTTAATACCTGCTGCACTGCCCGACTGCTCGTACCGCGTGCAAAAGCTGTGCATCGGGGAGGGACGTGCGACTGCAGACGTGCTGCCTCCGTAGTAAATTTGACGCGCGTTCTTCCGCTTCCCGCCCGCCTGCTTCTGCCAGCTGCACGAGCCCAAACTGGAAAATACAAAAGGATCTCTTAATACTTCTCCCATGTTTAGAAATAGAAACACGGCGCAACATCGGCGCGACCGGTGGTAGGTCTGTACAGCTGGCGCACAGCCCAAGTGAAAAGGAGCTCTGCAGGATTCGAATGTAGTTACAAGCAGCAGACACGAGAGAAATTGTCTGCCGCTCGTCGTTTGCACAAACCCTGACCACAGAAGAAAGTGGAAAGATGCTGCCGTGACTGTTCTTTACCGAGGGAAATCGAATCGAGTGCTGGGTTTGCGTGTGAACAACACATTGCGTGTACACATGTACCTGCTACCCAAAAAGACCCGCTATCGAAATCTTGCCACTAGGAGTGCCTACACTAAGCCTCGTACATAATACGCACCACCCTTTCCTCCTCTCCTATCACCACCATACATCTAGAGACCGTTTCTCGTTGCTTCTACCGTATACCACTTCCTTTAACATCCACTTCAAGATGCAGTTCAAGTCTTCTATGATCGCCATGGCCGCCGTGGCCGGTGTCGCCTTGGCCCAGACCAACTCCTTCGCGGTTGCCACGCCCCAGACATTGGTTCAATGCCAGCCCTACCAAATCAACATCACCGGAGGAACTCCCCCCCTTCAACATCCGTGGGGTCACTGAGGCCGGTAACGTGAGCAACGTCATCGAGACCTTGACCGACACCTCCAGCCGTCAGGTTACCTGGACCGTCAACATTGCATCCGGTACGCAGATCACCCTCTACGTTGTCGACAGCACCGGTGCCTCTGCCCTCGTCCGCCATCTCCAATTCGATCGGTACTGGCTCCAACACCTGCCTGAACAGCTCCGCCTCGGTCAGCACCGGAGGGCACTGGCTCCAGCGGTGGCAGCAGCACCACGGCCTCCAGGGCGGCGGTAGCAGCACCCAGGCCAGCAGCGGCACTACCCGCCACCACCCGCTCCTCCAGCTCCGCTGCTTCCACCCCCAGCAGCAGCAGCACCAGCGGCAGCAACGGTGCCGGTCAACTGTCCGGCTTCTCGGCTGTCATCGCCGGCGCTGTCGGGTGTCGTCGTCGCCGCTCTCTTCTAAAGAGATGGCCTTTCTTCTAACAAAATTGAAGTGATTCGCGGAAGGAGTCAAGTTGATCCCGTTATGTCTCACCTTGCGTACAAGTCGCGGGACCTTTCTCTGAACATCGTATACCAAGATCTCTGTTATCGTCTGTCTACGATGAATATCCATACACACTCACAAACGTTTTCAACATTCCTCTTTCGACAAAAACATATCGTGAATCCGCTTCTCTACTGTTGTTTTCATCAAGTATCTTTCTCTGAATTGCTATTCTTTACCAATCTGACCGTGTGACCTTCATCGTCATTGCATGCGCCCCATCCTCTACATCGTTCTATTTCGACGCTCACAACACATCCTGCCAAATCACCCCCTTTCTACCCGTGGGTCGTAGAATTGCGTCCAACGACGCTTTGATCACCCTGATTTGCGCGCTGACCGATTTTGCACTGATCTGGTGCATATTTGTACACCGCACACGCAGTCTGAATTGCTGGCGCGTTCACGTAGCTGTGTCGCAACTAGCGTCGCTCGTGTTTGTCGAGCATTTGCTAATGTCCGCTGTTGGCCGATAAGATTTCGATTTGACTCTCGCCGTACTAGCGCCGATTCGACTTGAAAAAAGTAAGCAGTTCACCAATCAAGAGTCCTTGGCATTGACGTTCACAGCCTCACGTCGTGCCTTGAGTTGCGTTCAAGCCGTGCCGAGACAAGAGAATGCTTCGGAGATCCGTTGCGCATGACGTAGATGGGGATGCCCTGTCTAAAAGTGGATCTAGACCCCGACCTGGAGCAACGCCTGACATGTTCACTGTTGGACCTCGTCTGCAACGGCTCGTACGACTTCCACAACGACGAGCGTTCACCTGTCATACTGCAATAAGATCTGTTCAGAGGATAGCGTGGAGTAGGGAGGATAGAGATGCGCTCGATCAACTTCGAGCACGCTATGTAGAGCACCTTCCTGCTGGAAAGCATGAAACGAAAGCGGAGGCTGGACATCGCGCTCGTAATGAATGGAGATGGATCGTGGGAGAGTGCTTCAAATGACCTCATCTCCGGGAATATCGAAACAGGAAATGTTGTGCATCATATTCGAAACATGGCAGCTCGGGCTTTAGAGTCAGATGAACCTCTGGCCTACATTCTCGGCAACCAACCCTTCGGTCCGCTCTCGATCATCTGTCGAAAGCCAACGCTTATACCCGGGGTCGAGACGGAGGCTCTCGTTGACCACATTGCAGACGTTGTCGTTGCCAGTCTACGGCAAGCAAGAAGGATGTCGGTACACTTCGGATTCTGGATCTCTGTTGCGGTACTGGCTGCATAGCCTTGCTGCTCGAGCATAAGCTTTCGGAACATGCTCGAAGACATAATGCACAGCTGAAAATCGCTGCAGGTCGACTCGTCGCAAGCAGCTATCGAGCTTGCAAAGGAGAACGTACAAGTTTACGCTTTAGCAAGCGGTCAATCTATGACAAGTGTGCACAAGGCTGACGTCTTTGACGACCAGTCAATGTCCAAAGTCGCACAGGCCTTTGGGCCGTTTGATCTGGTGGTCTGCAATCACCATACATACGTCAAGAAGATTGGGCTTCCCGCTGGACAACAGTGTTCGCTTATGGGAGGACAGGGGCGCTCTGGTGGGGTTCTTTACCCCTGGGCATATGCTTGACGGCCTGAGCTTCTACAGGCGACTCGGCCAATTAATGAGAAGAGGCAAGGCTTCCTTGTCTGCCCTCGGATCTAATCAGCCACCTTTGGTTGCTGTTGAAGTGGGGCTATCATCAGGCACAATCGGTGTGCCACATCTTTCAAGAAGCATGTCCAAACGCTTCCATCTCTGTATGGCAAGATCAATTCGGTGTTGATCGCGGTGTGTCCTCATCAAAATTGTATAATATTCACCTGAATTTCTTTGGCACACGGCATGGCGGTGTAGTATGACATTTTGGCAATGGAACGTACAATGTACAACGAGCACGACAAGACACTGTTAGGTAGCTTGCGCACGGGTTTTGCTGCGTTTTCCCGTCTGTGCTTGAAACCGGTCTTGATGGTGTAACGGAACGTGTAGAACCGCACGAGACGCAGGTCATGAAGTAGATACGATTCTCCTTGGTCAACGTCGTGTTGGGCGAGCGGCATGTCTTGCAGGTGACGTATTCGACGATGTATTTGCGCAATACCTTCTCGATCTTGCGCCGGCTGGAAGCGACCTCGGATGACCAAACGTGGTTACCGTCCAAGGAACCGTCTGTTCCCAACTCACTGAACAGGTACTGCATGACGTGATCAGGCTGTCTTCGCATACGCTTGCTAATCTCGATCACGTTGGGCGAACATCGTCTTCTTGGCACCATCACGTTGGACGACGGGAGGGACGATGGTGTACTTCTTCTTGTCGACGGACAGCGCAGGATTCTGCGCCGGAGCGTAGAGAAGATGCGGCCAACAAGTCTTGGTACGTATAGTCACGATCTGTTCCGAGCCAGGTCTCTGCTTGCTCCTTTCGACTCTCCCTTCTCCGCGCCTTCCTCGCGGCTGAAGGGGTCATCGCAAGATCCGCGTCCTCATCCGCACCAGAGCAGCACCGTCCTCGTCATCGCCGCCAGCAGCTGCTCCCTCACCTAATTCTTTCTCGAACGCTTCTAAATCGAACCCTCCCTTCTTTCCCTTTTTCTTCTTCTTCTTCATGTCGCCAAAGTCAAGATCGCCGTCCGGACTGCTCTGCAGCAGCCACGCCAGCCTCCGTAGCAGTGCCTATCAGCGGCAGGCTCAGCCTCAGCACCTGCTCCTTCATCGAGGTCCATAGGAATCGCCTTCTTCTTTTTCTTCTTCTTCAAGGCACCGAACATGTCATCGAGGTTCTCCTCTCCTTCGGCTGCGCTGTCGTTGCGGGCACAGCAGCATCTGCAGAAGCGCCACCGTTTGCATCACCGCCATCGAGATCAAAATCGACGACCTTCTTCTTGCTCTTCTTCTTCAGACTGACGTCGAATAGAGGCTCATCTGCCCCATTGTTGGACTGATTCGCCACCTCCTCTGATGCCATCTTCGCCTCACTACGTTATGGTGGCGAAGACAACCCTTTGTTCGATAGCGAGCCTTCCTCAATCCTTCGCGGTGTCGCAAACGTAGCACACAGTACGATACGCTACACAGATATACTTTGGTGCACGAAAGAATCTCGTGACTCCGATCTACGAGATGGAGAATACAAATTGATCAATTTGTATTCTCCAATTCCGTCTACTTAGCCATGAATTAGAACTCGTTACAATTCGCGTGGCAATGGGCCGACTCGAGTGGAATTGGGTAGCATACTTAAATCTATCGGGAAAGACCGCAAGCGAGCCGTGTAAAGTTAACAGATATCTGAGCCTGGTGCGCGCGCAGGCTCTGTACGATTGCAAGTAGGAAAGCCTTACTGTAGACAAACTGTGCGCGCTAGCCAGCAACAGTGGATCTTCTATTCTATTACTGTGTGAGAAGGCGGTCGCGAATCACTACTGACCGTCACATCGCTTTCACCGTTGCATTCGTGATGGCTTCCCTTGCACGTACGGCTGTTCGTCCAGCCCTTTCGGCCGTGCCTGCCGTACGTCTATCGGCGGCAGCGGCTGGCTTCCACTCGTCGGCCACGCAATTGAGCACGTTGCGTGAGTTGGAAGGACGTATCAAGTCGGTCCGTAACATTGAGAAGATCACAAAGTCCATGAAGATGATCGCTTCCACCAAGCTGACAAAGGCCCGACGTGCCAATGAACGCTGCTAAGCGATACGGTGAGACCAACGACGAGGTGTTCAAGAACGCGGGAGCAGAGGCAAACGAGGGCGGAAACCAACTGTACATTGTCTGCTCATCTGACAAGGGCCTTTGCGGTGGTATCCACTCTTCCGTTTCAAAGCGCACCAAGTCTGAGCTGCTGAAGCTCGGAGGTGCTGCGGGTTCAGCTGACAGCCCGGAAGGCCCTAAATTGGTGGTTCTTGGTGACAAGGCAAAGGGTCAATTGACCCGCTCGCTCGGCAAGAACATCGCCATCTCGTTCAATCAGGTGGGAAAGGATGTGCCCACCTTTGCTGACGCCAGTGCCATCGCTGACAAGGTCATCTCGAGCGGAATCAAGTTTGATCAGGTGAACATCGTGTACAATGCATGGGTGTCCGCCATCTCCTTCGAGTCCAAGATTCTGCGTGCATTCAGCGAGGATGCTCTGCGCAAGGGCGAGAACTTCAACTCCTACGAGCAAGAGGAGGATACCACCAGAGATCTTGCCGAATTCTCCCTCGCCAATGCTATCTATGCAGCTCTCGTCGAGGGCCACGCAGCCGAGATCAACTCCAAGCAAAACGCCATGGACAATGCCTCGAAGAATGCTGGAGAGATGATGCAAACACTCGGTATGCAGTACAACCGTGGTCGTCAAGCACAGATCACCAACGAACTGATCGACATCATCACCGGTGCCTCCGCATTGTAATGGTCTTAATTGTCGACGGTATCGGGGCATGAAATAATATAAATACAGAAGAGACAGTAGGTGAGATCCATCGGTCTTCACTTCCCAGCGCGAGATCGATCGGTCTCTTGCCGTGCTTTGCGTAGATTGTCCATCTGTTGTGCTCGTTGGGCCTCGTCCTGACTGAATTCATAGAAGCCTGCCCCTCGGTACCTCTTATCGGCGCTGCTGTCGAAGTGATCCGGTGCTGCCCGCTTGTAGCCGCTCGAGGTGTGGGTCTGATCTCTCGTGCGACTGGGGTCAGGGCGGAAGACAGGAAAGCTGGTTGCAGGTCCATACGTCACAAGACTACGAGCGAGGAGGCTTTCAGTACGATTGTTCGAAATTCCGACACATGGAGTACGCACCTGTCGTCGTGACTCTCTTCCTGCTTCCTCCTTTGAGCGTCGATGGCGTAGCGTGGCACTTCGCTTCGCTTCACACGTCTACTACGACCAAATTCGTCCTCATAGTCAGTCATTTCACCCTCATCGTCAGTGTGCGCAGAGTCTGCTGATTCTTCCTTGGTCTCGTCTATCTCTTTCGGTCCAGTCTATCAGCGAGTCACGAATGCGATCTTCACTCAGGCCTGCCGTCTTGCCCCGCTGCAGCTGCTCGTACAGCTTAGCCTTCTTCTCTAGGCTGGCCCGAACGTGCTCCAGTTCGCTTGAAGGCGTCTTCGCCCACGACGATGTGGTTCTACGGTCATGCCTTTCCGAGCGGTTTTGAACGTCAGGAGCAGGTCTGAGAAAGGCAGGCAATTTCTGCGCAATGTTATCAGCGATGAGAGGCGCCAAGCGATACAGCCCAGCAATCAGCATACCTTGTCCCGTTTACCGAGCACTTCTTTCCATTCTTTCTGATCGTCGTCACACCCCTTCTTACCGCGCCGGGCAAACGAAGACGAGGACTGCTGCTGCTCCTGGTTCTTGCTAGCAGTGACCCGTGATGCCTTTACCGTCGAAGAGAAGTCAGCCCATGAAGAGGTGGACGACGAAGACATTGCCCTCGAGAACGCAAGTCAAGCTCCACGGAGCAACGTCGGATAAGACTGCAGGTCCTTACTAAGAATTAGTTCACCTCCAGCTCCCAGTTCTTTCCGGCCAAGCAGCAGTAGTGATAGAAGGCGCTTCTGTGTCAAAATGCTACGCCCACATGCATTTGGAAAGAAGACGCGTCCGTGTATCTAATCAGAATGTCTCGAAAGAACGAGCGTGGCTAAGGCAAATCAAGGGCCATGCAGCGATTTTCTTTCCACGGTACCCACATTGGGGACACCTGCTCAGGATAGATGCGGGAGGGGGACTCGTGCGCGACAATGTGAATGTATGATCGATGAAGCGAGAGCATGTTCTCATACATGCATTGACGGTCGCACTGCTCAGGAGATAGACCTCCTCTATCCAATATTCGCAACATTCATTGTTAAAATTGCTGCACACTTTCGCGGTCTACTGTGCGTATGTGTGCGTGCGTGTGTGTGTGTCTGATGCAGGTCTGTGCATTTTTCTCAGACGCGTGTGAAGAGTCTCCGTCCAAACGCCAGAGCTCACTCCTGAAGTCGCTCGCTGCCTAAAACGGCATATCGGCTTCCGCATTACTACTCTCGCCCAGGAACAGCTCTTGGTCGACGTTACTCGCCAAAGTCGTGCTCGAGGACGCTGACTGGAGCTCACCATCTCCGGTTTCCAACCACCTTCTTGCTTGTCTTCAAGGAATATGCTTCGACAGTAACGTTAAATCGGTGCTATTACCAGACTTAACGTTCACCGTATGCCTGCCATGCTGCGCTCCAAGGCCTCGAACACACAGCTGTCTGCGCGGCATACGGGCTCGCAAGTGGATCTGTTGGACGTAGAGCATCCGCCACGGCCCTCATCGAGACTGTCTTCGTTTGCCAACTTCAGACGGTCTTCCATATTGCCCACTCTCAGCAGCAGCAATCTGGCCTCAGCCTCGTCAAGTCACAAAAAGTCGCCCTCTCACCACGCATCGTCACACACCACGCCCACTTCCTTTGCACAGCCCCTAGAGAAAGGCGGCGTGGATGATGCTCCGACCAACAGAGCGCCGAACAAGCCACCCAAACCTGCCGCGCTTCGGGTCAAGAAAGCCAGGGCTCTGAGCATCTCGCTTTTGACTCCGAATAGCAGCAAGAGCCAACAAAGTGTGGCCGAAGGGGTTCGTGACGATCAAATCCAAGCCCGATCCGCCCACTCTGCCCTGCCTTATACTTTACAACAGGCCCTCGCGGCAGAAGATGACGCAGACGGGCGCTATCCCTCGCGAGATGCGTCCCGTCAACCATCTCGTTCGGCCTCTGCGCTGGATCTTTATCGAGCGCATGGGCCGATGAAAGGACTGTTGTCTGTTACTAGTCGTTCTACGCAACGAATTCCCAAGAGCGCTGGACTGGGAGTGCCTCCAAATGGTGCGTCACTTGCGCAAGGAGCTGGCGGGAAGGGCGCACCGGACGGCTTGGCAGAAGCATCTGGCAGTTCGTTCTTGCGTAGAAGGCGTAGCAACTCCTTTTCATTAAGCAGCTTCGTAAGCTCAGGAAAAACTGCAAACGAGAGAAACCAGAGTCAACAACCGGTTACGCCACCTTGGAAGCTGGACACCGCGCGTGAGCTTTTGGCAGGGCAGCAGCACCATCCAGATCCGCAGACCCCAGCGACACCGTCGTCATCGCACCCGCAAGTCGCTTCGCATAGTTTGCTTAAGGCGACTACTCACGGTGTTACAGCTCCCCTTTTCTCAATAAGTTTTCGGTACGAGCAAAGATTGACAAAGATAGTGGCACATCAGCTCGATCTGCACACACCAAGAATCCCGATTCACTGGATTCAGCTTCGACAGCTTCATCTCCGCCATCGCCCCCTTCACGCATCCCTCGTTACAAGGGTAGCGCCTCCCATCTAGGCAAAGCTGATATTCTCAGAAGTACCCATCGTCCGAGCATGGACTCGATCTCTTCAGGTTATCAATCGCCGAACGGCCCTTCGTCACCGATGCGTACCAACGCGCTGTCTCATTCGTCCGGTGGTCGTCCCTCTACGTCTCCGTTCGGCTCAGCGAACACTCGCCAAGAGGCAGCTACAAAGTCAGAACCCGAACGCAATCCCACGCCGTTCAACTGTCATCGCCTCAAGCTCGACGGTGGAGGATCTGGTGGTACCTCGTCATCCTCTCAGCAGTGATGTTGACGCAGCACCCACCATGCTGGACTCCAAAGCTGCGACAAGCCAAGGGACCTTGCCGCCTCCGCCTCGGCGCAACCTGCTGTCTCGTGTGAGCACCTACGATGCATTACAACAGCGAAGCAATGCCGACTTGCACGGCTCACGCCCGGCACTGCAATGTCCATCAACACCACTGCTAGTGGACCTTCCCTACATCATATCAGTCAGCAGATCGGCGGTATGGGCGCAGCCGTCGGCAAGCGTGGCTGGGACATGTTTAAGCAGTGGAGCGCTACCAGCGGACCCAACAGTAGCCGCAAGATTGCTGCCATGACGACAAGTTTGTCCATGGGCACTGACGTAAATGCGGCCACACGCGTCTGGCTAGCAGTACTGGCTGATCAAGCCGAGAGAGTGGAACGGAACGGGATCTTTGGTCGACCACTTCGAGAAGCAGTGGTATTGACGAGGCTTGGCGGGGCCTCGCTCTTATCGGAGCGTGCTGCCAGCAATAATCATCGACATACTTCCATAGCCATGGACCTGGGCTCAGAGTTCAAAATCGAAATGGCAGACATCGAGACCTCGCCACATCAGGTTCACAGCCCACTCCGGTCTTTAGCTGTAAGTCGCGAAGTAGCTCGGCTCAAGTACTTGCCGGGTGTGGTAGTACGATGCATTCAGGCAATCGAGGCATCAGGCCTGGACGAGGAAGGCCTGTATAGGTTATCGGGTAGAAGTACGCATACAGCCAAGCTCCGACAGATCTTTAACACGCTACCCGCTTCAATTCGGAATGGCAAGCAACTGGTGAATGCCAATGGTCAAGGAGTTTCTGATCTCTGCCTAGCCGACATCTCACCGGCCGATATGGATCTGAACAGTATCAGCAGCTTGCTGAAAGCCTACCTTCGCGAGTTGCCCCATTCGCTCATCCCTGAGCCTTTGGGATCTGAACTCAACAGTCTCCTCGAGCGAGAATGTAACGTCTTCGCTGTAGGCATTGCTGCGCAGTTCGGAGTGGAGAGCGATTGCCAAAGCAATCAAAGCTGCCAGTGCTGCACCGCAAGCAAGCAAGCCGGAAGAGAGCGTGAAGATCGCGAGGCTCGTGTCAGGCCCTCTGCGCAATCTTCCACCGGCCAATTGGTATTTGCTGCGCGAGCTTGCCATGCATCTGTGCGATTTGACCCGTCCAGACGTTGTTGCGCAAACCCGCATGCCTTTGAACAATCTGTGCCTCGTCCTTGCACCGACACTATCACTCAGCGTGCCAATGATGCATGCAATGGTAGCCGCTCGCGAAGAGATGTTCGGTCGTATAGGCCCGGCTGCCGACGATGAATTGGACAAGCTCGAGGTGAACAGCAAGGTTACAAGGCCGGATGTAAGCCCACTTCGATCGACATTTGCGCCGAAGCTGAATCCGGCACTTCTGTCACCGCGGATTCAGGACGACGGAGGAAGTGCTGACGATAAGCGGGCAAGCGTTTTCGACGTTGACAGGTAAGCGAGAATCAGTCAGCAGCGTTGCCACCGTACAGGCGAAGCCAAATCTCTTCTCCACCACCGCGCCATTCGCTGCCTCGTACGACGAACGCGTAAGCAAGACGTTGCTGGAGGAGGACGATGGGGACTTTGCATCTTCACCCATTGCTGCAAAGTTCAGCCGAAAGCGTAATGGCCTCTATCGCTGGCTCTTTGACCTACTCCAACTTTGGAAGCGATAGCAGCAGCATCAGACGCCCCTCCGCCACCGGCTCGACGCCTGGACTGGCCCAGCAGGAATCAACCACAGCGCTCGATCGTGGCTCAAATGATCATTCGTCCGGACCACCAAGTGCAGACGGTTTCTCCTCAGCAGCCAGCAGTCTTGCCCCTAGCATTAGCAGCAGTTCGCTTAGCACTTCTTCTGCCCTGGCGTTTGCCTCTGATGCCTTCCATTCTCCTTCTCCTACCTATGGTCCTCTGCTGCCTTCCGGTGGCGGGTGGAGCAATCGATCGTCCTCGTCCTCCAACGGGCGCATCGGCGAAGTTCATGGGTGGAAGGCCGTTGGGTAAGGAACGAAGTGGTACTTCTGCCCATCGCAGACACAGTCGGTCCGGTTCCGTGCTTGGTATACACATTACGCCTGATCAGCCATCCGATATGTCTACGCCGACGCCGTATCATCTGCCCAAGCACGTGAATGATGAGGGTGATGAGACTGTCCGCCCCTCGCCAACGATGGACAAGCTGATCGACGATTCGCCGATGAATGTCGGGGCAGTTCGGCAATATTGGAACGTGCAAGGCATGGTATAGTACTATTCTGCTTTCAGTGTACATTAGAAAGGAACGAGTAGCTCTCCGTTGCTTGTGCAACTATGGTGGCAAGGGCATCGACGGGCGTGTCTGATTCTGCACGACAGATAGAAGTGCGTCCCAGCCCTCATCCTTGCTGAGGGTTGACGACGGAGCGCACTGGCGCGAAGTGCGGCTAACGTGGCCGTGGGTGCTTCCTTCGACGTTCACTACGGTCATGCGTGCAGGCGCTGCCGTCGCGAGCGAGGCGGGCACGACATCGATGGTGGCCATATGAGCGCGCAACGTATTTCGTCGTCGATCAATTCTTCTTGCTGCTCGGGCAAAGCTCTCACTGAGCGCAGTGGGAGCTGCGTCGCCATCTTGCTCCTCACGTGAAGCCGATCTTGACGATAGGTCAGCCCGGTACACAGCGCCGTTGGCCGTGGTAGATTTGATCCAGACCTCTTGTGCGAGGCTCAATCTTTCAGACTGGATGACTGGCGTCCCTCCATGAGGTTCGTCATCCTGTTCTGTACCGTTCAAATTGATCATGGACTTTGCTTCGATGATGCTGAGCGTGCGAACGTTTGGACACGACTGCAGCGTCCGTGTCAGACTTTCAGCATTGTCAGGCGCTTGTTGAGAGCTTTTGAACAGGAGAAAAGATGTCAGCGCACAGCTTTCGACTGCTACTCACTCGGACTTATACTTACAGACCTGGTCCTGTCCAATAAAGGAGAAGTTCAACCAGCGATGGCGAGAGTCCTAGGCCGAACAGATCCAATAGCTTGCGCGTGCACGTAGGCAGATAGCCCTTGGGACATCGACAGATCAGTCTTCGTAAGCACGACATCTGTAGTGTGTCAAAGGCCTGTCCGGATGTGTGCAGATCGGTATACCATCCGCAGCCAACCTGCGAGCAGGCCATGTCGATGCAGATGATCTCCACGGATTCCTTGACGAGCGATAGACACCGCAGGAGATCGGAAATGTCTACGTGTTCGTGTTCATAGACAAAATCGTCCGTATCAGCATCGTATGACAAGGGTGAGGAAGCGACGAACGCCAATCCTTTGACCAGTGAGGCGATTGGTTGAGGTGACTTGTCGTTCACTGTAGGATTTTGTAGGGTTTGAACGAAAGACTTGATGTTGCGACGATGGAGAAGGGGACAATGATATAGCGACAGCCTTGCTGCTCGATGGAAGGAGTTGCTTACCGAGCAGAGCTTGGCCAGAACCCCTGGATCATCGTGAAATGTATGCGCAGCAATGTGAGCGATGTGATCGATCAATTCAGTAGGTAACATCGTCATCAGGTCTACTGTGGAGTGTCATATCGACGAGAGACAACGTATGATACCATGCGATCTTTCTCCGTGTCTTGAGATGGTGGCGAATGAAGCGTTGCTCAGACCTCCTAGGTGGCATGCGACACGCCTTGAAGATGAGCGCTCGTACCTCCTCATTTCGAGATTAATGTGTAGGTAAGGCAGGCCCGAGCTCCATCCTCATAGAAATGCTCTCGGACATCGCGATCACGAATACCTTGACCATCGTCCTTCTTTGGGCTGTGACAAGACCTCCACACG
Source organism: Hemileia vastatrix (assembly GCA_030280995.1). Classification (NCBI taxonomy): domain Eukaryota; kingdom Fungi; phylum Basidiomycota; class Pucciniomycetes; order Pucciniales; family Zaghouaniaceae; genus Hemileia; species Hemileia vastatrix. The sequence continues at coordinate 12,818 of JASXTE010000697.1, read as the reverse complement.
GGGCATATATCAAGTATAACAAAGCATCAATTGCATGATGACGAGCAAAGTAGGATGCTCAGAATGAGAGAAACCGCGCTGTGTCTAACACACAAATTACTCAAGAGCCTAATGGCACCGACTTCTTGGCGAAACCGTTGCGTGCTAGGTGGAGTGCTGCACTGACCACCCAGTTCGGACGCTAGTAATCCGAATTTTTGATTTTCATACGTCCAACTTGAGTGATTCTGATCAGATACTGCATTGCAATCGCCCGTGCCCATCTATCAATTCAAGGCGGTGTCAGCACACGATCGGATGCCATACCCGTTTCTGTTGCCATTACCATGATCCTGCGACCTAACCAACAACCACATACATAGCCGACCCAGTCATGAGCGAAGGATCTTCTTTACCATTCCCGGATCTGACCGGTCTTCGCACTAGAGCCAATGATCGGCATCGTTCCACAACACCAGTGCGAGCCACACTGGATCTATCAATCAGCGCGGACGAACTCGAAAAGATCGCCAGGAGTATTGGAGACGACATAGAAGCAAAAGATCTGATAGTGATTGGCTGGATGGTCGTGCTGCTGCACATGTTGTCCGCCGACGATGCATGTGAAACCTCCGCAATACTGGTTGACGGCGGAGCCGCTTGGCAAGCGACACATTCATCCGATCGCAAAGAAAGAAGGAGTATGAGCTTGCAAGACATTCTAACAGCATACAAGCGTTCAAGAAAGCAGATCGGACGCACACAAGAAGGCCGAGCAGACAATGCTGTTGTATTCGCCAAATCGTCTCCTGCAAATGTTGTGGCGGCGGTCACTTTGTCTGCGCATCAGGAGTCCCAGACATGGCATTTTGAGCTTCACGCTTCTGCGCAAAACCACACAGAGCAATCTGCAAAGCTTCAGCTTGCCCAGGTCGATGCTTGGCTAGCCTCGCTTCGATCCCACCCTGCCTTACCTGCGCTTGACCTGGACCGCTTACCGTACGACTTGAAAGCCGGCGATAATATCTCACCAGTCACATCGCAGGCCGACTTCAAATGTGGTTCGGTCGCTGAAGAGCGGTTCGAGTATCAATTCGAAAAGAGAGCGACAGAGTTTCCCGACCGGGTTGCCTTGGACTTCCGGGAGACTCTCAACAAAAGAGCAGATGACCGACAGAGCGGCAACGTCCAGCTTACATATGCTGAAGTCGACGCAATCACTACGTCAATAGCTCTTCAGGTCGTACGTCATCTTCCTGCCAAAAGGGCGGGTGAGAACCGCATCGTCGCCCTCTGTCTTGAGAAAAGTCAATGGACCTACCTCGCCATCATGGCGGTGCTGAAAGCCGACGCTGCATGGTGTCCCATTGACACAGACTGGCCTGAAGCCCGTCGGCGGGCCCTTCTGATGAAATGTCGCGCAAGCGTGGTGCTCACCGCTGGAGAGGCGGTACGAGCGTCGCTTGAGTCGATCGCTCCTGAGGGCCTTGCTGTCTTATCGCTCGATCAAATTGATCTTGCCAGCACAGGAGGAGAGACGGTCTTGCCATCACCCAGAGCCTCTGCCGATGATCTTGCCTATCTGATCTGGACCAGCGGAACGACAGGTCTTCCGAAAGCTGTTGGCATTCAGCACAAAGCTGCTGTTCAAGCTCTGAGGTCCCTTCAGAAGGTGATTCCTTATGATACCAGTGATACCAGCAAGATACGCTACTTACAATTCTCAGCGTACAATTTCGACCTCATGATCCTTGACATGTTCTACACATGGGGACTGGGGGGCACGCTCTGCTCGAGTACCCGTTCCACCCTGCTCACGAGTCTTGTGGATGTCGTGAAGAGCTTTCAGGCCTCTCACACGCTTCTGACGCCGGCGGTGATGGCCATGACACCGCGCGAGCTTATGCCAAGCCTTCGTGTTGTGATCAACGGAGGCGAAAAGCTCAGCCAGGTTGTGGCTGATATGTGGAGCGTCGACTGCTGTTTGCTCAACTTGTACGGTCCAGCAGAAGCGACTTTGATCGCGATGAACAGACGTGTACCGCCAAACGATTCTGTCAAAGCACCCAACATCGGTCGGGCACTTCCTACGACCTCGTGTCATGCGCTTGACATTGACGACAAGATTGTCTTGAAGGGCGCGGTGGGCCAGTTGGTGCTGGGGGGCTTCCAATGCGCATTGGGATACGTCGGGGACCAGGAGAAGACAGCCGATAAGTTCGTCGAGCACAGTGAACTAGGTCGAATCTACAAGACAGGCGACATGGTGAGACAGCTCTGGAACGGGGATTTCGAATACCTTGGTCGCTCAGACGATCAGGTAAAGGTCAACGGAATTCGTATTGAGCTTCTGGAAATCAATGCGGCCATACGATCAGCCGCAGAGGAAGTGCGCGACAGCGAAACTCTCGTGCTTCCCAACAGTGAAAATGACGCCGACATTCGAATAGTCAACTTCTCCGTTGTACCATCCGACTCGGATGGTAAAGGATTAATCAGGGTTGACGAGCATGCAGCCGCCTCTGCTTCCATACTCATCAAGCAAGCGCGCAAAGCGCTGCCATCATACATGGTTCCTTCACTCTTTATGATCGTCAATCGATTCCCAAAGACGTCCAGTGCCAAGATCGACAGAGAAGCATTGAAAGCGGCATTGAAAGATGTCGACATCATCGCTTGGCAGAATCGAGTGGCCGCGCATGGCTCCGAGGGTAATGAATTGCTCGAAGGAGCGATCGATGAGGCAGCACGAAGGACACTTGAAGAGAATATAGCTTTCATCTGCCATATTTCCACAGAGCAGATTGGACTGTACACGCCACTCCCATCGCTCGGTTTGGATTCAATTCGGGCGATCGGTCTTGTTAGGCGCCTCAACGAAGCTGGCGTTGCGGTATCGGTCGTGGATGTTCTCACTCACAACACACTTGCGCTTCTGTTACGCCATCTGAACAGTGATCAATCAAAAGAAACGCAAGAAGGAACGAGAAGAGTGATTGAAAAGCTGGACAGATTCAGCGCCTCAATGTGCACCGATGTGCAACGGCTGATGGGAGATAACATGCACGTAGCAGGGGTGTATCCTACCACACCGCTGCAAGACTCGCTTGTTGCCGAGACCATGCTGGACAGCAGTCGGTACTGGCTGCATCGCGTCTTCGAATTGAGAGGAATAAGTGATGCGACGGCCGAAAGTGCGATCAAAGGCATCGTCGGAGATTTCGACATACTTCGGACCGCATTCGTGTCTGTTCACGACCTTGATGCCAAGTCATCGCTTGACGATTTTGAGTGCGCATACATACAGGTGATACTGAAGGATGCTCCAATTCCGATCAAGCACCTTTCCTCCATCACTGGCAGCGACGAAAACATTGCACTAAGGGCACGGAGGGAGCATCCTCTCGACATCACTTCGCGTCGACCACCGTTGCATTCTCCCTCGTGGAACATCCTCCTCGATTGATAATGCATGTCCATCACGCCCTCTACGATCAAATCTCTCTAGAAGCTATCCAAGCTTCGCTTGATGCACGATTGAGCGGGTTGATGTGCGAAACGAAGGGTAGCAGTTTCGTCGAGGCTTTACCGTATCTGCTCAAGGAAGGTAGAGCAGAGCGCGATAGGCAATTGTCAATCTGGTCAAGGATACTGGACGGCTTCCCGATAGGAAGTGCCATAGAAGTGCCCACATTCTGTCCGAACAAGCGAATCACTCCCTCATCGGAGATAGAAACCTTCAGGATCTCAGTTGATGAGACCTACGAATCCATCGCTCAGCATGCCACGTCCGTCAACTCAACGCCACGCGCGGTAACACAAGCAATTCTGTGCATCTTACTCTCGCGTCTGAGTGGCACAACAAACGTTTTTCTCGGAGATGCAATCTCGGGACGGGCAGTGGCACACGAGCTTGACGACACCATCGGTCCAGTTCTGGCTACACTACCGGTTTATACCGCTCTTACCGCAGGAACTAAGTTTTCTAAGCTCTGCGAGGCGCTCGTCAAATACTACCAGGACGCCTTACCTCAGGCACAGGTCTCACTTGCAAAGATCAGACAATTGCTACATTTGCCCCGATCATCGGAGACGTTCCAGGCCATGTTCGTATTCGAACCACCCGTCGTCCAATCGGAGGCGAACGAGGCCAATGCCCACATCAGACGTATCGGTGATTTCGGCGTCTCTGTGGAACACAAGGTCGCCTTTGAGATCAGCTTTGACAAAAGTCAAAAGATGTCGCTCGGCCTGCTTGTTCAAAAAGGCAGCATCGACAAGGCAATGGCCGAGATTGTTCTATCACAGTACGAAACGCTACTACGCTTCTACCTTGGCAATCTCGAAGCCGATATATTCGCGTCCCCATCGTCAGACGCCAGCACTATGGCAGTATCCCGATACAGTCCATCAGAGTACTTGCAGCAGAAAGCGTCCAAGTCTGTCTTTGCTGCGTTTGTCAAGATGGCAATGACGAAGGGTGAAGCCAAAGCAGTCGAGTTCTACGAATCGCTGGACGATGCACGGGCACGTCGAAGCTTGACTTACGCGGAGCTTCACGAGGAGTCTTCCCGACTGGCAAGATTGCTTAAGGCAAGAATGCCCAAGAAATCAGTCATTGCCGTGACGCTGACACGGTCACTGGACAGCTATATAGGCTTCATGGCAATCCTCAAGGCAGGCTGCACTTACCTCCCGATCGATGTCACAATACCACAGGCACGCAAGCTTGTCTTATTACACGACAGCAAGGCTGCGGGAATCCTTTGCCAATCTCGTACACGGTGGCTGGAGGGTCAGGAAGGTGTGCAAATAATCAACATGGACGAGTGGCGCGGAGATTCGAATAACTCTTGCGAAAACACTGAGTTGGAGGAGCCGTTGCCCAGTGATGCTGCATACATTCTCTACACTTCAGGATCTACTGGAACACCGAAAGGGTGCCGTTTGACACATTCCAATTTGTCCGCCACTATAGCCGCCTTTCAGGATGCGTATGCAAAGATGGCGCCTGGTTCACTAGATGGCGGCGTTCGCTTCTTAGCCCGAAGCATTGAATCGTTCGATGTCTCGCTGTTAGAGATACTTCTGCCCCTGCAGGTCGGAGGCACGATCGTGACAGCGCCAAGACAATTGCTCCTGGCAAATCTCGGGTAGAGCAATGCAGGCGCTTCAGGTCACCCACGCAGCTGTTGTGCCTTCGCTCTTCTCGATTGACGGCAGACCTGTTCAGCCTGATGACTTGCCTGACCTACGCGCGCTGATCGTCGGTGGAGAACGCATTCGACGAGAGATCATCACCGTTTGGGCAAGCTCGAACGTACCTCTTCTAAATGCCTACGGACCCACGGAGGCGTGCATTGGAAATTCTATGTCTCGAGTGCGTCCAAACGACTCGACCGGCATCATCGGAAAACCGTTCGTAAGTACAAAGTACATCGTCCTCTCCACACGACAATCCGACAAGCTTTCTGTTGCCCTTCGTGGTGAAGCAGGCGAGCTTTGCATTGGTGGAATGCAGGTGGGCTCGTACATAGATAATTCCCACCAAGACAACTTCGTCACGATCGACGATGTGCGATATTACAGGACAGGCGACGAGGCGAGAATGTGGCACGATGACATTGTCGAATACCTGGGCAGAATTGGTGGCAGTGATGCCCAGGTCAAGATTCGTGGAGTTCGAATCGAACTTGGCGAGATCGATGCGGTATTTGGCAGCTCTAAGGCAGCTAAGAAGATGACATTCGCCACGCAACTGGCATCCCACCCTCACTCTACGTCAGAACAGCTTGTCACATTCTTTGCGCACACTTCTTCTTCCGACATATCGGATGTTGAGGTGGCAATGGACGATGACACGAGCACGGTTGCATTAGCTGCCTTACTTCTTTCGTTTGCCAAGAAGCGGTTGCCCTCAAATATGACTCCGGTTGCATTGATACCGGTGAAGCAGATACCTCTCACACCCGTATCCGGCAAAGTGAATCGAAAGGCGCTGCAGAATCTATTTGCAAGTTTAGACCTCGACTCGATTCGTAAATCGCTCGCCAGCTCTACGGGCAACGCAGAAGTTGAAGAGTTCTCCGAGAACGAGAGGTCGGTGCTAAAGCTGGCCGGTCGTTATGTACGAGAGGGCGATGTCACCTCGCCGACGTTAGACTTGTTTACGGTCGGTCTTGACAGCTTAAAAGTCATACAGCTAGCTGGCCTTATTGAAAGGAAGCATGACGTGAATATCGATCTGGGACAAGTTATGGCGGATGCATCTATTCGTACGTTTGCTTCTTACTTGGTTCAAGGCCATACCAGACGTACGTTGAAGGCCGACATTGAGAGGGTTAAACGAGGCTGGGGAGATTTGAAGCAAGATGCCCTTGCAGCTGACAAGGGCGGCCGCGAGATCAGTTCGGTAATGCCCTGCTTGCCTTTGCAAGCTTCGATGGTTGCGCAATCTCTGATGGACTTCGAAGACAGAGAAAAAGTGACAAGCTCGAGGGATGGGTTGCGGTATGTGAATCATGCTCGCTTTGAAGTGTCAAGCGATATTACGAGCAGCCAGCTTGAGCATGCGTTAGGGCAGTCATTGTTACACCATGACATCTATCAGACAGTATTCTTCGAGCTCAATGGATCGTGGGTGCAAGCGGTGGTTTGCGGTACATTGCAAGATTATAGGTTCGACAGCGATCAAGATGACATTCTCTGGCCTACCTCAGCACGAGTCAACATCTTACAGAATATAGATCGCATTCCACCGATTCGGTACAGAGTGCGTTCAAACAAAGGGAAGAAACTGATACTTGAAATGGTGTTGCATCACGCAGTGTACGACGGCGAGTCACTTGCGCTATTGCTGAGAGAAGTGGGTGCAATATGTCGAGGTACCACGAACGCAAGCCGCAAAGACGGATGTTTTGCGGACGTCGTCGCATCTACGCTTGCATCGATGGATCGAGTAGAATATTGGACGAAGAAACTTTCTGCCCTGTCCATCGCCCACTTTCCGTGCCTGACGGGGCGGAGACCAAAACGGCACGTTGAAGTGGTGAGGAGTGCAAAGATAGTGTCTCGAACACCCCTTTCAAGGGTCAAGGAACGGGCTCGTCAAGAAGGCATCACTCTACCGATGCTCTTCTTGCATGCCTTTGCGGTATTATACGGCAAGTATACCGGAGATGCGGACGTGATCCTTGGACTCGTCCTGAACGGCCGCACTGGTCAGTCGACTGGATTGCACGGACCTTGTGTCAACACAGTGCCGTTCGGCATCAAGTTGGACGCTATAGACTGTTCAGGCAAGATCAAAGCCGATTATGCGGAGGCGCTCGTGCATCAACACGTCCCGTTGACACAGTTAGGAAGAGAGCTGCAGGCGCCCAGCGGCCTCTTCAATTGTCTCTTCTCTTTTGTTACAGAAGACGATTCAGAAAGCATTCACAAGTCTTTCGAGGAACTCGAATCAAACATGCTGACCGGGGCCCCTCTTGCGCTGGAAATCAGCACACGAAGGGAGAATGACGCTGTGCTATTCGAGCTTGTATACGATCCGGACCTCATTCCCGACGAGCAAGCATCATTGATGCTGAAGCAACTCGACCAAGAGGTGAATCAAGAACTCCCTGCCGACGACGACATCTTGTCTGTGAGTAATCCGGACTGTCGCCCTGACAAGATTAAGCATTTCCTCGACTTTTTCAACGAACAAGTATCGGAGCGGCCAAATCATATTGCGTTCGAATTCGCAAGCAATTTGGATGATGACGAACGTTTGAGCGTAACGTATCAAGAGCTTGACCATGCGAGTTCTCGGATTGCCTTCGCGCTTGCTTCACGGTTGCGCCAAGGACGACAAGGTAGCATCGTAGGTGTTCACATGTCACAATGTCCAGAGGTATACGTGATTTTGCTAGCCCTATGGAAAGTGTCAGCTACCTATCTCCCTTTGGACCCCAAGCTGCCGTCGGATCGGCTGGAGTACATCGTCTCTGCTGCAAAGCCTGACATTGTCGTTTCGACCGGCGGCACGATCGAGCAAGCAAGATGTCTAGGGTCCGAGGTGGCTCTTTACGATGACCTACTTGTGCAGATATCAGATGAGGATCGTCTCGGAACGGCGTATAGCACTAAAGGAGCCGCCTATCTGATGTTCACCTCTGGATCTAGCGGCAATCCTAAAGGTGTTCAGGTGTCACACGAAGCACTTGGCGCTACGTTGCACTCCTGGCGACAAATCTTACCACACACACCGGGTAAATCAAGAATGCTACAGCTCGCCTCACCCGGCTTCGATGTCTTTCTCATCGAGGTCTGCATGCCTTTAGCTTTCGGCTTCACGTTCGTTAGTGCACCCAAAGCGGCGCTATTGGATGATCTGGAGAAGACGTTCAATGTCCTTGAAGTATCTATTGCGGATCTGCCCGCCGCTTTGGCTGTCACCATCGAACCGGGCAACGTACCCCGCTTGGAATGGCTAATGAGCGGTGGTGATCTGATGGATCAGCGTGTGATTGACTCTTGGACCGAGACCGGCTTGATCAATGCCTGGGGTCCGACAGAGGCGACGATCGGCAACACGCTCGGCTTCGTACGCCACAAGGATGTCAGCCGTAACTGGATCGGCTATGCTTATCCCACCAGCACGATTCTCGTTCTTGATCCGAATAGCGACGAGATCGTCCCAAGTGGATGCGTGGGCGAATTGGCCGTTTGTGGACCCCAGTTGGGTGACGGCTACTTTGGTAAATCGGAGCTGACAGCGGAGAAATTTGTCGAGATACTCGTACCCGGGCAGCGCAAAGAGAAGGCAAGGACTTATCGGACGGGTGATTTGGGCAGACTGCTGCATGATGGCGGTGTAGAGTGTCTGGGTAGAATCGAAGGCGATGGACAGGTCAAGATCAATTCCCAACGAGTTGAATTGAAGGAGATCGAACTCGCCATATGCCGACAGAGGGATGTGCTAGACGCATGCGTACTATACCTCGAACACAAAGAGGCGGCATCGAAGCAGTTAGTTGCCTTTATCGTCCTACGCACTAAATCTCGTCGAAACAAAGGTGTGGGCGGTCAGAAGACGTTGGAAGTCGACGAGTCTACGCAATCTCGACAGACCGCTGAGCAAGCCATAGCTGAGGTCAGCCGTACCTTGCCTCCGTACATGGTGCCAAACGTGCAAATTGTCCTCGACGACGATTCGCTCCCCTTGACACCGAATGCGAAGACGGACAAGAAGGCCTTGAAGGCACTTTTCGCTTCCTCAAAGCTCAATCGACTCGGCCACGACGATACGGACGAAGAAAACTGGACAAGGAATGAGACGCTCCTACGCACAATTTTGTCAAATCTCATTGGCATAGAGGCAAGTGCGATTCATCGTCACACTTCGCTGCATCGTCTCGGTGTCGACAGTATTTCAGCGTTCCGCGTGGCAAAGAGTCTACGAAATGCTGGTGTAGCGGGAGTGAGTGCCCGCGCAGTGTTGTCGTCTCCCACGGTGACGAGGCTGGCCAGGACGTTTTCGGAAAGAAGTCATGCCACGGTACCAGAAATCCAAAGAATTGAGCTTAGCGATGCGGAGATTGCCGGATTCAAGCTTGATGCGAAAGATCGAATCGTCGCAATCTTGCCGTGTACTGCATTGCAAGAAGGAATGCTGTTGGAGTCTATCCAGAGTCAAGGCCGGCTCTACGTGCATCGGCATACGTTCGAAATTTCCCGGCAAGAGGACGTCGGTGTCTTTGTGAAGGCATGGGAGCAACTGGTCAATCGTCATGAGATGCTACGAACATCGTTCCACGCTCACACGACACGGTATGGCGCATTCGTGCAGGTTGTTCATGAGGTGGGCCGTCTGGACGTGAAAATCCAGCAATCTTCCAAAGACGATAGTCGCTTTCTACATGCGAGCGAGATGGCTGACGAAGAGAAATTGACTAGACCTCCAATCCAGCTACGCATTGTTCAAGGCGCACCGAAAGCTATCGCCACCTTGACGCTACATCATGCTCTCTACGATGGCGAGTCACTTGAGAAGTTGTTCCTTGAGTTGCAGCAAATCGCATTAGGCATCAACAGCAGTGGAAAGGCTACTTCATTCCGAGCTGTGTTGCCGCATCTACTGGCCAGCAAAGAAGCAAACGAGTTCTGGGCTGACACCTTACAAAATCGCCAAAGCTCCTTGCTGCGACGTGGTAACGTCCCGAAAGGAAGCACGTCTTGTATCGTGCGGGTTTCGGAGCTGCGAGGCATAGATTTTAAGATGATGAACGATTCTGCCAAGGCCCTAGGCGTGTCCTTGCACACGGTCGCACTCTTCGCATTCAGCAAATTGTTGGCATTCTTGACAAAACGGAGGGATGTGACATTCGCTCAACTCTTCAGTCTTCGTGACGCAGCGTCAGACGTGGATGGCGACAACGTCATCGGACCTTGCCTGAATACCTGCCTGACGGCGGTGGACATCGTTGCGAAGGAGACAGTCGCAGAGGCTCTGATAAGACTACAGAAGGGCAACGACCAGGCTCGACAGCATCGCAACGCCTCTTTGGCTGACGTGCAGAAGCGACTGATGTCGTCAAGGGGTGGCGGAATTGAGTTTGATGCTTTGTTTGACATGCAACGGATAATGGATGGCGAATCGGAGCACGATGGACAGAGCATTTTTGAGCGATGCGAAGAGCAAAATGACAAGACTAAACAAGGATTGGCGAGATCGACGCAGTACGCATTGAACTTCGAATTCGTACAGAAAGCTGCGTCTTTCGCGTTGGTGGCAAGTGCACAGACAGAGTGTTTCGACGAAGAGTCGCTGGGACGAGCGATGCAGCTTATGGAGGATATCCTACTTCATACAGTAAGCAACTCGGTCGAGAATCTATCTACAGACATGCCTAGCGAGCGCACTTCACTCGCAGATCTGCCAATGGAGTGTCATTCAGTGGCGGCTAGGGATGCAGGTTATGAAAGCGGGTCAGAGACGCAAGTGGAGGACAGTATCGAGGACGAGAAGCATCATTCACCACTCAAACGCTTACTATTGCTCGCCATCGTTGAAATTGCCGGCCTTAAGAGCGCCAAAATCGACGCCGGCATACCTCTTGCTCGGCTTGGCCTGGACTCCATTGCCAGCATGCGGCTTGCTTCTCGTCTGCGAAAGCAAGGCGTTAAGGTTGGTCTGATCGACGTTATGCAAGGCAAAACGGTCAACGGCATTCTCAGACGCTTGCAAGCCTTACAAGATCAGGAGAATATCTCGGAGGACTTGGATAAGAAAGAGGCGGGGGAGGAGGGGCCTAAATCTACGCAATTCGAAGCAGAGATCGAGGCCTTACCCGGTCAAGTGTTCCAGTTGGCCGATCAAGAGGAGCCGTACACCTTCTACTATCGTCTTGGCGATAGAAGTAGGATAGATCCGGAACGGCTCCGAAAAGCTTGGTTGCTGCTCTGCGAGCGACATGCATGTCTACGAGTAGGCTTCTTCCAAACTGAAGCCGGGCAGATCAAGCAGGTATGTTGGAGATCGACTGCATCCCTTCCTGCGAGCTACAAGATAATCGCAGCGCATGAACCTACATCATTGCTCGCTTCTGACAAGCTTCAGGCCGAGCTGGTCTGCCCGTTCACTTTGAAGCAGCCCGTACGTGCATGCTTCCTGTTGCAGGATACAAGCAAGGGAACGGACGATCTGGTTGCCATACGATTGCATCACGCCTTGTACGACGCTGTCAGTCTTCCTCTTCTCGTCGATGATCTGTTCACATTGTATGCTCAAGGTGAGCTTACTACTCACCGCGGCATGTCTGCCTTCGACTTTACCAAGCACGCCGATCGCCTGAAGGCTTCCAAAAAAGGACAAGCGAAGCAATATTGGACCGGATTACTGGATGACATGGACGCTTGCATCGTTGGCCAGGCCACACGCGCACGGAATGCAATCGGTCAATCGTTCATCTTCATACGCAGTCAGGTTCAAGATGTCGATCGACTCCAGAAATCACTTCGCTCTCGCAACATCGACGGAGGCTTGCCTGCAATCGTCCTGGCTGCATGGTCTAAGACGGTAGCACGAATGGCAGGAAAGGAGGGCCGGAGCGCCACTTTTGGTGTTTATCGACAAGGGCGATCGGCAGCTTTGGATGGCGTCGAAACGATTGTAGGCAATTGCATGAACGTGCTTCCTGTTGCAGTGAAGTCCACGGCACTTTCTACCGGCGAGCTGGCACGGGAGCTGCAGAAACAAATGGACGAGCAACGAGAGTGGGAAGACGTTACATCCTTCCACGAAATTCAAGGATGGCTGGGTCTAGATCAAGTACCGTGGAATTCTTACGTGAATCTGCTATGGTCAGACGCTCAAGTAGTCGAAACGAAGTCACCTGGCTTCGACATTGTCGAAGATATGCTGGTCCGCGATGCGACCGATAAACATCCGATTTCACAGAGATTGTTTGCACTACCGTCAACACGCTCCGATCTCAGCATTGATGTTCAGCTGGACAGCATAGCGGATGAGTTGCACTTTGGCGTCAAGTGGATGTCAGGCCTGCTCACACAAACGCAGATCGAGGAGATGATTGGTTCTCTCAGCCAAATCATCAAGCAAGCCACGGATGATCTCCCAAAATAGACATAGAGACTTGTGTATCTTGTAATTATTCAAACAATCATCCTCGGCAAAGCGAAGTGGTGTGAATGGCCAGAACGCTATCGGAACACCGAGGCAGGATTTGACGTTGTGTCATTGGTAAGCCACAATGAGCTCAGAATACATGCCAATCATTGATGTGCTGCTGTACATTTTTATCAGATTCAGGAGCCACACCGTTCGCGCCGGCGGG
>JASXTE010000413.1:0-48722 GCA_030280995.1 Hemileia vastatrix | reverse complement strand
GACCGCATCGGACATGGCGTAGTAGCGGTCAAAGCTCAGCTTAGGCGTTCCGCTTCGTCCCTGGTTGTAGCAATTGTCGTACTTCAACGCATCGAATCCGGCGTTGGCCCAAGATCGTGCATCGATCTCTTCGTGGTCCAGCGAACCAACCTTGCCACCGCACGTCAACGTTCCGGCCGATGAATAGATGCCCGCTTGGAAGCCCATATCGTGAATCTGATCGGTGAGTGACTTGAGCCCCTTCGGGAACTTTTCAGGGTTGGCCGGAATTTCGCCTGTCTCGGGATCACGACGATCTGCTTGCCAACAATCGTCGATCCAGACGATTTCGTAGCCCTTGTCCTTCAAACCACTGGCCTTGAGTTGCTTGGCCGCCGTCAAGATGATGTCCTCGGTGATGTTACATCCGTGGTAGTTCCATGTGTTCCATCCCATCTGCGGCGTTATACTCTTGCCATTGTTCACACCATGCACACCTGCGATGGCAAACGTGGCCAGAGCAATTGCTCCGGCAATCAGTGAATGTGATTGGTGCAGCATGATGATGACGACGATGATGTGTCTGATATACAAGGACGATTCGTTGATCTGACCTACGCCGTTATATATGCGCTATCCTTCCGCGGAACAAGCCCCACGGGGATACTAGTTTACCGTCCAACGTCTATTTGCGTCACCGGCGGCGGTGGCGTTAGCGTACGGACGAGTTACAGCCGTGGCTGCTAGAAGCATTTCCGCCGCCACTCCACAACAGTCACCTGCACGAACGTTGTTTGTTCGGTCAACAAATGGCACTAAAATCTCCTTAGCGCCGGCCAATAGATTTCCATCAGATTTAGATCATGCTGGGCTGATACCCCAGTGAAAATGAACATTACACACTTGTGTAACGCATGAACTGTACGTACATACACTCACTCAAGCTTCATCGAGCACCTTACGTGCGACGGAACAGATTCCATGGAAGGCCTGTTGGACGTGCTCCAGCTGCGTATTGACGCCGCCGATGGCCATGCGAATGCAGAAGCCGATGTCGGGTAAGACCGTCTGTGTGAGTAAGAGATCTTTGTTCCGCTGTTGAATGGCATCCCAAAAGCGTCGATTGAGTTTGTCGAGCTGCGTGCTTTCGAACGTTGCCGGTTGAAGCCGAAAGACGGTCAAAGACCACCGGGGTTTGGCGACAATGGCGAGTGGAACGGACTTCTCCGATGCAAGCAGCTCGTTAAATTGCTTTGACAGCTCGATGTGACGACGAAGGTGGGTGCGGAAACCTTCCTGGCCGTACGAACGTAGGACGAACCACACCTTCAACGATCGGAAGCGTCGTCCGAGCGAAAGCTGCATATTGCGTAGGTCCAACACGCTTCCTGCGTCCCCGTGCTTGGTTCGTAAGAATTCTGGCGTGACAGTCAAGGCATTTTGTAGATCGGCCCTACGTCTGACGTAGACGGGCGAACAGTCAAAGGTGACCAGTCCCCACTTGTGCAGGTTGGTAGAGAATGAATCGACGCGCGTGTTGATCACATCCAGAGCGCAGGTCTCGCGCAACTCAGGCAGAGCAAGGCAGACACCGGCATAGGCTGCATCCACATGGATCCATATGTCCTCGCAGCCTTCCTCTTGGCAGACACGTGCGATCTCGTCCAGGTTGTCGACAGCACCGGAGCTCGTCGTTCCAACAGTGGCAATGATCATGAAAGGCACTAGGCCACGCTCCTTGTCACGTCGCAGAGCTTTACGTAGAGCTTCACCTCGCATGGCAAAGTCGTCTTTGGCATGAACCTCGATGGTCTCGAATGCGAGCCCGAGGATCATGGCCGCCTTGACGCCGATCGAATGGGTCTGGGTGGTGCCATACATGACGAATCGTCCGGTGGCCCTGCCACGCCAAGCGGCCAGCTGTTGCATGTCCGGCTGCGCGTGTGATCCGTTGGCGTGACCTTCAGCAGCTTCGACGTATTTCAAAGCCCTCTCTCGAGCGGCAACAGCAATCGTAATGGCAACCTCCGAGGCGCTGTTGAGAATGATACCGCCACCGTTTGCCGAAGTGGTAAGAAAGTCGTCCGAGAGTCCAAACATGCGTGCCACCCAGTCCAACGTGATCAATTCCAATTCCGTAGCACTTGGTGATACTGACCAATTGAACCCTGGGTTGGATACGGCCGCGGCATGCAGGTCGGCCAGCATGCCTTCGAACGTGGTGTTGGCGGGAAAGTATGCGAAGAAGCTAGGATGCTGCCAATGGGTCATACCGGGCAGAATCTTGGTCTGATAGTCTTCAGCGATCTTGCTCCATTCCTCACCGTGCTCCGGCGCACTGTTCGGCAGCAGATCGCGAAGGAAGCCCGGCTGAACGGGTGCCATGACAGGACGGCTCTCGATTGATGAATAGTAGTCACATATCTGATCGATAGCCTGGTATCCGGCTTTGCGGAAACTGAGAAGCAATCTTTGTCAGAGATCCGGCAATCAAACGAACTGGCTGCACAGACACACACACACACACTTACCCCTCTATATCCATGGTGTAAAGTGTATGATGGATCGAAGACAACAAGATGTTCACGGAATGGCATCAGACGACGAGCATCAAAGAGCAAGCAGGGATTAGACGCATTACTGTTGCGGGAAACGTGCTAGCAGGAGTCCAGCTCCTTACGGGAATGGAGGTGACGAGCTGCGAGCGCCGTCAAATGAAGGAAGGAAGCTTCGAACGCCGACCTTGGCATGGAGGTGGGGAAATGCCTATGCACGTGTAATGCAAGCACTTTCTGATCCTTCCCACGGACCAACTGTTTTCCAAATCCGTGATGCGTATGTAATCAAATCCTTTGTCGACGCTATCGCGCGAGATTGACACGTGATGAATCTGCGGCTGCGCAATTTCCCAGTCAGAGAGGCCTGCTACTGTGCGTGCAACAAATCTGAGTAAGGCTGATTTACATAGACGTGTGCGTACGGCGGTTATTCTACTAGGATATGTGAGGGAAACTTCGTAAATGGAGAGAGAGAGAGAAGTGCCTAAGCGGACTGCAGCAGTCTAGTGCGTGTTCAAGCTGTAGGCCAGACTTTCATTCACCACCACCTTAGAGTCGGACAATAGACAACAGCAAGATGGTGACCTCTTCTCGTCGTTCTCAGCGTAAGCTGCACTTCTCGGCGCCCAGCGCTCTGAGACGGAAGATCATGAGCTCAGCTCTGAGCAAGGAGCTGCGTGCTGAACACGGCGTGAGTATTGATTGAGGGAAGGGAGGAGGAGGGGTTGAGATAAAGACGGACATGGCGGCTGCGTCTATAAGACGGCATAGCATAGCGTGGTGGCACGGGAATACCGTATACGAACACTACAAGATCCGTCATGATGACCCACTTTCGGCTTTTCTAGAGACGTACAACTGACAATACTTCCACGTTTACAGGTTCGCTCTCTCCCTATCCGTCGTGATGACGAAGTCTTGATCGTTCGCGGTACCAGCAAGGGCCGTGAGGGACGTGTGGTTCAAGTGTACCGCAAGAAGTACGTCATCCACGTCGACCGTGTTACCCGCGACAAGACCAACGGAACCACCGTTCAACTTCCCGTTCACCCGTCCAACGTCGTCATCACAAAGATCAAGCTCGACAAGGACCGCCGCACCATCATCACACGCAAGGGCGGCAAGGCTGGAGACGTTGAGATGAAGAGCAGCGAGTAAGCAACGGGCGTACCCAGTTCGTCTCTTGCATCTCTATCCGTCATCCCTCATACGATTACCGTTGTACTACTCAAAATCATGTCTGTCATTCACACATCCATTGCGCACAGAGGCAGAGGCATATAGACGGAGAAACGTTGTGGGCATTTGGACAATACGTTTACATCATCGACGCCGACGAGATTCTCGAGGGGGCGAACGAGCCAATTCGCTGTCCTCGTCTGCTGTGCGCTTCCTTGATCGACGTGTGGATGTTGTGCTGGCTTTGTGTTCCTCCTCCTCTTTCCCTGCCCGTCGTTCGGAACGTGCTTGACCCCGTCGCGATGAAGATCTTGAATCATCCTCTGTACCTCCTGTGCCGCCGCCAGCTGCTACTGAGCTCGCCGCATCCTCTTCGTCCCTCCGTCTTGAACTCCGCTTTGATGCTCCTGTTGCGTTCGATGTCGTCCTTCGCCGACGTCCATCGTCGTTCTCGTAACGCTCGTCGTCGTCGTGATGATGACGAGATGCGCGAGGCGTCAGGCTGCCTTCACGAGAGTCGGCCACAGAGCTCCTCGACCATAACGTCTGGATCCACTACGATCACCCTTCTCTCGTGCCTGTCCACCGCGTGTGGGCGGTGATTGGCTGCGGCGGGTTGTAGAGCCGGATCGACGGGGCGAGTCGGCATCCCAACCGCCCGAGCGTCCGTGGTTGGATGGCGGTGCAGGACTATATCGTGGCTCGTGAGCAGATGAACTTCTCCGTCGTCTATGCTCATCTTCACGATCGCGTCCGTCGGCGGCGGCGGCGGCGGCTGCTGCTGCTGCTGCAGCGTTTGCGCCATAGTCAAGGGCGTCTGCCTGACCCACGCCTGTGTCACGATCGTTGTATCTCTTGACATTGGCATTCTTCGGTCCGGTTGGTGCATTGGGCGGTAAAGGCGACTTGCTACGCTCTGCAGCAGTCGCAACGCTCGCATTAGGATGCATCGAGGGCTGTCCAGGCTCGTGATCTCCCCCGTACGTGCCTTGACCGTTGATTGCCGGTTGCGACTGACCCATACGCATCAACGGTCCCATACCTCCATTGCCGCCTGCACAACGCCGCCTCCCATGAACGGCATCATGCCTCCCATCATTGGTCCGCCGATCGCCAGACTGCCTCCGCTGTTCAAGCCCATGAACGACAGCATCTGATCGGGTGGCATGCTCATGCCGGATGCGGCCATCATGGCCTGCATGAACTGCATCGGAAGAGAATTGTCCAAGTGCTGTTGCTGTTGTTGCTGTAACGCACTGTCGCCGTGGGGTGCTGTGGCGCCCTCTCGTTCGAGCTTGTACCGTTCTGCGTTGATGCTTGTCTTTTTCGCGCCCCAGACGTGCCAACTCTCCTCGTTGAATCCGTAGTTGAACCAGTCGGTGATGTCGGCCCCTGGTCTCCGCCAAGGCTTCTCTTCCATCTCCGTTGGATCCACGTGATAAATTAATGGGCCAGGATCGCCACCAACTGTATCAGGAGGAAGCATGAGTGTTTGATCGTTGGGATCTAGGTCCAATCTGGGTGCCGTACTGGGCGCGGGCGGAGGTGGTCCTTCAGGCAGTTGCGCTAGCTGTTGCTGTTGTTGAAGCGCATACGCCTGTGCAGCGGTCATGCTGGTCTGCGTCACGAGTGGTTTTGACTCGGCTCCATTTGCATTCTGCTGTCCAGGCCGCGTGAGTGGCGTATACTCTGACGAAATGGCGCCTGTTTGTTGCTGCGTGCGTTGCTGCTGCTGAGCCTGTAAGGTTTTGTTGAACGTCTGCAGGGGACGCTGATTGTAGCCCGGTGGTGGTCTGGACGCATCCGCAGCATTGCTATCGATAACAATTTCCAAGTCCGAGTCGCTGTCTTCCTCATCCTCCTCCTCTTCTTCGTCATCGTCGTCGTCGTCGTCCTCTTCCCCTCCTTGGTCTACATCCGCCTTCTTCTCCGCTTCCTGCTTCGCTGTCGCAACTTGTGATGCACCGTTTGGTGCTGTCCCCGTCTCCTTCACGCCTGCCTCGCCTCCGTCTCCGTATAGAAATGCATCATCGTCTTCGTCCATCTTGTCCACCCGTCTATGGTGACAGCAGCATACAACGGCGTGTGCGGCACAACCACTCAAAGCCAAGCGTGCTGTTCGGCAAGTACGACATGAGAAGTGCAATAGCCTCCCAGTAGTGGACGCGTTGTCGCGCTTCGGCCGATGGCTTACCTTTTCTTGTTCAGGGCATGGCTCGTGCGTAGGACAAGAGCTTTCCACGACATTATCGACCATGCTCTTCGACACGAAACCCTCGCTGACAGATTGATGTACTGGCGCCGCATTGGCCTGCTCGTAGCGTCTGAACTATCCTTTTCACGAAGTTCGTATCGATCGTTTGCGTCACAAGCACCTACCCCCTCAGCGTTTCGTGCGTGGGCCAAAAGATTTTCACCTAAGATGTCGGAAAGATCTCCTATTCCTCCTCCGCCGGCTACGAAACGATTACAGGCCGAGGATGGTCCGTTGGTCTGGATCGATTGCGAGATGACCGGCCTGGACATCAAAAAGGAGAGATTGCTGGAGGTGGCGTGCATCGTCACAGACGGGCAGCTGAACAAGTTGGACGACGGCATTAGCTATACGATCAGAACTGACAAACACGTTTTGGACGCCATGGGACCGTGGTGCGTGAAGCAGCACGGACACTCGGGATTGACAAAGGCTTGCTTGAGCGATAAGGTGTCTTACGATCATGCAGACGTACGTGCAGCAGTCCTGGCGTACGTCCGTGATCGGATACCTCGAGCTGGCGTTGCATGTCTCGCGGGTAACACTGTTCATGCCGATGCCAAATTCTTGGCCAAAGAGATGCCAGAGGTGAGTAGGAAAGCTTTCAGAGGCCATGCTCAAAACTTACGTCTTTCCTTTCATCCCATGTAGCTCATCAATCACCTTCATTATCGTATCGTTGATGTCAGTTCTATCAAGGAGATGGTTGGCAGGTGGTACGGACATGATCGAAAGTGGACGGGTGGCAAGGGCAGTCACAGAGCATTGGACGACATCGAAGGGAGTATTGAGGAGCTGCAATTCTATCGCAGGACTTTCTTTGTTCCTTCGAATTAAGTATACCCCCCGCATATGGCACACGCACACATGTACTCTATCGCACATTCTCATCATATCTTACATACGGTACATGGCCAGCACTCGCGCCTCTACGCCATCGACGATGCATTTGGCCTTCACGTCGCTACCGGCAAGCTCGAGCGACTCCTTCTCCTGTACGTGAAGCTTCTTGTAGTCCGGCTGCTGCGGTCCCATGGGCGAGGCGCCTGCACCGAGGTTGGACATGGCGGCCATATCACGCGTTCCGTCTGCGGCTGTCGTGGCATGGAAGCGTCAGCGTGTACGCCTGTCATCACTTCTAGATTCATACTTACAGTTCTGGTCGCCGAGGATAAGTCGGAAGATGGCGTTCAGACCGAAGAGGCAAAGGAAATACCAGCTAATGCTGCTGACCCAGGTCACGTCCATGTCGCTCGTATCGATACCCGCGCTGAAGCATAAGCTTGAAGCGGAGCGTGAGAGGAAAGGGAAGTCGGATCAGGACAAATCCGGTGAAGAAGTAGTTGATCCAGCCCATGATGACCGTTTGCGGCACCATGGAGACCATGCTCTTCTTCGCCATATCCATCATCTGATCCATCTGTGCGGGATCCGAAAGGGGGTTCTTCGGAAGATTCTCCTCGCCGGGCTGTCTTGTTGATCAGCCTCCTCTGCTACGTGCACGGTCTGATTCTGCTCACTTACCTTCTTTGGCTCCTCCGGCTTGATGTACACGCCACGATCTAAAACGTCTACCAGCCAGTCCAATCGACCACGAAAGGCGGTGTGCGGTAGCAAGAAGCCGTTCGTTCGCAACGTTGCGGCACGCGAAAGGATACGCTGTTGACGGACTACGTCTGGCGCCTGCGGCTTGGGCGCCGAGGTGATCATCATGGTGATGTAATGACGTACCAGGCCAACGAGAATCATGACGATCAGGATCGGGATCAAAACCCAATCCCGGATCGACGAGTCGAGCAGCAGAGGTTGGCTACGCGGGAAAGAATAAGTTCAGTGAGCCAGGCCATTGGCATGCATCGTCACCTCCATCGATACCCACTCCAATGCCATTTTCGGTGTCAGCGAGGCCACTTCCTTGGGCCGGCCTCAGTGGTGGTGAAAGAAGCGCGGTTTGGCTCGTGCACTCAGCCTTTGTGTATAAAAAACATGCAGACCTTTTGCGCGTCTTGACCAACACATGCATGGACAAGAAGGTTATACGGCGAAGTCTGATTGAGCGACTATAGGATACAGTGAATGTGAGAAGACGACCTAGCAGTTCGTCAGCATCTGTGTGGAAGGTGCTCGTATGTGTGCAGTGGCGAAGGGACGGTATTCGAGCGATCGCTGGGGCAAACGTCTGCGGCGACGTGGGGAAGATCGGGTGCTGAAGCTTCGGGCGTGAGGACTTGACAGTGTGACGATGTGGCAACGCTCTGGCCACTTTCGCTCGAACTTCCAGTCTCCAAAGAAGGCGACGAGGAGATGCTCGTCGCGGTTATGGAGTGGCCGGAGAATCGATCGGTGGAAGGAGTGACGGGCGTCAAGGGATGGACAGACACAATCGATAGTGACGAAGGCATCTTATCAAGTACCGAGCATGCCTTGCGGCCAGGACCGAGATACGTACCGTATTGCACGTCGTCTGGACTAGGAACTCCATCGCATGACATCAAGGTCGGTGTGTGGAAGGGTCTGTCTGGAGATGTCGTTCGACGTGAAAGGTAGCATCTTGACTCCGCTCGCCTTAGGTTGACCCTGCTTCGTACACGACGTGGCGCAGGCCGAAGGGCGACATTGGCTGCTGCAGGAGGCATACGTGCGGCACACTCGTGCTGTTCTTTGGCATCGACAAAGGCGAGCAGGGCAGACGTGATGTGTCTTGTGCATGGGTCGAGACCTAGTGACTCGCGGGCGTGCTCAAAAGCAGAGTCTAGCTGAAAGCCATGGTCGATGAGATCTGGTCTCGCCGCGCATGTCGAGGTCATAGCCCCGATGCGACTCATCACCGCACCCTCCAGCTGGCACATGGCAATCTCCAGACTGGACGTTGTAGCGACCGACGGCACGGTGGGAACCCCTGAAGCGGTGTGGGGCCGGGCCAGTGCGATGCGTGTCTTCTTGCCTACGGTCTTCATCGCAGGCGGCGGCGGCGGACGGCTTGTTCCTCCAGCCAATAGTCTGACCATTGCTGTGATGATGCTGATCTGCGCTCGGCAACTGGGGTGGCTACCGTCCATGGTGAGCAGACGATCGACAGTCTCTTGCATCTTCATCGACGCCGTGCTGTCCGCATCCGTACGATCATGTGATGGCAGGTCTGGCTGTCTTGTCGGTGACTTCGACTCGGTATTTGCTTGGGACGTCAGCTGGCGAAGGATATACGTAGAAACTGAGATGGTACCCGCTTCGCATTTGAGGTGATTTGGCACTGGGCCTGTCAGACGCTGTTGCTGTCGCTACAGGTTTCTCAGCGTGACTTGTTCTTCTCGCGACGCTACGTTCCGATGCCGCCGTCGTATGGTACGTGCAGGAGGACTTCGAATCATCGTCTTCGCTACGAAGGCGCAGATCTCGCTGAAAGGACAGGTGTGGCTTGTGCGCATCTGTCGTGTCTTGCCGTACATCGTCGATGCTTCGACGAGGATGGAGTGTGAGCTTTGGCTTGCTAGATGACAGGGTGGAAGCGCGGGCCGCGTCTGCCGTTTGTGGCCTCTTGGATTTCAACAGCGTGGACTTCCATCTGCGTCTGCCAAGCAGTGTAGAGCGGTCTTCTTCGTCCCATGCTTGCTCCTTGTCTGTCTGCATCGCTGAGCGGGTATTGCGCACGGTCAGTTCGTCTTTCTTTGTGCTACGTCTGGCCGTGACCGTGGCGTTGCTGTCTGACATCTCCAAGTGCGCCAGAAGGGTATCGTGCGGCATCTGTACGCAGGCACTGTCGAAATGGTCATTCACCTTGCCGATGGCGAGAGAGTAGAGGGAGTCGTTGCGGACAGGAAGTTCTGGTAAATCTGTCCACAGATGTCCAGAGACCGTATTGTACCTGCGCGAATCGGACGTGAAGCGCGACGACAGGGAGGAAGAACTTGCGAAGGATCGGGTCTTCTCGCGTGCAACATCGTTCGTGCCATACATCTTCGTCGGTGACATGGCAGTGGAAGCAGTCTGATCCAGAGCTGCGGCTTCAGCTGGAGTCGAGGCGGTGGAGCGAGAGCGTAATTTGAGAAAGGATGCCCGCTGAGGCGTCTTGGGTAAGGGTGTCTGTCCGATAGCTGCTGCTGCGGGCGTGCTGCTGTGGATTACGATGGTCATCCTGTTGTTATGTTGATCCCTCGCAGCAGTCAATTCATATGGTGGTGGTGGTGGTGGTGGTGTTAGGTGTGCATCGCCGACTGCTATTGCTGTTGTCCCTTCTCGTGCGCGCAGTCGATCCAGTATGCCCATGCTGGCGTCACAAATTCAGGGCGAGGGCGCAAGAATGATCTGGTGGCCTTAATGTGCGGGCTGTCGTGTCATGGGCGGCGTACTTCTTTTCTGCCGCTGCTCTTAAGTACCTTTTGTCTGCCGCCGGTATGACGAGGAACAGGAGAACGAACCGTCTTGGCAGGAGCGTGATCGCGGTGTAAGCCACCTCCGATGATTCGATCGCAAAGAGGTCTGATCCGTGCTCATTCAGTCCAAAGCTGTGTCCCTTTGTCTGTGTCCTCTATCACTGTAACGGGTCTTTACGTGAAGTGCATTGTTCTTCTTGTCGCCTTGATTACGAGGTCCGGCCGCTCGGGCCGTGCCTGCCAACTTACTTTGCGCGCGCGCCAAGCGGCTCGTGCTGATCTGAAATCAGCGCCCTCGTGGTGAAGGTGAGTGCTGCGTTCCAGAAATGACAGCCTGGATCTCGCACCATTGACGCCACAATCTTTCAGCCAAACATCTTTACATGATCGCCGCTCATTTTCCCATGGCTCGATGCATGATGGTGAATGCCAATACGCTCGGGATCACTAGTGCAAGTTGGCGCAAATGCAAGCCTTTGAAAGAAGGCTAGTGGAAAGAGGATTGGCGGGAAAGCGGGGTCAGACATTTTAGCGTGCTTTTTCTCGTCAAATATGGGACAGACAAACAAACATCTCAAACGCGCTCGCTTAGTCAACACGTCGCATTGATGGTCGTCCGTACGAGCTGTCTAGATGTGGCCTTCTTCTATCCTTAGTGGCAGACACTACTTTTGCGGTATGCAGATCATCCGGTGTTCAGCGAGCGGATCGATGTGTATCCGTACCGCGCTCTCATATCATGATTTAGAAAGGCGTTTCGTAGATTTCTGTCCAGATCAACAGCAATCCGGCTTTGCGGCAATGCATGGCGGCAGGACGTCTCGTACTGCTTTCGTTTCGGTACTTCGATCTAGCTCGACAGCTTCAACTTCAAAGTATGCCTGAAAAATGTTGGAAGCTACCGAAATTCTACCCCTGACGTTCTCAGCAAATTCTTTGCTTACGAAAGTTGATGCTGCCGAGTAAGATCATCCGATGACAGCAATGCAAGCCCATTCAGTTGCACCATGCCTCGCGTGTCTTTGTCAATACGGTATTCGCATGTGATAGACAGTCACACCGATCGTGTAACAGATCTTTCAAGCTATTTTCGCTGCGATCGCACGAATGTACGTCCATCACACAGCAAGACGGCGTCATAACTTGCTGCGAAGTCACACGTACATTTGCAGCTACGTCGCACTACAAGCAGTCGTCCTGCACATCGCACTGACTGTAGATGAAAATTGTCAAAAGCGATGATAGGATTAATCTTCCTCATTCTACTGTCGACTGCAAATCAATGCTGACCATATAGAACTCCTTCTAACTTGACGCGCACACTAGGATGGACAAACACGAATACACGCTTAGTCATTCCCTGCGTTTACGGTCTACCTGATCCTCGCACACCATCAAGCATCATTGAAGCGATCTGCGTGCCGACGACATACCTAGGCTTCAGTCTGTTATTGCTGCACACTCGGCACGCGCACGCGTAGACAATACAAGAAGAGAAAATGCCCGATTGAGCATTTTAAATTTACTTTCAGAGCACGAACGCGCGTTTCATTACAAGGCCCGTTCCAGAACCGAAGTATTCACAGAAAAAAAAGGAACAAAGAACGTTGAATAAGATCATGCATGCACAGCAACGCGACACCGACGCGTTCCTCTACGACGTGAGATGGAACTGCAAGAGGGCAGCACTGTGGTGCGTGTCAGATGCACAGATTAGGAACCCGTAGGCAGGTCGGTAAAGAAGAACAATCTAATGAGCAGCTTGTTGCTCCGACCGATGGTCAACTAGACGATTGTGTGCGACCCGTTGTGTAGTGCACGTTCTAGATCGCACAGCTTCGTAAGAAGAAAAGATTGTTCCTCCCTGGGTCCGTCTTGTGTGCAACGTGCAGCAGACTGTCGTATGCTGCCCAATTTCATCATGGCAGCCCGGTAGGCGGTCCCTCCTTTTGCATTGGACTTGTGCCGACGGCTGATTTGCCTGCCTAGCGTGAAACTGGACAGCCGCCGCGCCGTATTGCCGCGTGGTAAAAGTGAATTCCAAAGTCCCCGTAGGCAAACCAAATGTCAATTGCTTGTGTGCCTGCCTGTGTTTGCAAAGTGACACGCGCTTTTCCATGGCACACAGCCCTTGCGCCCAACGCCTGCGATTGTCAAGGCAACGGTAGGCCGCCCATCGACTTCTGCCTGTGCTAATACAGATACCGCACCCAATTCAAACCCACCCCTCTACTGGACAAAGGCAGTGTGTATACGATTCGACGCCGCCGCCGGTGTTTCCTGATACTGTTTGCAAACAAGTCCCTCCCTCACACGGTTGAACACCATCACTTCCATCACAAGCATTGACTCTTCCCCTCTTTCTGTCCTCCCTTTCGACATAAAGCGCTCTGCTCAGCTTGACGACAATCCCTTCAAGCAGATCGGACGCAGATATAAACAAGGCTTGATCATCATATAGCCTCCTTCCCACGCTCACTTTCGAACACACACACACACACACACACACACACACACACACACAATGCGTCTTTCCACCGTAGCATATTCGCTCCTCGCTCTGGGCATCGTCGTGAGCGCTCAGGATGCCGCACAGGGTTCTGCAGCTGGTCTGCAGTCTCGGGATGCGACACCTTCGCGTGACTTTGCACGTAAGATGGAGGTGCGAAGCAAGAAGCACGGCCGCACCTCGCGCGGCGAGCAGATCATCACCAACGGCATGATGACATGGTACGGCGGCGGCCAGCTGGACAACCCTGCGTGCGGCGGTAAGACGCCCAGCAAGTGGGACCACGTCGTCGCAGTCAAGGAGGGCGGAAAGTTCAAGTGCGGTGACACCGTTCACCTGCACCACAACAACAAGATGGTCGAGGCAAAGGTGGTTGATTACTGTGCCGGATGCGACGAGAACCACGTCGATGCCACACAAGGATTGTTCTCCAAGCTGGCCGATTTGGACCAGGGCGTTGTGAAGGGAATGCACATCAAGATCATCCCCAACTAAGCATCTTACCCTCTTCCCATCGCACTTGTCACAGCAATCACCATCGCATACCCTCTCCATCGTCATACGCACCTGCACATCCATGCACATACGCAAACACTATGCCAACTAATCGTCGTAACGGGCTTTCTTTTCCTTCGCCATCAACACCATCACATCTTTCCTCTCTCGCCGTTGTCTTCGCACGAGCGCAACGTTCGCTTCTCTTTTTCCCATCGGGAGCGCGTTACGATGACGACAGGCACCGATTGCTCTCGGTAGTCGAACCTTGTCGCCACCCCAGTCCACATCGAACGGAACTTTTAGACTTATTCCGCAATCATCGTCATGCACTGACCTATACGCGCGAGCGAGTCGGTGGTCATACACAAGCCATCGACAAAATTCGAGCGGTACTCTTCTCTTTCTCCAGCTCAAGCTCTTGACTGACTCTATGTTATAATTCTCTGTCGATGCAATACTGGATGTTGTGTCACTTTGTCCGACGATGGGTGTGTGCACGTATAAGTGAAGATATGCTATTGTGATCAGGGCGGGGAAGCAGACATGGCTATGTGCACTCTGGCGTATAGATCGGCGGGAAGACGAGTGGCCAGCCATCGTGCTATGCTGTCTCGGTCGCACGAGGAGGCATTGCCGCCGCGCTTTACTTTGTTGACGAGAGGAAAAGCGTCTTGTATCTCATGAAGGGATGTACGTTGCGCTCGTGCATGGGACCATGTATCGTCTTGCGCAGGAGCGATGGACCCATCGGAATGATGGCCACTGTAATGTGCACTTGCCGGCTCAATACTCGATTGCTCCGTGAGGAGAATCGGCATGCCCAGTTCGGTAGGATATTGAGGCACTCCCGTGGCGTCCGGCGCTTTCGAAGTGGACACAAATTGCTGACTAGATGCTTCGTTCACCATGCCGACTCGAGATTGTGTCCCAGCGCGCAACCTATAGGGAAGGGCAGTAGCACGACCTGTTCTGAAGGTCAAGAGACTGAACAACAGGGGTAAGAAGGTCACACGCATGATGAAAAGAGTGGACCGGCCACAAGAGAAGGTAAAGAGGATACGATGATGGGTGTACAACTTTGAAGTACTTTCTTCGACGGTGTACAAGCAGTCAAACTTATGTGATTGATCCAACATGTCTACATGTCACCTCCGTTAGCGCTCACTTAGCGGATCGATAGTCGTGACTACATCGTGACGACCGATTGGCTCACGTGCACGCCCTCGATGTGCTCCATGTCTGTGATTCGTAAGAACGTTCTACGGAATGTGAACGCGCCAGTGTGACAGCAAGTGCAACGGTAAGCCACTAAATAACCGTAGAATTCTTTTTAGTGTTGTGTGCGCGCCTCACTCTGCGCTTCGCACGTCGTTACCGCTTCCCAATCGAGAGGCGTGCATACGTGTGCGCGTGTCAATGCTAAGAATAACACAAAAACACCCGTAGCGTCCGACTTGGCGAACAGGGGGATTCTGACCGCCGTCTTACGTCTAGAAGTCCGGCGGATGTCTACAGAGGAGAAGATCAGCTGTGCGTACGTACGTCTTTGGACATCGGTCAGAATGGAAATGTGCAGATGAGCACACGCTCAACGGTGCATGTGCTTGCTGCTGCGATGAAGTAAAGTCCGTAGGATTCAACGTCTGTTCCGGCGGCGTGTTTATCGTTTCCAGGGCGGGCGCGAAGGATGCTAATAAGCGTTCCTACTTCTACCGCCTTGTTGACTTGACTCTCCTCCATCATCCATCCCCTCATCCCCATCCTTTCCACCCCACACTCTTTCTTGACCATGTTCCAGTCCGTTCCCGCCCTCTTCACACTGGCGCTTGCGGCCATCTCCTCCACGACTGTCCTTGCGCAGAACAAGCCTACGTTCCCGGTCACCGACCTGCCCAACACGTGGGAGAAAGGCCAGACGGGCACAAACCAATGCGGCCAGTACAAGCCTTCGAATCAGAAGTCGATGTGCCAGAACGCATTCATCAACAGCGTCACCGACTTCTGCGTTTGGGGACCGCCCAGACGCTCGACGATCGGCGAGGATGAGGCCTTGGTGGTGTCGTACTGCACCCAGTCCGGCTACGGCACCCGTCTGATTCCCGACGGTACGCTGAAGGGTGCCCACTTCATCAAGACGCCCGACTTCGTTCAGGTGACCGGTTACGGCGACTTCACCAAGATCCACGTCCAGGCCAAGGACCAGGGCGGTGAGCTTGACCCCCACGGCGCTGACGGCTACGGCAACCCCAAGGGTGGACTGGTGTACTCGCGCAACGTAAAGGGACAGGAGGGCCAGTGGGTTCAGATCAAGGAGTGGGCCAACTTCATGAGCGCCACCGAATTCTCTTTCCGCGCATGCTACGGCGCAAACGCCACCAGCTTCTGCCCCCACACCCTGGACGAGATGGGCAGCCGTTTCAACCACCCGGGCAACTACAAGAAGGGCTCCTTCGACAACTGCGACGCCAACTCCGGTCACTTCCCCGCCGTCTTCAAGGGCAGCACATTCTACCAGGGTGCCAAGCACACGCCCAAGGGACACAAGCCCGGCGCCTCGTCAAACTGCGTTCCGGTCGCCACCGTCTCCAACCAATTGGCCTCTCCTACGCCGTACCGACGTCGTTCGTACCCCGTTCGTGCCTCCCAAGAGGAGGCTTAAACAAACATTTCAAGCACGTTTCTTTTCTACACATATACACACCCACACCCACACACACACACACACACACACTTACATACACACATGGACTTTCCCGATTCTCTTCAGCTCGTCGCATCGATTATCTTTGTAGTAATCGTGAAAATAGCGTCAAACATCTGTGCACTATCCATCACACACACATCCTTCTGGCTGTGTCCTTCAATGGAATCTCCATTTGCTTCGCATCGTACACTTTCCCGTCCTCTAGTCGATCACCTTTGCGCGGTACAGTAGGATATATGCCACCGAATCTTCACCGCCTCCGTCCAGCATGGCAATCTTCTCACGGGGAACGACGGTCACCTTCTCGTCGTCGAACTTGTACCATTCCTCTTCGGCAGGGGTCTTGTCGCTGATGCGTCCTGTCGTCTTGGCTCCCGCCTCTGTCTTTCGTTCGTCCTCCTTGCGCACCCAACTGATGTAGTGACCAGCATCGGCTGCCGCCCCTTTATGGGTCACGATGCCCACCAGTTCATACAGTCCGCTCGAGTTACAGCCCACGTCCTGACGCAATGATTGGTCGATGGCCGCTTCAGCTTCACGAGCCTCCTTCTCTCGTTGCGCCAGCTCTTCTTCGTCGCTCAGCGCTGCGCCCAATTGAGGCACAGCCGTTGACGCGCTGGCGGCCGAATCGGCGCTGGTGTCCACCGCCATGCTGTCTGCTGCTTTGGGTGGCGCATCGTTGCTGGCCTGTTCCTGCGCAGGCAGGCCTTCGTCTTTGCGCTTCTTTGCCTTCCTTCGAATCTTTGCCCGTTCGTCACGTTCTTTGCTGATCTCGTGGATCTTGTTTCGAGTAGGGATCACCTTGGCTTTGAGATCATCGGACAGGAAGGGGGTAACGTCCAATTCAAAGGGAAACTTGACCTTTCGCATGATCTTTGTCTTCTTGCCGATGTCCCGGCGCCAGTAGAAGCGTACAAAATGGACGGTCAGGTAGGCAGGCAAACGGTCGATGCGCTGCTGTTCATCATACACCGCAAGACGTCCGAGTGTCGACGAGTTCTTCTCGATTTGCTGATTGAGTGAATCGAGGATGCCCGACATCATCTCGTTGGTGCTGGCTGAGATGTTGCATTGCAGGACACGGAAGCTGTCGTTGCTCACGCCTGCTTCTTCTTGAGGAGCCTCAGGACACGTTCTTTTGATGGCCATTCGACCGGTCATGTATTGCTCGATGAACTTAGATCCGTCGAACGATGACGGTGTGGCGGACGAAGATGAGCTTGTCGGTGCGGGAAGACCCTTGAGCGAGCTCTGCAGCGCGGTAACCAGGCGAACCCATGCCTCCTCGGCGTCCTGCTGGGCGTAGCCTCGGCCTCCACCTGGTCCCGAAGCCATCTCGGCAAATTGAGGGGCAACCTGACGAAGGATGCTGAGCAGTGCGAGGGGAGGGAAAGCTTCGGCGGTGGAACCCATGTTCTTGTAGAGATCTCTCAAGGCCGCCGTCAAGTTCGCCTCACCGTCAGCGCTGCCCATCGTTCCGGGGAAGTTGTTCAGAGCGACTTGAAGTTCTGGAATCGCACGAAGTACCTGCAAGGTAGAGTTGAGGTAGCAGGTGTTTCCCAGATTGGTCAAGCCCACCTTCACGTTGGTCGCCTCTGCTAACTCTGACTCGGTCATATCTTCCAAGAAGGTGACAGGAGCCGTCGGCGCTTTAGGCAGTTCGCCAGCCGTGCCGATCACCATGAACATCTGACCTGCTCTCGCCCCTATCTTCGACAGGTCCGTGTCATCTTTGAGCATGCCCCCCTTGATCATCACCTTTTGACGATCGGGCGGCACGCCGGTCTTCTCGTAGATCGACTGCTTGAACGCCGTGGCGGGTTGCGAAGGGTCAAGTTGAACGTCGTGCTGCTTTCCATTGTGCTTGACCTTGACGTCTAGGGCAGATGTCATCTTGGGCATGAAGACTATCCAACGACGATATCACTAGAATGGATGAAGGTGGAGCGTGCTCAATCTACGTAATTCTTCTTGCAGGCTCAATATAGAAGAAAGTGGCAATACGCGGCCTATTTATCGACGCGTAAGCTTATATCACCAAGTGTTGGTTCCTATAATGCGCGACGCGCTTAATGTAAAGAGCAACACTTTTTGTGGGCGTAAACGACTTAACCCATATGTGGCCACAGAGAGAATGAAGGACAGGCGCGGTGCTGAAAGATTGGTAAATCATTGCAGGCGTAAGTACGGCTCACGTTGCTCAGCGTATGCTTTATGTATCTTCCATCGACCATCCTCGCAGCGGTGGCGACCCACCATGTCGCGCGGCTTGAAGAGGACGGTAGAGGAAAGCGGCGTAGTGGACAGTCAAGGTCGGGCAAGCGCATCTAGCAGTCGAGCTGATACTTCGCCGAACAACAAGCGATCTCGAGCAAGCTCGTCGACACATGAAGAGCGCCTTCTTTCAGCACACGATCATGAGATTGACGCACATGACGATCGAGGTCGTGATGTGGAGAGCACTATAAGCGCTGAAGACGTTTCTGAGATCGGTCCGACCGACGATGAAGCAGAAGAGAATACTCATCCGGTCGTATCAATACATCAGAGCGAAAAACTTCGACAGGTGTCAGTCGCCAACACAGCCGGAGTAGACCAGGAAGACGATGAGTTTGACGAAGTGGAAGAAGAGTACGATGAGCTGGAGGAAGATGGGGAGACGGCAGAGTCTCTCTTACGCAGAGGCGAAACACAAGTGTCTCAATCGATGGGAGCAATTGAACGCGTTGATCTCACGAACTTCATGTGTCACAAGCGTCTGGTGATCGATCTGGGAACACGGGTGAATTTCGTTATTGGACACAACGGCAGTGGTAAGAGTGCAATCCTCACCTCCATATCCCTCGGTCTAGGTGCAAAAGCGATCAACACTTCACGCGGCAGTTCTATCAAAGCTTTCGTCAAAGAAGGTGAAGAGGCTGCACTGGTCAAGCTGACTTTGACCAACACAGGTGTAGACGCATTCAGACATGACATGTATGGCGATCAGATCATAATCGAGCGGACGATCAGAGCGGACGGTTCAGGTAGCTGGAAGCTCAAAAGCAAAAACGGTCAAGTCGTGTCGACAAAGCGTGAAGAGCTGGATGCGATCTGCGAACATGGAAACATTCAAGCGGACAATCCGATCAACATCTTAACGCAGGATGCATCTCGTCAATTCCTTACCTCGTCCAAAGCGCACGACAAGTACGAGCTCTTCATGCGCGGCTCGCAGCTGACTCAGCTTCAGATCGAATATGACCTGATCAAACGCACCATTAAGCAGATGCGTGCCATGCTCGATCAGAAGGAGGAAAGTATGGGGGATCTGGCTGACAAGGCAAAGGCGGCGTCAGACCAGTTGGATGTACTGAAAAGGGCCAGAGAGCAACGCGGCAAGCTAGAAATCCTGAAGCGTGAAATGGTCTGGTCTCAGGTCCAAGAAAAGGAGAGGGCCTACGAGAAAGCTGCGACCGCGACAGCGCGACACAAACTCAAGGATGACAAGCTTCGCGAAAGCCTAGATGCAAGTCTCGTCGAAGTGCAACGGCACGAACGTCTGATCAAGGATGGCGAAGAGGAACTGAAGAGGTTCGATGAAGATATCGCCCCTTTGCACCGAGAGCTTGATGAAGTGCGGCAGCGGCAGAAGGATCAGCAGAATCTTATGCGTACTCTGTCAGGCGATGTATCGACGATCGACCGGCAGTACAAGGGCGCCAAAGCGCAACTGGAAGACATCAGCCGCCGCATCAAGGAGGCAGAAGAAGCCGCTGCCGGAGATCATCGTGGACGTAGATTGGAGTTGAGCAGCAGGAGAGACCAGATTACGCTCGAATGCAACAAATTGAAGCAAGAAGACGTCGATGTCAAGGACCGTCTGAGAGAGGTCGAAATCGAAATGCGCAAATTCGAGGACGAGAGACATCTGGCGAGAGCGACTCTCGGTAAGATGCGAGATCAGGTCGGTGCGTTGGAGATGCACATTCGAGACCTTCGCAGTGCAAAGACAAATTATCTCAATGCCTACGGTCCCAATATGCCAAAGCTCTTTCAGCTGGTGCAGACTGAGCGTCGATGGCGTGGTCCGATCGTGGGGCCTATTGGCTCCGTCGTCAAGATCAGAGATTCTCAGTGGGCGCAAGTTCTCGAGAGTGTTATTGGCAACACCTTGAACGCTTTCTGCGTTACCAATGTCTCAGATCGCCAGCTGCTACTCCAGCTCATGCGCGAAGCGAATTGCCTGGAGATACCAATCATTACTGGCTCTGACGAACACTTCGACTACTCTTCGGGTGAGCCAGAAAGAGGCATTCTCACTGTGCTCCGTGTTCTCGATATCGAGGACGAATTTGTGAAGCGTCAACTGATCGTTCATTTGAACATCGAGCGGGCTGCTTTGGTGCAGGCCCGAGTAGATGGAGATGTGCTCATGCGCTCTAGACCCAGAAACGTCAAGCACGCCTTTTCAAAAGACCTCTTTCGTCTCGCATTCGAAGCCGGAAGCAGCACACAGACGCTACAGCCTTACAGAGGACCTCCGCGACTCTCTACGAACGTGGAAGAACGCTTAAAAGAGGCACTTGATCGTCTTCCACAAGATGAACAGAAGGTTATTCTGGCGGACCGCGAAGTGCAGAGGCTTGAGTCGGAGATCAACCAGCTTCGTCAGGAAAACGCAGATCTGAAGCGGAGATTGCCCGACATTCAACGTCGACTGCGCAACAAGCAAAAGGAGATGGAAGCTGTCGATGACGAGTTGCGTGAGGACGAACCGACCAACGTGACTGCATTGCAGGCCAGCAAGACGGAATTTGAAGAGGAGTGTAGAAAGCTGCTGGACGCCTTCAAGGCAAAGACAGAGGATCTAGACTCGGCACAGAGCATTCTCGACCCTTTGACGAAACGCAAAACGGGGATCGATCGTCAGATTCGAGACCGAGACCACGACAGAGAGGCCATCCGAGCGAAGCTGACAGAGATTGCTCAGAGCCGTGTTCAAGCTGTGAGTGACAAGCAACACTACGAGAAGAGGCTTCAAAGTTCAAACGACAAGCTCAGAGAACTGCAAAGTCTGGAAGATATCGCCCAGAAGAGCGCCGAACAGCTGACCGAACAAGCGGAGGCCATTTGCGATCGTGTTGAAACGACCAAGACAGTCGAGGAGTGCAGAGCAGAGGTCAAAGCAATGAATGCTAGAATCGAACAGGTCGCGCAGCGGACGAACACCGACATCGAAGCGCTGACAGTTGAGGTAAACAAGATCAACGAGGCGTTCAATACGGCCAGAAGAGACCAAAAGATCTATGGCAAGATCATCAAGTATCTGATCGGTGCATTGGATTTGCGGATCGCTAAGTGGCACATTTTCCGCGGCACGATAGCCAAGCAGGCCAAGGTGCTCTTTAGCCACTTCCTGAGCACACGCGGCTACGAAGGCAAGCTGAGCTTCGATCATAAAGATCAACGTCTGACGCTCATAGTCAAGACGGACGTTGCGCTGGGTCAACGCGGGGAGAAGAATCCCCGTGCCCTCTCCGGCGGCGAGAAGTCGTACAGCACGATCTGCCTCTTGCTTGCCCTATGGAACGCTGTCAACTGTCCCTTGCGATGTCTCGATGAGTTCGACGTCTTCATGGACGCCGTCAATCGACGTATGTCGATGAGATTGATCATGCACGTCGCCGAGCAGAACGCCACGACGCAATACATCTTCATCACGCCGCAGAGCATCTCCAACGTACCACAAGGTCCCCACGTGCGCATCCATCGCCTTCATGACCCTGAGCGCAATCAAATGACACTAACATAAGTGACATCTCGAGTCCAGTATGTCGCCGCAATCTTGTATTGTAGAAGCCAAGCTCATTGTACATGTATACATCATCCTTGTAGTGACCTGCCTTTCAACGAACGCAACTGCGACGTGATCGCCTTATAGAGTGTTTGTGCTGAGACCATCTTCCTTGCTTTGGACGTTTTGCTCAATTCCTCGTCCATGGAGGCGCGTAGCTTGCGCAGAAGGTTGTAGCAATCAGCCTCGACATGTCCTTTGTTTTCCGGCAGGACGAGATCTTTACCATCGACGAGCTTGGCGCTCAGGTAGCGGAGCCACAGGACATTTGTGTATGGATGATGACCTGACCAATCCGACCTTGTGGCGATGCGCATGTCCCTGTAAACGTCGAATTGTATCTCTCCGGACCCTTGAAAGAAAGCAGGATCGTCGAAGGGATGGGCTGACACGATGTTCGAGCCGGGTAAGAGAGCACGAGAAAGGGTGAAATCTATGATGGTCGCACGAACGCCGGATTGTCGTGGGTCGGCGATTCTTTCGATACGCGAACGGTCGCTGGCCGCTTGACATGGCCGGACGACGATGTTTCCCCAATGAAGGTCACGATGTTCGAACCTGTACGCCAGCTCAGCCTTGGCCAGCGCACGACATACCTGAACGAAAATGCCCAGTGCCTGTTGCCAATTCTTCAACTTCAACGTCTCCAAATCGCTTCCACCATTCGCCAAGACCAGTATGCAGTACGTTTGGTCGTACGGGAGGATGTCTGGACGACGATTTTGGTCCTCCTTGACGCGCCTTCTCTCATCCCAAGCGCGCAACAGCCGTTCCGGATACGAGCCTCGAACGACGCATGCGCGGTGGAGCCGCACAAAGGCATCGTCAACGTCGTGTAGCGCCTCTGTTATCCTTACTTCGCGCTCCACATCGATCAGAGAGGAACGCTCCGGATACTCACCTCCTCTCTCGAGGACCCCAAGCGCAAGTGGTATGATCTTGACGACGATATCCGAGCCTTCGATGGCGAATACCTCTGAGAATGTCGCCTCGCCCACCTTGTACCATGAAGAGCCACCTACGTTATCCTCGATGCTATTCAAAGACGACTCGAAGTCGGACGTGCAGTCCTGGTGACACGTTTGCAGCAGTTCAGCCAAGGTACCGTTGTCCTCCTCCTTCTCCCCGCCCTCCGAGAAACGCAGACCACCTTGTATCCTCTCTGTCAGACTGTCTATGTCCACGTTCGAGCCAGTCGCATTGTGTTCTGCAGATTCCGAGTCTGAGCGCTCGTCTATAAGAGTACGCCGATGGCTCTTTCCCTTGACTCTGGGTCGACGATGGGGCGATCGTATCGCATTGTTGCCAATTTCACTGTCATCGTCATCTGTATCGCTGCACAGATCCACAACGTTGCTCTGTTTCTGACGCATTGCCAGTCTCACTGGAGCAGGTGAAGCTGGATCTGCCTTGCCTTTCCCCTTTGCGCTCGAAAAAGTTCCCTTCACCGCCGCCTGCGGATGCACGTTCTCCTTTGCAAGTATAGATTCTACCGCCTCCGCATCGCTTCCGCTTTCGCTTTGACCCGACGTGTGCTCATCTGAGCCTGTTGAAGCGATACTCCGTGGTCTATGAAGTTTGTTGCGACCGTATATGATCCTTGGTCTCCTCGCCTGTGGTGCTGTGAAGCCATGCATGACGATGATGATGATGGGTCAAGACTGGAGGCTGGTGTTACTTTCCAGAGCAACACTTCCGTTCACCGAGTCCTACGCGTCAACGAATCGCCCTTAGAACGCCGAACCACGTGAGATTCAAATTGTCTGATTACGATAATGGCGACTTGCTCGCTCCTCTATCATTATCTTCTCGCATATCAACACAGCATCAGGACCATGCTGAGATCTAGTGCGTCGCAAGTGCTCAGGCTGCACGCCGGAAAATCCGTCCTTGTCGGACCTACTGGGTCCCGGTGTGTGGGTTTGTTCACGCAGGCAAGCCATCAAGGTCCGTCCACACCTGTGCTAATAGCTTCGCCTTCTACCTTTCGGTCGCTCGCCACAGAGGCGCCTACACGCCATTCGAAGCACAGCAAGCTGAAGGAAGAGGACATAGACAAGTTCGCCTCCATCCTCTCCACTCCGCAAACCTCTCTGCTCACCACCTTGAAGACCAAATCTGTCCCCAAGCCCAACGATGCCGACGAGCTGAACAGTTACAACGTCGATTGGATGAACAAGTACAGGGGACATAGCGTCTGCGTGCTCAAGCCAAAGTCGACAAAGGAGCTGTCAGAGATCATGAAGTATTGCCACGAGCGAAAGCTGGCCGTCGTACCGCAAGGTGGCAACACAGGCCTGGTGGGAGGCGGTGTTCCTGTTCTGGACGAGGTAATCGTGAATCTAGGCGCAATGAACAAGATTCGGTCTTTCGACGAGGTCAGCGGTACGCTTGTATGTGATGCAGGGTGCATATTGGAGATCTTGGACAACTTTTTGGCCGAGAAGGGCTACATGATGCCCCTCGATCTCGGAGCCAAGGGAAGCTGCCACATCGGCGGAAATGTGGCAACAAACGCTGGAGGGCTGCGCTTCTTGCGCTACGGCAGTTTGCATGGTAACGTTCTAGGTCTGGAAGTAGTCCTACCGGATGGAAGAGTCTTGAACGGCCTCTCTACGCTCCGCAAAGACAATACCGGATTCGACTTGAAGCAGCTGTTTATCGGCAGTGAAGGCACCATCGGTCTCATCACCGGAGTGTCAATTATCACGCCCAAACGACCGAGCGCCATGAACGTTGCCGTACTGGCTGTTGATTCGTTCGAAGCCGTCCAGACGGTCTTCAGAAAGGTCAAATCTCACTGTGGCGAAATCCTCTCTGCCTTTGAATTCTTCGACACACAGTCCCTGGAGCTGGTCAAAGCGCATGCCACGGCGGGCGTCAAGGATCCTTTCGAGAAGAAGCACCCGTTCTACGTCTTGATCGAGACCAGCGGGAGCAACAAGGAACACGATGACGAGAAAGTTCAACAGCTTCTCGAAGAGCTTCTGGAGTCTTCGACGATCGTGGACGGTGTCTTGGCAGAGAACGAAACACAGGTACAGGGCCTCTGGGCACTACGTGAGAGCATACCAGAGGCAGCCGGCAAGTTAGGCGCCACGTACAAGTACGACGTCAGCATGCCCATCTCGCGCATGCACGAGCTTGTAGAGGTGATGCGGGAAAGGATGCGTGAACACAAGTTGTTGGGCAACAAGGTCAAGGAGGTTGTTGGATACGGACACGTCGGTGACGGCAACCTGCACATCAACATCATCGCAGATAAGTTTGACGATGAGGTCGAGAAGGCGATCGAGCCTTTCATCTATGAATGGCTTGCAAAGGTCAACGGCTCCATCTCCGCCGAGCATGGACTCGGACGAATGAAGGGTGAAAAGATTGGCTACTCCAAGCCCGAAGAGGCGGTGTCGCTGATGAAAGACATCAAGCATCTATTCGATCCGGACAACCTGCTGAACCCGTAT
This sequence comes from Hemileia vastatrix, assembly GCA_030280995.1. NCBI lineage: Eukaryota > Fungi > Basidiomycota > Pucciniomycetes > Pucciniales > Zaghouaniaceae > Hemileia > Hemileia vastatrix. Next base: position 23,371 of record JASXTE010000413.1, on the reverse strand, counting down.
AAGGTGAGTTCTGATGAAGAGATCGATCTGCCATCAATCCTAACTAACCGCTCTCCTCCGCAGTACCTTCCATCCAAATAAGGCAAGCCACCTACGCATGTAATATTAAGAAGAAAGATATCTATTGCAAATCACAGCATGATCTCGACGTCTAATTTAATTTTTTCCCCCCGAGATGCCATTGGCAGGCGTCTGTTCTCCGCTCTCCACATCGTTGCTGCGAGGTGAATCGGGTGTGGCATGCTCTTCACCGTCGGCCGGAGCGGCACCACGAATTTCATGGGCTTTGGCGTTGGTCAAGCGCTGCTTCTGTCCGATGACCGTATAGTAGATCGAACGTCTGCCTTCGATCGGCGGCATGAATGTAACGATGAGCAGAGCGGCAAAGATCCAGATGATGGACACCACCACCCATCCACGGAAGAAGGGCAGGCTGAATTCGTAGTAAGCGCCGTACATGCCGAACGGCCAGATCACCCAAAGGCCAAGGAAGAACACGGCACCCAAGATACCGGCGACCTTGCTCATGCGCGCCATGTAGGTCAGCTGTTCGGGCGTGAAGGTATCCACGTCCTTCTCCAAGGCCGACTGCGCGCTGTCAGAATCGGAGATAAGCTTGATGGCGTTGAAGCGCTCCCACGAGAAAGGTTGGTTGTCTGGGAAGGTGAGCGAGATCAAAGGTGATAAGATCATAGGCACGAACGCAGAGGCGATGTTGCCCCACATGCATGGAATCAATTCGCCGGTTGTCGTGACGTCCAAAACGCCGTTTCCGTAATGGGCAGAGGTGGCAAGCCAGACGGCCAAGCCGCAAGCCAGGCCGACGATCGGACTGATGATGGCTGCAGCCTTGGTTTGACGGTTCCACAGAACGGTGAGACTGATGGTCACCATGCCTGGCGTGGTGATGACACCGAGGAAGTAGAGCGTCCATGTGAGCGACAATCCTGCGTAGTACAGGGCCACGCTCACTGCACTTCCCACCAAGGCGAAGCCAACGCAGGCGGCGCGCGAGACATTGATGATCGCACGTTCGCTCGCGTTCGGCTTGAGGTAGGTGTGGAAGATGTCTGACGAGACGATGCTCGACACGGCCACGATCTGAGCGCTGATGGTGGATGTGCACGCCATGAAGATCACGATCACCACGGCTGCAGCACCTGCCGAGCCAGTGGTGGCCAAACCGACGTACGGAAGAACCAGTCCGTTGTTGTTCTCCGCCTGACTCAAAGCACGTCCGTGAACGGGCCAGTACGGCGACTGGGAGTACTGCAACGCCACACCTGCGCAACCGGCCACCGTACCCAACGCCCATGGGATGCCAAAGTAGAGCGTTCCTCCGAGGATGTAGCCCGGTGCGGCTGCTGTCACATCCGCCGAAAAAGCCTTTTGCCAGTAGGACGAATCCAGCAGGACAAGGCCGAAGTTGCCCAGAGTGTGCAGGGTGCCAAAAGCAATGGCGTTCTGACTGGACATGGTGAGGTAGGAGCCGTTGTAGTTGCCTTTGACGGGCGAAATCACACCGGCCTGTTGAACGAGACGATAAAGGTTGTCCAACGAGCCGATGGCCGGCGAAGTAAGGGTTTTGAGGATGAGGTAGATGCAGATGATCAGCAATGCGACGGTATGCAGGTAATCGGTGATAAATGTCGCGCGTAATCCTCCTGTGATCGTGTAGAGACAAACGCCGACGGGGAGCAGGAAGATGGCCGCAACGGTGTTCATGCCGGTCAACGCAGAGATGGCGGGCAGAAGCGCCCAGAGACATGTTGACGTATGCGATAATGTTCGTGGCAAGGCAGAGCACCATGTAGACCAGGTGGGCGATCTTGCCATATCGGGCACGGACCACCTCCAGCACGGTATGAGCGTGAGGAGTGCGGCGTTTACTTTGGATGGCGATCAAGGCAAAGAAGCAGATCTGTACCAGGCAGCTGCTGCAAACCAGAAAGAGCCTGCTATGCCATAATTGAAGCTGATGGCGGAGCTGCTCAACAGAGCTGTCGACCATGCCCACGAACTGATGACCGCGGTGGCCGTCAGACCGGTTCCAATTTTTCGTCCTGCTACGGCAAATGTTTCGAAGTGTCGGTTGTTTTCACCCGTGCTTCTCTTCAGCGCCTCAGTAATGCCCATCATACCGATGGCGAAGGCCAGACCGAAGCCGACAGTGACGCCGTAACCCCATCCTTGACTCAAAGGGGCCGGGATCGATTCGTTGCTTGAGCTCATGTTATTCTTTGCCTCCGTAAGATGGTTGAGAGTCAAGGAAGATGACCTTAATCGCTTTATATCCAATGCTTCCTACAATCTCTTTGAAGAGTCGGCGTTTGAACAGTGGCCCGCATGAGATAGTGCCGTTCAAGATCCTTGATTACCGGCATCGATACGTCATAACTTTCATTTCGTTTTCTTGGATCTACACAATCGCAGGTACTCCATACATCTATGTAAATTGACGTGCTCAGAACGGTTCGGCGTTGAAAGTGGGCATCACCGTAGCCATGCACTTTCCTTCTCTACACACCTTCACTCGGCATTTAAGATCGCGCTACGTTCGCACGCAACACGCTAAACGGATACGATGAAGGCAGGCACTTTAGCCCTGCGATCGCTAATGGCGTGCTACCGCGCTAACGTTGCGCTATTGCGAAATCCGTACTGCGAAGCATTGCACAAGCACGGGCGCCTCCTCCTCCTCAGATCGGCAAAGATCACGTGACAGCAACACGCTCCTACAGTACCATCTCCTCGAATACGCCGGTATCTTGATGGACATCGCTCGATCTTATCTCGCCTATAGAAAACGAAGGTTCTCACTTTGACAAGTCGGCGATACGCACCCATGGGTGCACGCGTGCCACAGATTCTCCGCGATTTTGGAAAAATTAAGCTCAGGGGCTAGCGTTGGCTACTCACGTCCACGTTCAGGGGGATCGTCCTGGCGTGCATACAATGATTAGTGATCTGGGCGAAGAGGCGCACACTGAATGCGCTCGAATAGACAGGGGAAGTCATGCACGTTCGCCGTTCCAATCAACCGGCATGGCTGCAAGCCTCTCTTGGCTCCAACATCCATGACTTAACGACGATTTAACGACCTTGAACGATTCTTTATACTAAACGAATGATGAGTAGCCTTCAGAATGACGACAAGCCTGCGGCCTTGTCGGCCTTCCTCTCGCCCGCATCAAGGATGCTGGTGCCCACGCCGAAGGAGGACACCGCATCCGAAACGCCAGCGCCGGTGAACAAACTGAGCCCCGAGCAGATCAGCCTGAAGATCGCCAGTATGCTCAAGCCAGGACCACCATTCTACTCGACCGTGTCTTCCGCCGATCTGATCGACAATCTAGGCAGTGCCTCTATCATGCGATGCGACGATCTCCAGCCGGGCAGCAAGACAGGCAAACTGTCCAACGCAAAGGATTGGCTCAAAGGCTTGGCGGCCAACAACGGCGATGGACATGATGCGGCCACCCTGGAGACTGACGCCAAATCGAGCGAACCATGGACAGGTGTGGGCACAGTCTGGTCAGCACTGAATAGCTTGCCGTCCGGCGTAAACGCATTCGAGATTCCATCGGCCCATGGCGGGATGACTGCAGTTACGGCAGAAGACGCGAACAACGATGACGGTCTATGGTCGGGTATCATGTTTGCCTGCAATCTAGACGGATCCGACGTGGAGCTCACAAAGTCGTGCGTAGTGCCTACCAAGGTGCTGACGGAGGCCAACTATTTCAAAGGCAACTACAGTGCACTATTTACCACCATACACGCTGGGACGACGTACAAATGGGATGACTGGTCCGCCAGTCCGTCCTCCGCGCAAGGCAGTCTCAGCTCGCTTCTGACTCTGTACACGATCCCTAACGTGGAGATGTGGTCGTGGCCGTCGTGGGTACCGTACCTGGGTGGCCAGAAGGACGAGGGGGGTAATGCGAAGCCATCGCCTCCCACAGAGTCTCCGGCTCCTGTGCAAGGAGGCTTGAAGCGTGTTTGGGTGCCTTCCACGACAAAAGTCAGTGTTCATGCTACCTGGTGGGGCTATACGATCTATCTGCCAAGTGCCGTCTTGCCCGGCCTGCAGAGTGATGTGGACGAAGCCGAGAAGATTGCGCAAATTGTTCATACGGTACTCACCACTATCTTGGACAAGGCCAGCAGCTTACCTCTCCCTGCTGCACTGCAGGCTGCCGTCCTGTTGCTCAAGGCTATTGCTCCCAGTACCAGCTACATCTCCACGTTTATCGGATGGAGCTGGGATCAGATCAAATCATTTGACAAGGGACAGGGCGTTGAATTGACGGCTACCTGGCTCTTGCCCATCGCACTCATACCGCATACCTGGGACGACCGCAACCGCACCTGCCGATACGAATGGCGACGGGAAACCCGACGGCCCACCAGAGAAGCCCGACGATCAAACAGCGACCCCTCCACCGGCCCCTTCAGCAGACTCAAAGTTGATGAAGAAGTACTTGCACCACTATCAAAACAGCAGACACCGGTGGAAGCTTTGTCATCGGAAGAGCACATAAGTCAAGCTGTCGAGATGGTACCAAGATCGGTGCAGGACGATGGTGAAGCAAAGAACGAGACCGTGGAGGTAGAACCCGCGGCGGTGCAAGACCCTGTGGAAAAGGACGAGGAAGAAGAAGAAGATGATCAGCATGGAGCTGCTGCACACGCTGCCGATACGCCTGAAGAGGAGGCAAAGCCAGCTCAGTCCCTCTTGACCCTGATTCCTGACGCAGTTGACGGCGAGAGCTTGAGAGAAGAGGCCATTCAAGAGCTCGCGAGGCCAGCTGTGCCGGCCAATCACTCGCACTCGCACGTGATCATGGAAGGGGAGGAGGAGGAGGAGGAGGAGGAGAAGAAGAAGAAGGAAGAGGAGGAGCAGGAGGAGAAAGAGGAGGAGCAGGAGAAGAAAGAGGAGGAGCAGGAGAAGAAAGAGGAGGAAGAGTCCGTGGACATTATGGTGGCTGCGCTGAAGTGAAATCTGAAGACAATGCAACCGAGCCCAACGTACCTGCCGATTCAGCTGGCACACCAGGTGAGGGCGACTCGGGTCGTGAGGAGCTCGGCTTGCCTGCGATAGGCGATGCTGCTCCCATTACGCCTGCACCCCGAAATGACGGTGTAGAATGGCAAACTGAACAGCCGGCAGCACTACCAAGGGACGATGTAGAGAATCTAGTGCATTCGGCCGCAGAAAAGCTTCAGACTGCCCCGATAGATGGTATGGAGAGCACCAAGAAGCGCACTTTCAGCGATGGCGCTCGAAAGCTTTTCGGCAAGAAGACAAACAAGGTTTGATGCAGATCTAATTCTAGTGTAATGAAACTTAATGAATGCATGTCACTTTCGAAGTTATCTTCGTGCACGTACCACGCGTCGTGCACTGCGAAATGATGCTCTCTTCCATCATCATTACGACTGAGCCGAGCCGAGCATGCTTGCTGCTGGCCACGGCAATGCAAACATGCAAAGGCGGTCACGGCAGGGTCATGTACGTCAGCGTGGCCACGGAGGCGGCGGGGGTGCGACTGCTTTGGTGCCGGCCAGCGCCATGGGCTTACCGCCAGGCGTGGATCCGTTGACCTTGGATCCCGACCAAGCCTTTGTCCGTTTTGGCGTGAAAGAAGTACAGACCATCGAGCAGTCACTCAGGACATCGTGCGATACGCTCACCGCGCGTCTCAGGCTCCTGGTATCCGAACGGTATCGTGACATGCTGGGAACGGCCAACACGCTGATCGAGATGAGTTCCAGCTCCAGCAATTTGGTCCAACAGCTGGACAAATTGTCGGCCGGTGTAGCGTCCTCAGAAAGCAATCTCGAAGCTCCGACAGCGTACGGCCTGTTCAACGACAGCACAATACAAGGTGCGGTAGAGCATACGCAGGACACACAAAAGCAAGTACAACGAGATCTGTTTGCAGTGGCTGCCTGTACGAAGCTGGTTGCGGAGGCGCCCGACGAACTTTGGAGAGCAATCGGAGCGATCAACAAGCACAGAATTGCTCATTCAGACTCAGCCACCGAGCACAGAATCCGGTCTGCTACAATCATGCGAGCGGCATATATTTACGTTCTCGCCAACGAGGCATGGTCTTGGCTGGTCGATGCAGAGAGCCGACGGAGCCTCGCGAAGCAACTTAAGATCGACGAAGGAGCTGTTGACGTCAAGACTCTGTTCCCCTATATAGCTCGCCAACGTGCCGCTCTGCAGCCGATGCGAGACTACATGGTACAACTTGCCCAGACAGGTCTTTCTAGCCCTGTGACGACGAACAGAAGCACACATCACAATGCCGATCTGTATCAAGCAACAATTACCAACCTGGCCAGTCTGGCGATTCTAGATGGCTACTCTATCTCCAGATCCCAGAAGGAGCTTCTGCAAAGCCGAAGAGAGGCACTGCGAAGCTACGTCCAAAAGTGCGCTGCAACGGACGGCCAAGGTGGACCGGCCAATCTTGTCGTTATCTTGCTCCAATTCTCCAGCACACTACTGCACGTCGTTAAGGCATTTGCGCTTTCTGAGTCCAGCAATAGCTCTGTCTGCCATCTGCGGCAAATTCGGTCACGTCTGTCAAACTTCAGGGATGCAGCTGAGCCAGCCCACGCCTTCCCACCTACGCCGTTGGCCGCCCTTCAGACCTTGCCGTCCGCCAGGGCATACATCGAGCACCTACCGGACCGTGTGAAGCTCTTCCGACATACGAATGACGACGGAGATCGGACAAGCAAGGTCGGCGAAAGTGTGCCGGAGGTTCTGAAAGTCTGGGCAGGCGATGTCTTCTCAAATGTCTTGGCCGAGTCATTGCCGGGTGTCATGCAGACCTTAAGCACAATTGCACGCATCGGAGAGGTACAAAGCGAGCTATGGTCGACGCTGGAAAAGTGCATCGCACAAGCCCACCGTGCCTGCAAGACGGATGGAGAACGTTTTGCAGACGCCATCGAAGGCGAATTACGCCTACTAGTCAAGCGTATGGATGGCATGCTCATGGACCGACTTCGTGGTATTTGTGTATCTCAAGGTGACGAGCTTTCAAGGGTCGTAATTGGGTCGATAAAAGACGCATTCGATGCGGTTAGTGACGACAACGGGAGACTGACGGCGGAGAGCAACCCTATTCGCAACACCTTCACCCTTGACAAATCGTCTTCAAAGCATCAAGATGCAGGAGATGGGGTGGATGCATTGACGTTGAAGCTACGAATGCGGACCGGCAAAGTACAAAGCATCCTGTCGAAAGCCGAAGAGAGGGCCACGTCGCTCGTGTACGAAACGCGGGCTTACACCGAGGCAATAGAGCGTATTCAGTCGAGACTAGACCGTAAACAATCTTCTCAATCTAAAGAAGAAGGACAATCGAACAACTTTCAAGCGGCAAAAGAGGTGCTCGCAGGGCTTCAATCATCGATCAAACAGGCAAAGTCTTCTATCGCCGAGGCTTTGGTGGTAATGGCAGAGAGATGCACAGGCACGGAAGATGCAAGACACTCGACCGGTAGCTTGTTCCTCATCAGACTGCTGTCCGCCTTGCGATCGAGCGAGATCTTAGACGCACTGGATCAGCAAGACACGTCATTCGCCAGCAGGCTGCTGGATATCGAACGGAGCCTGCTCAGTGCCTGGGCTGATTATGCCGTGCAGGATGCTTTGGCCGTGTTCCAAGATCACAAAAAGAGTGCAAAGGCCATGACAAAGTCTTCTGCAGATAGCACCGAGGGAGTCCAGCTTGAAACGTCGTCTGAGCTGCTTGCCGCGTTATCGCGACTCTCGAACCGATGTCAAATAGTCGGGCTGGGACGAAGGAACGAAGATCTCTGGCTGCGAAGACAAATTCTCAGTCGTTTCATCCGCGTCTGGTGTCAGAGCAGAAACAACCATGTCGACGAACCAGAGCGATTGTTGGACTGCGAAGTGCTAAGAGTCATTTCACGCGATACCTCTGACAAAAAGATCACGCAGCCGTTGGACGATCTGTCTGCCCGTCTGCTCAGCCAGTCGCGAAGTTCAGAGCAGTGGCAGCTTAGAGTGTCCGCCGTTCTGGCACCGACGCTAGCCCCGCAGCAGGCTCATGATCGGTCGCTTGGTCATCGACGAAGAGGCTTTCAACGCCACCCTTTCCGTCAACATTGCAAGCAAAGACGGAAGGCCGTCGGCGATTGCTACGTCTGCGCCTGCGCCCCTGCCCCTGCTTCGTCTTGTACAGCACCAAGAAAGGATACCGCGCATACGACCGATCTCGAGCACAGAGTCGGGTTAAGATGGTCGGGCAACCGTTCCACATGATCATTGTACACTAATGCATTGCAATTCGTTGTCAATTTCTTTGTGCTTCGCTGCCTCCATCATTCAGGAGTGATGTCTCCAAGACGTTCGCCGAACTTGATTTTTTGTCCTGGCTTGCACGTGAAGTCAAACTCTTCAGGTGCTTCGAACACCAGCACGATGGTACTTCCGAGCAGGAAGCCGCCCATCTCGTCGCCCTTCTGTAGCGGCTGTCCGCCCAAGACCTTGGACGCCAGACTGTAGGAGGCCTCGCTGTACGTGCCCGCCAGGCGTCGTTGTTGGCGCACATTGGTACGTAGAGCCTTGTCGAAGTTGATTCGAATCGATCCCACGTTGGTTGCACCGACCGGGATCATGGAGAAGAAGCCGTGCCTCCAGCGTCCGAGAAGGGCCACACGTTCGTTCAGGACGAACAGATTGGGCAATCGTGATGCCACGTAGGGCGAAACAGAATATAGTTCGCCGCGAAAATGCCTTCGTCGTTCGACGACCCAGCTGGTCGGACTGTGGAATCGGTGATAGTCGCCCGGCGCAAGATAGACGACGCAAAAGAAAAGCTTGTTACCCGACCCGATACCCTCGTGACCTGGCGAATGCCGTTGCAGGATCGGTGGCAGAGCGCCGGAGCCCATTTCGTACGCCACATTGGCATATCGTCCGATCACCTCTGGCGTATCTGGCGTGGGCACTCCTGCATCCTCGTCCTCGTTTTCGTGTGGGTCTCGCACGCTGTCCACCTTGCCACCACCAGTGTCGCCTGCAGCAGGTACGCCGGTTTTGTTCTCTCTCACCACCCAGCTCTTCCAGTATCGATAGTTGACGAATCGCGTCCCAGCCTCTTGGTATTCTTGAAGAGCGAGACTTCTCGTCACCGAGCAATCGATCTAGGCTGTATTCAATTCCGTTCACCTTGGCGAACTGGCTGTCGTCCTTGATTTCGTGTGCTTTGATAGCCGCTGCGTCCGGCTTGCCGCTGGTCTCATAGCCGTAGGGATCTGAGGTCAAGCCTAGAAGTGCATCGAGCGAGTAGGTCACACCTTTCACCTGCTCCACCCGTCTGCCCTGTATAGAGCCAAAGTGTAGAACTGTGCCGTCCGCGGGCGAGATCAGTGGGGCTTCGTCCAAGGGTCGTACTCCATTCTTAAGCTCTCGGTAGAAGAATTCTCCCAGACTGCTGTAGTGTGTGAGGTCGGGATCCTTCATCTCGTCCAGATTGCAACCGAACAGGTAAGCGTAGAAACGAAAACCGTAGGGACGGAACCACATCGGCAGCGTCAGATTGTTCGCCCAGCCCCCATGCTCGGGAGATGGCGTTCAACGGTAAGGCTCCCAACACGTACACCGTCCAAGGTCCTGACATTGTCACCACGTTGCCGTTCTCATCGACGACCTTACCGCGGTTTCCCTTCTTGTCGGCGACGTAATTACGACGAGCCTGTATGCCAACCAAAACTATGGCTCCGAGCAAGGCCGGTATAGGATACCATTTTACAGGTGTGGTCTTCCATGCGTTGGCTATCCGTTCGCTGAGCGTATTACCTTCGTACGTTCTGCCCTCTTGGTATTCGCGTTGCTCTCCGTCTTTCTGCGATCCATTCTCCCATTGTTCAAGTCTCGCCCTTGCCAACCTATTCGCTGCCACTGTGCTGGCCTCCTTCTCCGCTCGTTGAGGATCTCGGGTCGAGTATGATCGAAGACTTTGTTGTGAAAGTGCAAACGTGCCTCGCTGTCGAAGAGACACGGTCCTAATCAGCATGCCTTGCTCGACCCGCATGCAGCGCCGCATGCCTAACGCCAATAACGAAAGCGTATGACATCGTCAAGTGGAAACAAGGCTAGCTGACAGGCTTGCACATGTGACAGTCAACACAACTCGAAGCCAAGAAGATGGGAACGTCTGAGGTGTATGTAGGTGTCGTGTAAGAAGACCGTGCATCGCATGTAATGCCAAAATCTGTCACCAAAGCAGCGCTAGCTAGCGTATGTGCCTTTTTCGATCGACACACGGGTCATACGCAAGTCTCCACTTTTCTGGCAAAGCCCTGCTCGGTCATCTTTTGTTTTCAAAACATCGTACGAACAAGATGTCTCGTCATCGGGCGGTACGGAATATCAACCTGGATGACGAGCTGGCGGACGATGACTCGTATGGTAGTGAAGAGAATCCCTACGATGACATAAGCGAAGAGGACCGTATTCAGTTGGACGATGCCATGACGCAGCTTGCAAGCGTACTGGGTGCGCCGGGTCAACAGTCTGGATTCACTGAACGAGAGATGAAGGACACCCTGTGGGACGCATACTTTAACGTTGACGAAGCTGTGACGAGTCTGATCGAAGAACGGAGTAGGAGGAACAGCGCGAGAAGCGAAAAGCAGGTGAGTCTGCGAGCCAGAATGCAAGTAGCAGTTGCAGGACGATGTCAGAGGGGTGCGAGTGACGAATGCAACGCCTACGCTCTCCTCCTCGTCGCTGTGCGTGCGAAGGGGAAGAAAGGTTGCTGCATTTGTGATTCAACACCCTGCTTACATTGTTCCCCTTTGCAACACATAGATGGACTCTCAACGTCGCCTGAGCCGCCCACGGCAGCGTTGAGGTCGCTCTCGTTGAGATCCGGGAGACGAGGCAGAGGAGGGGCTAGAGCTTCGTTGGGCGGCGTGCGTGGGGAGAAGCGAGCTGCCGATGTCCAAGCGCACGAAGCTGCCGCAGATGGTGGCGTAGAAGCACCTGCACGGCCATCTAAGCTGGCTGCCCTTGCCGCCTCAAGGGCTGCGAAGAGACAGGCTGCAACATCACCCGTAGATCCTTCCCCAGCTCCATCTGCGTCGCCCGCCAAGACATCCAAGCCTCTGTCGAAGCTGCAGCAGAGGGCACAAGCCAACCTGCTTGCACGTCAGCAAAGGCAAATGGCTGCTTCGACTCTGGCAGGTGATGGAGCCAGGCCTGAAGACTTAGAGACGGACGACTTGACCAGCGTCCCACTACTGCCGAACGGTGAACAGATCTCACATCTGTTTCCTGTAAGCCTTGAGGCTATCACCGATGGTCATGCGCCTCAGACGGTGTTGGGTAGCGTGGCCGGCAGTGCTTTGCGCAGCTATCACTCCACTCCTGGTCAGCCCTTTCTTGCGCCCGACCACCTCGAAGCCTTTCAGAAGCCCAGCCCTGACGATATCGTACTGAACGCACGTGCGGGCACCAAGCTGGGGCAGCGGTAGCAATGTCTCCCATCGTATGTATGTCGGACTACTAACATAAGCTCGTCCTGCAGAGACAGCGGCAAAGAAGCACGCAAAGGCAAGCGCCGTCAATACGCCTCGGTCTGGTTCGGGTGCCTCTACACCTTTGCGTAATGCAGGTCCAAGTTCAAAGTCCTCGAATGCGACACAGCGTACAAGTTCGTCGCTGGGAGAGCCTGTGTCACAGTTGAGACAGGATATCGAAGGTCTAGGGCTATCGTCAAAGCAAGCGGCCAGCATTGTTGGCTCCGATGGCACGGCAAGTGCTCGAGGAGCAAGTATACCCGGCACACCGAAAGTGGCCATGGCACATGAACGCATCGTCGAGGATTGGCGAAACGCACAGGAAGGGGCGAAGAAGAGACTGAATCTGGTGGTGGTGGGTCACGTAGACGCAGGCAAATCCACTCTGATGGGCAGATTACTGCACTCACTTGGAGGCCTGAGCGACAAAGAGCACACGTCGAATGAGCGTGCCAGCGCCAAGCTGGGCAAGGGCAGCTTCGCATACGCCTGGGCGTTGGACTCCAGTGAAGAAGAGCGTTCACGTGGTGTGACGATAGATGTGGCCCAGGATCACTTCTCCACGCCCAACCGTCTTTTTACGCTTCTGGATGCGCCAGGCCATCGTGATTTCATCCCTAACATGATCAGCGGTGCAGCCCAGGCTGACTCGGCGCTTCTGGTGGTGGACGCCAGCTTGGGTGCCTTCGAAGCCGGCTTTGGACCCAACGGTCAGACACGAGAGCACGCTCTGTTAGTACGCAGTCTCGGTGTACAGCAATTGGTCGTGGTGGTCAACAAGATGGACGTGGTTGATTATGACCAACAACGGTACAGACACATCGAGTCGACAATCAGACCGTTCTTGACAACCAGCGGCTTTGATAACGGCAAAGTCAGCGTCGTGCCATGCGGTGCCTTCGTTGGAGAGAATATAGACGTGCGGGATGCGAACGGTAAATTGGCCGCATGGTACAAAGGACAAACGCTGATCGATGTCTTGGACACGCTCGAGGCGCCTCAACGTCGTCTTGACGTACCTCTGCGTATGCCAATCACCAACGTCTTTCGTGCTGGACAGACAGCAATCTCATCAGGTATCGGTGTGTCGGGAAGATTGATCTCTGGCGTCCTTTCGGTTGGCGACCGTCTGAGCGTCGTTCCAGGCGACGAGAGTGGCATCGTCAAAGCGATCGAACACGACGGCGAAAGCGTTCCCTGGGCCGTGGCAGGATCCTCCGTGACCGTATTTCTTTCCCAGATCGAGATCAACTTCATCACCATCGGTGCCGTCCTGTGTCCGCCCACGTCACCGGTTCACACCTCGATCTCGTTCGTTGCCCAGCTGTTGGTGTTTGAGCCCTCTTTGCCGATCCTTGCAGGCACCACGTTGGACTTGCATCACCATTCCTCCAACGTGAGCGCAACCGTGTCCGAGCTTATCGCCACGCTGGACATGAAGACTGGTGCCACAATCAGGAACAAGCCGCGCGTATTAAGCAAAGGCATAACGGCAAAGGTTCGTATCACGCTCAACGCTCCGTTGGCCATCGACACGTTTGCAAACAGTCGCGACCTGGGACGCATTCTACTTCGTATGAATGGCGAGACGGTGGCGGCAGGTATTGTCCTAGATCTGAATTAGACGCACGGTGTTCACCACCAAATACTACCCTTGTACTTGTCTTCGTAAAACGTCTCGAGTTCCTTGCCACGCTGAGGTCCAAGAACCGCTTGTGCGTTCTCATCGTTGACGGACACGCTCTGCTCGGCCGTTCCATCAACCAAGGGCTTGCCTTCGAAGCGATCGGCGATCCACTGCACGTTCTGAGAATGCATGGCAAAGATTGTGGCGACATGAGGAAGAACGGGGACTTTGTGGTAGTGAAGGTGGACGTAATTGGTGCGCGTCCAGAGAGACACCAGCTCGTCCACAGTCTCAAGGGGAACCACCTCATCGTTGGTGCTCTGATATACGAACATAGGTACCGGCGTGAATGACGAGGAAGCGTTGGATGTGGAAGCAGCCAGCACGGCCAAAGCGGCCAGCATGTCGTTCTCGTTCATTACGCGCGAAGGAAGTGTGGCTTGAAGAGGATTGCCGGTGGTGGTGAAGTAACCCGGGCTGGCATGTGTTGATGCGCTCTTTTTGAGATTGAGGACATCGCCAAAGATGTTCTTTGTCATGAAGCTGAAGAAACAGCCTTGACGTGCAAGCTCCAGCATACGTTTGCCGCGCTGGTTGGTGTTGGCCTGTAGCCAGTCATCGAAAGCGGGATACACGTTTGCCAATCCACGCATCACACCGACAATCAGACCGGCTGCCAGGCCGTCGTTGACGTGAATAGCGACGGCGTTGAGGTTGCACGGAATGCCGCCGTGCGAGATAGCCTTGATCATTGGTGCAAGTTCAGGAGCGTACGTGTGCAACATCAATGCCGCCCATCCGACGGCGATCGCGCCTCCGCTGTAGCCCCACAGGGCGATCTTGAGCCTGTTCTGCGAGGCCAGCTTGACTTCTGGACAGGCCAGTGTAGCACGAATCGCATCCAAGAGCGCATGTCCGGCCGTGGGACCTGCACCGAATGCGTCGTGTTGACCTTGATGGTCAACCTGAACACATGTCCAACCACGATGAAGAAAATCGATCATGAAGATCTGCTCACTGGCCGCACCGGTGAGCGAGCCGCTGCCACGACGTAGCATATACGAAGTCCTGCACGTAGGACTTGCTGCATCGGTCTTGGGCGCGATGAACAGCACATGTTCACCATCACCGGCGTTGGCAGGAACGATGATCGTGGCCACGGTCACCGTCGCCTCCGCCTGGGTTTGACCACAGGTGATGTAAGCCAGTTGCCAACCGCGAAGATGGCGGGCATCGTAGCCGGGAAAGTCGGCCAGCTGAATGGCGCGAATACGTAGCAGCGTGCCAGGTTGGTGAATGGCGTTCTCCACCACGGTGGACGTATAGCCGTAGAAAGGATCCAAATCGGGCGTCGGCTCTTTCTTGCTGGGATACAGGAGGCCCATCATCTTCTGTACGAACGTGAATGGTAAGCAACCCATTGATCGCGTACGTGGTGGCTTTGAAGTGTCACATCAAAGTATTGAAATGTGCGCCGCAGGGCTGTTTGCTGGACTTGCTCGCCATCCGTGCGGATCCGTGATAGCGTTTTATTAGACGCGCTAATGGGGTGCAGCGCCGCCTTCCTACATTCCACCAACACATCCAAGCTGCATGCAGTCCTTCCACTTCAGCCACATCGATGCGCCTGCACCGGCTACGGCGCATGTGGCCATCGTCCGTGGACTGGCCAACGCAGAGGCGATACTGTCTGACGTCAAGAGCGGCGCAAGACAGTTTGGTGACACACCTATGACGCTGATCGACGCAAAGATGATCACCAGCTCCATGCATCTCCACGTGGCCATTCATCAAGCGCTGCTCCGTAACGCACGGAGTTTTGCGGCTAAGGACCAGACTGACGTGCAGTCATCCTCTTCGATGAGAACCAAATCCGTTCACTCCGAGATCCTGTGGAACCTGAGCACGACAAACAACATCGCAGAGACCTTTCGTGTGTTCGGTCTGACGGCCTCCACGACCGATCTGATCTTGATACACGCGGCCGTTGCAGCGCAGGACGGGGGTCCATCAGCAGACAAGGTGGCCGCCCGCATGTCAGAGGTCTGTCAGGGCACGATAGACCAACGGGGCGTGGCATCGCTGGACGCATGGAAGAGCAACGCAGATCCATCGTCAAATGGCGAGAATGCACGCGATCAACCGGATTGGACTGCGATCATCAAGGCGTATCGACTGAGCGATCTACGTGCGACGGTGGGCGATGACCAACTGTCAAGTGAAGAACTTGCGCAGGCCCGCAAGGAGAAAATTGATGCGATGGCGACGAGTATCGTGTCGATGAAATTTGTCTCGTCGTAGGGTTCGGGTACTGTACTGTACATGGGGTGTCTCATACGCGTTACTGCTACATTGTATACTACGTCAATCATTGTTCTGTTGCAAAAGTGATTTTGACGCTGTCTCACGTAGCATCTTTTCGAGCGATTTGGACGTCCGGTCGTCCTGAGTCTTGGCCATAGCATCGTGGAGCAAAGAAGACGCTCTGTTATGGGCAAGCCTGGCCGCCTCTTCAAGACGCCGATCAGAGCTGCGCAAGTGATTGATTTCCTTAATGGCCTCGTGCAGCTCCTGCTCCTGTGCTTCCATCGCACGCTGCAGCGTGACCATTTCGTTGATCTCGGGCATCAGCCATTGTTCCAACAAACGTTTGTCCGCATCGAAGCCCTTGGGCCGGTCTATTGCTGCTTGTCCTGCAGCGTCATCGTCGTCACCATCCTGAGGTAGTGTTCCACCCGTGCTCAAGACCCAGTTCATCAGGCTGCTCAGTGTTCCACGTTCGTACACCTTAAACGATTGCGTGGTGTTGTCTGCTCGTCTCGAATGGCGTGGCAGGCTGACCGGGCCCGGAGCGAGAGCAGTCTGCATCGTCGTATCCAGCGCACGGGTTACTTCCTGTAACGCAGCAGCCGCTGCATTGCGTTCCTTGGCCGACATATCCTCCAGCAAGGGACGAGCAGCCTGCCAGATCAGGCCACCTTTTCGACAGACAAGATCGCGCTCCTGCTTGGCGTACTTTCTCCAGTTTCTCGCTTTGACAGGCTTACTTGGACCAGATTTGGCTGCTTTCGACGGCCTCGAGGCCTCGACGCCGTCACTTTCCTGACTGCTTTGATCACCAGCTCCAGATGATACGGAAGCCGTCCTCCTCTTCTTCTTCTTCTTCATCAGCGTGGCATCCATTCCACGACGAGCGCTTCTGTCATCAATGCTCCTGATTCTCCTTCCTGCGGGTAAGATCGTTTGAAGAGATGCTTCACTCTCTCCGTCTTCCTCATCAGAGCCTGTCTCTTCCTCCTCCTCCTCCTCCGCACCACTTTCCTCCTCCTCCGAGCTTTCTTCTAGGGGCAATTGTCTTCGTCCCCTACTCAATTTGATGCGCTTGTGACTGCCTGATGAGCTTCGTTCAGAGTCGGTCGAGTCTGACTGCTCCGCACTAGAAGCGTCCAAGCTCCTGCTATCCTCATCCTGACCGTCGGTCGAGTGAGATCCTGAGCGGGAGTGGGACTGGAAGCTGTATCTCGTGCTTTGCTTCCGTCTCGCTCCACTTCCAGTGGCCGTGTGCGAGCTGCCTCCAGCATCGAAATTCCCATTCCCTCTAATGCTTAATCTCGCCATACCTTCTGATCAACTCTATCGACGGACAGGCCATCGCAATGCGTACGATCAAGTGTTGGTGTTGGTCACAACTCAAACACGCCTTTTTGGACGCGTTAATTGATCCACTGCATCCTCTGACCACACGTGAAACCAACACATCCTTCCAGTGTTGGACCACGCGTGCTAGTGCAACACTTTCCCGCTGCCGTCCCGTCTTGCTTGTCATCATCATTCAACCGCAATCTGCGTGCGGCAACCATGCCGGTACAAGCCGCGACAGGTATGACGCAGAAGGTGCCAGGAGATTGGGCTCCGACCGCGTATCGGACGGTAGCGGCGGAGATGACCTCCTCGCTGGACTTGGGCCCATCGGCGGTGGAAGTGTTGGATGCCTTGGTGTATACCCACTTCTCCGTGTACGCACAGGCGGATAAGCTGAAGAAGAGACAGGGAAGAGCGTTGAAGCTTGGACCCCGTAGCTTCTTGGACTTTCTGAATCAGTACGTAGCGTTGAGCAACGAAAAGCGTGAGAGCTTGGAGGAGGAGCAACGTCATCTGAACGTGGGTCTAGACAAATTGAAAGAGACCGTAGACGCCGTGTCCGACCTGCAACAGAGCTTGGCAGTGAAGAGAACCCAGCTAGAGGCCAAAAACGCCGAGGCCAACGATAAATTACAGAGAATGGTGGCCGATCAGAAGGCGGCCGAAGAACAAAAGGCAGCCTCGATCCAGATTCAAGCCAACCTAGAGGTCCAGGAACGAGACATTGGGGAGCGTAGAGAGGTGGTCATGGCGGATCTTGCAGACGCAGAGCCCGCGGTGCAGGAGGCGCAGGCATCGGTCAGCAACATCAAGAAGCAGCATCTGACCGAAGTCCGCTCGATGGGCAACCCTCCGTTGCCAGTGAAGAACGCCATGGAGAGTGTCTGTATCGCGCTTGGCCATAAGGTGGACAGTTGGAAGACGGTGCAGGGCATCATTCGACGTGACGACTTCATTTCGTCGATCGTCAACTTTGACACCGACAGACAGATGACACGTGCCGTGCGTGAGAAGATGAAGCGAGACTACCTGAGCAAAGCCGAGTACAACTACGAAACGATCAATAGAGCGTCCAAGGCATGCGGTCCGTTGGCCAAATGGGTCATTGCCCAGGTTCATTTCTCCGAAATCCTAGACCGCGTCGGTCCCTTACGTGATGAGGTCGACTCTCTCGAGCGACAAGCACAGGAGACCAAAGAGCAAGCCGCAACACTGGTCGATATGATCGCCGAGTTGGAAGCCAGCATCGCACGGTACAAGGACGAGTATGCCGCACTCATCAGCGAGACCCAGGCGATCAAGAGCGAGATGGAGCGCGTCCAGAGGCGTGTGGACCGTAGTATTCAGCTCCTGGAATCGCTCGGATCGGAGAAAGAACGCTGGGAGGCCGGCAGTCGGACCTTCGATGCGCAAATGAGCACAGTCGTCGGAGACGCCCTCCTATCAGCAGGTTTTCTAACGTACGCCGGGTTCTTCGATCAGCAATACCGCGAGACAATGTGGTATAATTGGTCTGCACACCTCCAACAGGCCAATATCAAGTTCAAGCCGGAACTGACGTTTGCCGATTATCTCTCCACCGCCGATGACCGACTGGGATGGCAATCACGCTCGTTGCCTTCGGATACGCTGTGTACGGAGAACGCTATCATGTTGAAGCGCTTCAAACGCTTTCCGCTCATCATCGATCCCTCCGGACAAGCAACCACTTGGCTGATTAACGAGTATCGCGATAGAAAGCTTATGGTTACAAGTTTCCTGGACGACGCCTTTGTCAAGAATCTGGAGAGCGCCTTACGATTCGGCAATCCTCTCTTGATCCAAGATGTCGAGCATCTAGATCCGATCATCAATCCAGTGCTAAATGGCGAATTGAGAAAGACTGGTGGTCGAGTTTTGATCCGACTGGGCAGCCAAGAGATAGACTTCTCGCCCTCCTTCACCATGTTCCTATCAACTCGCGATCCTTCCGTGGAGTTCACACCTGACGTCTGTAGCCGGGTCACCTTTGTCAACTTCACCATGACCCGAAGCAGCTTGCAAAGCCAAAGTCTCGATCAAGTACTGAAGATCGAGAGACCGGATACGGACAAGAAGCGGACGGACCTGATGAAGCTCCAAGGCGAATTCCGCTTACGACTTCGACATCTAGAGAAGAGCTTACTCAATGCCCTGAACGAGTCACAAGGAAACATCCTCGATGATGACAAGGTGATTGACACGCTGGAGACGCTTAAGAAAGAAGCGGCAGAGGTGACGGCCAAAGTGGAGGAAACCGACGCTATCATGTCGGAGGTGGAAGAGGTGACGAATGAATACCTTCCGCTTGCTAAGTCGTGCAGTTCCCTCTTTTTCGCGTTGGACCAATTGAACGTCATCAGCCACTTTTACCAATTCTCACTACGATTCTTCCTGGACATCTTCGATTTCGTTTTGCGACGCAACCCGAACCTCAAAGGAGTCACCGACACCAAGCAACGTCTGGACATCCTCACCCGCGACCTTTTCTTGCTCGTGTTCAAGCGCACAACAAGAGCGCTACTGCATCAGGACCACTTGATGCTGGCCTTGCTCCTTGCGCAGATATGGACGCGTGAGACGAGCGAGGAGGACGCTCTGGACAGCGTAGAGTTCGCCTTCTTACTTGAGGGTGGCGAAGCGGTGCAGAGTGGGTCTATACGTGGCGAGAAGGATTCGCTCTTGAGCTATGAACAACGCCAGAGACTGAGCGCTTTCCAACGGCTTGAGATCTTCAAGAAGTGTGAAGCACACATGGCATCCCATCGGCAAGATTGGCAGGCATTCCTGACGTCTGCAGATGCAGAAAAGAGAGTGCCTGTGTTCTGGAACGCCGATGACATCTCTTCGCTCATGTCATTGATACGCGTTGCCTTGACCGTGAAATGCCTTCGACCAGATCGAATGGTCCAGTCTCTTACGGCCGTCGTCGATGCGGTTTTCGAGGAGGACATCTTGAGCGAGAGTGCCTACGACCTAGAGAGCATCGTGAACGAGGAAGTCACCGCAGAGATACCCATTGCGCTCTGTTCGGTCACCGGCTTCGATGCCGCCTATCGAGTCGACAGCCTCGTGCGTGCGACCGGATCCAAATGTACCTCAGTCGCCATGGGATCACAGGAAGGCTTTCAGTTGGCCGATCAAGCGATTGCCGCTGGCGCCAAGGCCGGACATTGGGTGCTATTGAAAAACGTGCATCTGGCGCCCTCTTGGCTGTCACAGTTGGAGAAGAAGATGCTGAGCCTGCATGCCCATCGCAACTTCCGGCTCTTTGTGACGTGCGAGACCAACCCAGTCATTCCGGTCAACTTTTTGCGCGCCAGCCGGATTCTGATGAACGAGCCGCCACCAGGACTCAAGGCAAACATGATGGACTGCCTACGTAGCATCAATCCCGCCCGACTGCAGTCTGGACCCGTGGAGGTGATCCGCATCTACTTCCTGCTTGCATTCTTCCATGCAACCCTGATCGAGCGCCTACGTTATACCCCGCTCGGTTGGAGCAAGCTGTTTGAATTCAACGACTCCGACGCAGAGGCGGCCTTGACCACGATTGAGGTGTGGGTCGGCCGCGTTGCCAAAGGCAGAAGCAACATTGATCCTCACGCCGTGCCTTGGGACGCATTGAAGAATCTGCTTAAGATGAGCGTGTACGGTGGCAAGATCGACAACGATGCCGATCAGCTTCTACTGGACAGCTTTGTGGACGCGATCTTTACTCCGCAGGCTTACGAAGCGACGTTTAAGCTGGTGGACATTCAAGCTGACGATTCACAAGGCTCGACGGCCCAAGACCAAGGTTTGACAGCGCCAGAAGGTACACGAATGGAGAACTTCTTGGACTGGGTGAGCCACCTGCCGGACCAGCAACCTCCCCAGTGGCTCGCCTTGCCTCCGACGGCCGAGCGTGTAATAGCTGTAGCGCAGGGCACGGCGTTACTTTCGAAGTTGGTGCGTATGAGGCAGTTGGCAGACGACGAAGATGGCGACTCCGTAGACGATTCCGTCAAGACTTCAATAATATCCACTGTCGGCAACGGTACTTCATCGTCATCGAACGCACCGGCATTCTCACAGCCGGCATGGATGAAGAATTTGGAGGCGAATTCGACAGGGTGGTTAAGTGTACTTCCGACGCAACTCACAAAGTTCAAAGCGAGTGCAGAGAGCATGACAAATCCACTGTTTCGCTTTTGGGCGCGCGAATACAGAATCGGTACGGAGCTGCTGCGATGGGTACGTGATGACCTTGACGAGGTGCGTGAGGTATGCCGCGGGGTCCGACGACAGACCAATCACAACCGCGCACTGCTGAGCGACCTGACCAAGGGCGTGGTTCCCTCGCAGTGGCGCAAGTACGTTGTGGCCAAGTCGATGACCTTGGCGCTTTGGATGATCGATTTTGGTCAACGAATCGCACAACTGGATAAGATCACGCGCGAGAGCAGCACCACACGTTTCGAGCTCTTCTCCGTCCATCTCGGTCAGCTGTTCGTGCCCGGCGCCTATTTGACGGCCACCCGACAGGCGATCGCCCATCGAAACAAGACCAGTCTCGAAAGCCTCGAGCTTCGTTTGAACGTTGAGGATGGCGGCGCAACGTTGGGTGCCTTTGCACTGGAAGGCTTACGCTTAGAGGGAGCAACGTGGAACGGCGCGCAGATCGAGCTCAACGACGGCAGTACGACAAATTTGGACAAGAGCAGCCTGGCGTGGACCTCTGCTCCAACCACGGCCGCAGCATCTTCTGATGATAACACCGTCCCATTGACCGTCTACCTGAACGGCGATCGAAGCGCGTCACTCTTCCACGTTCGATTGCGCGCAAAGGCAGGCCTGACGTCCGGTCTGGCTGCCAAACGTGCGGTGGCTCTACGTGCGACCTGAGACGGGAGCTGGAGGGTGTACAGTAGCGATAGGACACACATACGTTCGTCAGTGTAATATACAAACGTCAAAAGCGGTGATGATGATGATGGTGGTGGTGGTGACGATGAAGGAGGCGAGCCGTTCACATAGATGTGGGGATGTAGTCAGGTTTGACCCTTTTCACTTTCAACGTGGAATGGGATCGATGCTCGTGCTTTCGCCTCTTCTTTCGCTCTTTTTGGCGCTCTTGTGTCTCTTCGGATGACATCTTCACACTTGGCAGACAGATCGCTCCGTCTTTCGGAGCTTCTTTTGCGAAGTCATCTTCGTCGCTGTCGATCACGATCATCTGATGATTTTTCCTTTGAGATTGCAGGCCTTGGCATTCCTCGTCCGTCTCAGGTCTTTCTTCGTCTATCGGAAACGATAGCGCAGTCCGTTCGGGTGTGGAATATTTGATCACATTTGTCATTCTCGAACGTTGAAACCATGATCTTTTCAGTCTCGAATCACTGCTCCACGCTTGGGCGGGAGCGTTTCGGGTCGTTGCCTTTAGCGTCTGGCAAGTGGCTATTTCTGCATCCGCTTGGGCATCACATGATGGGGTTTGTCGTATAGGATCGGGCTTTGCACTAGCTGCATCCCCGCTGTTTCGGTGATTTGACGATGCGGACGTTGTCAAACAGACATCTTCTAAAGCGCGCAAAGATCCGATGCTCTCCGCACCGGTGATCTCTGCGGCCGCCACGCTTTCCGACCTGTCCTCCTCAGCATCTTTGCGTTTCGCCAGTTCGTTTACACGCATCTCCAGGTCTTTATTAGCTCGAAGAAGGCTGTCCAAGATCAGGTGAAGCTTCGCAATTTCGCTCTCCTGCTTTTCGACTTTCTCGCAGACTTGACTGGTCGATTCTGCCGGAATAAGTTTCACCTCTTCTCCTTTCCTTTCCTTTCCCTCAGTAGAGGTAGCCACCTCGGTGGTATCCGTGCCAACGGAAGAGTCAAATAGGATCCGATCGATTTTGTGCGTCTTGATTTGCTCCTCGTGTTCGTCCAACGTTTGTCGAACTTTGGTGAGTTCTGCTGCAAGGGCTCCGGTATGTTGTCGGGTACGCTCAAAGTATACGACAATCTTTGTGTCTCGCTCCTGAATGCGACGCAGCTGGGTATGGTGGCATTTCTCCGCCACGACAAAGGCGTGTTGCAAGGCCACCATTTCTCTGTCAAGCTTGTCAGCGCTATGGGCCAGACCTGACAGAACACCGATCTTTCCCGCCACCGTTGCCGTTGCGTTCTTCACGTGGTATAACTCCCTGATCTTGAGCGAATTCAACGACGTGGGACTGGTCTTTTCCCACGTCTGCACCGACGAGCGCTTACGATGCATTTCGGCTTGCTGCATAGACGTCGACGTACAGGTCTGGGCTACGTATCGAGGAGCGATGACCACATTAGAGATCATGCCGGCAATGAATCGTGAGTCCTCCATACATTGTTTCTCAAATTGCCCACTCGCTAAAGCGGCGTGATTGCACGCCGCAGTGACGGACGGATAGCTTCCCGTCATTTGACCGTAAGAGGGAGACGTCACATTAATGAGCGGCACCGGTCTGGCTGCTGTATCATGGGCACTTTGTGCTC
>JASXTE010000014.1:29267149-29549649 GCA_030280995.1 Hemileia vastatrix | reverse complement strand
CACAACCCTTTTAATTTTTTGTTTTCATACTCTCCATATGTCCGCTTTATTCTTCTAAGGATAATCACCAAACAAAAAAAGCTCCCCATGGTTTGGAAACTTGTCATGACTTCACTCATTTTGGCTGCTCCTTCCAAATTAGTCAAAAACTAATCCAACATATCAATAAGGTAAAAAAAGAAGGTAAATTTAACAGATATAAAAAAACTTTATGTAGATCAAAAAAGTATGAGGATGAGTAGAGTTATCAAATATTTTTTATTTTTTCATAAATTTTTTATAAATAACTCTTATAATTCAAATTCTTAAAGTAAAGTAATGGGCCAATGACCCTGTGTTAAATAAATGAGATTCATGACAAAATTCATTTGTTGCATGAGGTTCCTCAGCCTACACTTGTGAAAAGTCCCAAACATTTTTTTCTAGATGTATCCACATTTTGGCTAGAGGAATTGTCATTACTTTAATACTAGGGAAATTGATATATATTAGTTGTTTATATATTAATTTATGCAATTATATTAATTTTGGTGATTTTCACCCCTCACTTCAATAAAATGCAGGGGAGGGTATTGCCAAATTTTTAAATGTGATATGTGAAATTGATTACTTAGATAAATATTGGTGATACCCACCCCTTGCTTCAATAAAATTCAGAGGAGGTTATTGCCAAATTTTCATATGAGACTTGTGAAAAAAATTTACTTGAAATTTTGGTGATACCCATCCCTTACTCCAATAAAATGCAGGGGGGATTATTGCCAAAATTTCATATAAGACTTGCAAAATTCCTTACTTGAAAGAATTTTGGTGATACCTTACCCTAATTTCAATCAAATGCAGGGGTGGGATTTGGAAATTTTCAAATGTGACTTGAAAATTTTAACTAAATAAGAATTTTTAACATTAAAAATTCTTGAAAATTCAACTAATGATGGATAGAGTAAAGAAATACAGGAAATAAAGATAAAATTTTATGTACAATTAATTATGAACAGTTGAAGTGTGAGAAAAATAAAACAAACTAGTCATCAAACAATTTCTTTAAATGTTCGATTTCCTCAACAATTTATTAGCTTTAACACATTCTATTAAGAAATATTTTTTTTTGGAATTTTCTTCACAATAAAGCTTATCTTTCATCTTTTCCATGTGTTTTGATGCTCAAGTGTTTTCTCCTCTTTCTTTGATTTTTTGATACTTAGAGATAACTCAAATTTCTTCTCCTCCAAGTCTTGTGCCCTATCATCCTTCCATAAAGAAAGTTCAAACTTCTTCTCTTCCAAATCATGTACCCTTTCATCCCTCCTTAAAGAGAGCTCATATTTTTGCTTTTCAAACTTTAGAGTCTCTTTAGCAACTTCCACTTGTTCTAGAGTGATAATAAATATTAACAAAAAGTAGAAGAAAAGCAGAGTAAAGTATTAAGAGGTTTGGTATCACTTGCCAGCATCACATTTCTCCAAAAATTCTTTGATAGAAGAAAAAGGGGTTTGAGATGAAGTATCACTTTTTCTTCTTCTTTGAGAGTGGAAATTCTACTTGAAGCCCTTTTCTTTTTGTTCAAGGTCACATTTTCCTCCTCATCATTGTCACTGGCTTCTGACTCAGTTGATTGTGGCTCCTGCATTTGTTCTTCAGCCTTTTTAGAAATAAGAAAATGTAAATAAAAAAATTAATTGGTAAGATAAAATTAAAAAAACATACTTGAGTTAGATCAGGTTGGTTTATATTGCCATAAGGATCTATTAAAAAGATATCTTGATTTGTGGAAGTTAAATGAGGGGAGGCTTGAGTAGAAGAAGATGGAAAAAGATTTCTTTTGACATTATGTTCAGAGCTAGCATCTTCACCATCCAACATGTTTTCAGTATTAACATCAGCTTTCTCTCTTAAAATTGCATACATCTCTTTAAAGTAAGGACATAAAGAATCAAGTTTATTGTCTATGTATTTGATGCCCTTACTGATATTGAGGTTAGTAATACCAAAACCAGTAGAAGATGAAAGAGTCTTTGCCTTCTTGTATTTGGCTCAATAATTCTTGAAGTGTTCAGACATTGTAGATAATCCTATAGTACTAGCTATAGGCCTTGACCAAGGGAGTTGGAGAAAAACCAGAAATAATAACCCCTGTCCCTTTAGAAAAACAAGTGAGATTTACCTGTTGCAGAAAATTGGAGATCTGTTTGCTAGACCCTCTAATTAAACACTCTTGAACTCTTTATAAGTGAAGATAATAGTCCCAGACAGACTACCAGAAAGAGTTGAAATGGACAGTAATATGTTACAACAAAACACAAGCCAATGAGACAGTGAGGAACAGAGAGGTGATGAGTAAAGAGATAAGATGATTCCCTAAAAATCTTCCTACACACACATCATGCAGCTATGCACAGACCACCCCTGCCTAATTGCCCACCCAAAATCCAGCTTTCCCAGCCTTTTTCATGAATAAAGGTGCATTTTAGCGCTTCCCCAGCTCCCAGACAGGCACCCCACTTCAAGGCGGGCCTCTGCTTAGGGGCAGGCGGGCCACTTCTAGGCCCTAAAACACCCATACAACCCATATCTTCACTAATAAACAAGATAAACACACATAAGACATACCAAAATGAAAAGAAAATAAAGGAAAATAAGTTGAGACATAATAATTGACCGTAAATTAAGCCTAAATAAGTACCAATAAGCAATAAACTTCCAATAAATACCAATAACAACACCATAACTACCCTATAAAACAAGGTAACTACCCATAGGGATACCAAAATGAAGAGAAAAGAAAGGACATTAAGCTGAGACATAATAAGTGACCCTAGCTTAAGCCTCCATAAACACTAATAACTATCACCTAAAGATGAAAAAACCACCAATAACACCATAACCCCAATAACACCCTACATACCAAATACCCCCAAATATGCACTCCAAAGGCCTACCCAGGTTTGGATCACCACAACATCAGTTTAGGTAAAAGATCTATCCTTCCCTTGGTCTTATTCTGTAATTTTTTGGCCATTAGAAGATAACCATTAACCTTTGATGCTGGGGGCCATCCTAGTTTAGTTGCATTTTCAGTACCAAATCAAGAATCATAGTTAGATTTGGTTTTCAGCCAGTTGATAAGAATGAGATGATCAACTTTTTTTTATTTGAACATTCTTTAATTTCTCAGCTGAGAAGGGGAAATAGGGAGTAGTGTGATTTGAAGAACAACTGGGGGAATGCTGTATTTGAGAAGATCTATGATGACAGGGCATGTTAAGATAATTGAAGATGAAAAGGAGAAAAAACAAGCAGATGAGATAGTGAGGTGTTCTGAATGGTGAGAATGGGAGTTTGCAGAAAGTTAGAAGGCATATCCAGAGAGTAGTCAAATATGTGGTTATAAATGAAAGTAGGCCAAGATGTGGTTATGACAGAAAGTTGTCCAACATATGGTTATGAAAAATTGAGTAGAAAAATGTCAGATAAGAGGTCAACTTTGACACTTAAAATTTCTAATAACCCAATTATTAGAAAAAATAATTGCAGAAGATAATTGGGTTATAAGGATTTTTATCCACAATTAATTTAATTGTGGATTGGTAAATGTTGATATCCTGTATAATATCTCTTAAACCACAGCACTCTCTCCCTGAAAACATCTCTACAAACTCCTCTGCTCTAGGTGGTATTCCTGCATCTTTTACTGTAAACCTATTAAGTTCTCTTAAATCATGAGCTACCCTAAGCTTTCCATCGGGTTTTTAAATACAGAATACTGGACTTGAATAACTTGATGATGATTTTTTGTATAATCCAGTTTAAATTCTTTCTCTAATGACTTCAATTTAATCTTCTTTTAAAGAAGCAGGTATTGGAATCAGTTTCTGTTGCTATGGTTCATGACAAACAACTGGAATCTTGTAGGGATCCCCATAAGAATGCTTTAACACACCTCTCTCCTCTTCTACAAATTAAATAGCCCTCTCTTTCTTAACCATTACATCCAACAAAAACCTTTTTTGCTTCACCTGACAGCAATCTTTCAGGTCCAAAATTAACAACCTCTAATCTCTTGACAGTGATCCTAGAAGTTTCAGAAAATTCAGGCAGGTTCTTGACTAAAGGACAGTCATATGGATCTCTTGATAGATTTGGTCTTCTCAAAGGTGGATTTAATTCAGCTGGAAAAGGTTCATTAACTGGCCTAATTTTATTTGCTACCTTTTAATATTTTGCCACACCAATGTCCACTTTTACTTGAGATACTTAATCCATTATAGTTTCTCCATTATTTAATTGTTCATAATAATTTTCATTAACTTCAGAACCAGAATCAGAAATAGAGTAAGTTGAAACATAACTTATATTTTCAATATTTTCATTTTTATCACTACCATCACCTTTTCCTTTGTCTAATTTATCACATAATTTTCCAACACCTTTTCCCTTTCCATCTTCCATCAAAAAATTACCCATAAATAAAGTTTTCATTTTAACCTCTTGATGGAGGAAAGAAACAAAATCATCACAAATATTATTTTTTGTGAATTAATTATACTAAGATTTTTTTGTTGATTTTGATATAATAATTGCAGTTTATCCTCATTCTGGATGCCATAAAATAATCCACAACTAATATCACCATAATTAACAGAAATCCCTTTCCTATTTTTATCCAACATAATATATTTCATCTTTCCCTTTGAACCATTTATAAATTTTATAGAATAATTTGATAAGATAATAAACATATAGAAAAATCCAACACATAATTATATTCCAAAGAAATATCAACAGAAAATCATTGTGAATCCACTTTAATTACCTCCATGTGAGCTGACCTATTGCAATCGGGGATCTCTTCTTGATGAGAGATTGCAACATTAGAGCAATCAGCTCTTACTACCCCAAAAAATGAAGGTCTGCATAAAAATCTTGAAGGGAATAAAGAGTCCAAAATAATCCAAAAAAACAGATAAAGAAAATTCAGCCAATTTAAAGGTAGTTTATCCTCATTTTTGAGGATTTATATTCTTAATATCCCTTGGTTGAAATCTATAAATTTTCCCCAAAAGCATATCCACCAATACCAAAAACCACAAAAACAAATTAACAGAATTTTTCCTACCAAAAGACAAAAAGAAACACACACCTTTTTCCAAATTTTAGGTGAATTCCAATCATTCACCCCATAAATCAACACCTCTGCACCCTCCATTAGTGCAGGAGCAACAACATCCACCTTTAAAATCTCTTCCTGAGATTGAACCAAATCCATAAAAAAATTCCACATCTTTGTTGTAGAAAATCTCTGATTCTGAAGACAAAACCTGAGGCAAATAATCCTTTCACAGGGGGGAAAAAATGAGGACTTGTAGGCAAGTCGTTTTTCAGGTTTCCTGGAGTAATCTGTGGAGTAATCTCTTGATGCTAAATTTGATGTCTAGATATAGGTGTATAATTTGTTATCAATATCTGATAATTTATGGGAAATCTCTACAACCAAACTTTTTTTCTTGGATGCAGATTTCGGAATGGAAAAATCTTTGAAACTCTAAAAAAAAGATATCATCAAATTTCAGACAAGTTCAAATAATATTCTGCACTTTATTCATGAAAAACACAAATTATTTCTATCAAAAGACCAATAACAGGAAAAAGTGTCATGCTATGATTTATTAGAAAAAAAAAGTCAAATATTATAACCTGTCATAATGTATTTTGCACTATTATTATTTTTTCATTAAACAAATGGATTACATATATTAAGGTAGAGATTCTTGTGCACTGAATTTACTATATCTGAGCCATAAAAATGACCATGTCCACATCTTTTCTAAAGTTTATTTGGTGTTAAGTAATATTTGAAGTGTTTTCGAATTGCAAACTAGCAAGCATAATCCAAGAGCTATTTTATAATTTTGATCAAGACTAATTTTCTTATTCTAATCAAGACAATTTGCCTTCAGCTAATGTCAAAAGGTTAGAAATATTTTATGTTTCCTCAGTCAAATGATAGTATCAATTTTTTGATATCATTATTTCTCCTACTTCAGAAGTTTTTTTTTTTTGTTTTGTAAGATTAATAATAAAACTGAAAAGTGTTTGCACTTTTAATATAGATATAGATTAGTCTTTATCTTTATTAATATGAAACTCGAAATTCATGTTAGGAATATTTTTTTCATGATTTATTTTTCCTTTTTTCACTTATAATATATGAAATATAACAATTTTATAAAAAAAGCATTTCTTCCACAAACAGATTACAGAAACATCAGAAGCTCAGAAAAAAATTTCCAAAATATAAAAAATCAAAAGCAGAAATGATTTTGATATGGAAATTGATGCACTATTTCATATAAAGACTAATGGCTTTGAAATAAGAACAATTCTTCCTCTTCTTCATAGATGCTCCTATTATAGACTTTTTATTTGATCTAAACCTTTTTTTCATATCACTCTCCTTAGTGCTTGGATAATTCTCCTCTTTATTACCTCACTCAGACCTGGAAAAAATAATCATCTTTTTTTCACCTTTCTCTCATCAATAATTCTTCTAAGCTTCAACTATTTTTGGAATTAAGTAGTTATTTTTTATTTTTTTTATTTTTTGTAAATCATTCATGTTTACCCATCAGGCTATGTTTGCAACTGGTTAATTTTTTTTGAAGTTAAAATATATTTCAGAATTAGATTAGGAAATAACTTAATTTTACATATATTTGTTTTTCTGATAAATCAAATATTAATAAAATAGCTCTTGAAAATTCAAGCTTAGCTAAATACTCTGAATAAAGCTCCAATAAAATTTTGTACAAAATTTTGAGCTATATTTTCTTATCATTAGATTTTACAACTACAAAAAATTGATTTTGGCTCACATAATCAGGTTTTTTTTATTGAAAAATTTAAATGTATTATTTATTTTGAAGAATTAACAAAATTAAATATCACATCAGTAAAATCTTATGAAACCTACACCAGGTAGATTTTGACTTTTTCAGAAAAGTAGAAAAAGAAAAAAAATCTATTATGGTTTACAACTATGTAATGCTCTTATGATCAATTATACTTTTTTAAATAGGAAATTTCCATTTTACGTGGAATATTATTGTAAAAATATTTATGTAGATGTACTATTGTTGATGTAGTGGGTTTAAAAATATCATGGGGACAAAAACAATTCAACTGCTTGTTTAAATTACAAAGATAAAATTTTTAACAATTTGGAAAAAAATAGTGAATTTCTAGTGACAGTGAAAGGAGTGATAATGATGGTTGTGAAATAAAATTTGAATTTTTAGGGCTGGGAAAGATAGTTGAGGCTGTGAAAAACAATAGAGGCAGTGAAAGAAAATTGTAGAAGACTGAAAAAATTTAATTTAAAAATTCAAAAAAATTTAACAAAATAATGGAGAGCAATTTTAACCCACCATAGATTATATAGTGGAATATAGATATAAAAAAATTAAGAGATGGGGAGAAAATGATTGTAAATAGAGAATGGAAAATGATTGGAGCCTAATGAAGGATGATTGAGATAGTAAAAGAAATTGTATATTGGTGATATCCATGTTTGTATTTCTTCAAACTAATGTCTCTAGCCCTTGTATATACTATATATCCATCTTTTTCAAAAAATAAAAAACAAAATTTTAAATAGCACATTTCCAATGCAGTAAAAATTATTCAAATATCACTAAAATAAAAAAATCATCTTATCAGATATTCTATTTGCTTAGGAGTTAACATAATCTCACTAACAGAAAATTAATACTCAATAACTTCAGCTAACTCCTTCAAATCAATATCACTTTTATTATCTACACACAATTTTTCTATTACACTGAGTTTGCTATAATATTCATCATCAACATAAGCTTTAGAAATACCATTGGGAAGAGGTATATCATCAATTTCATATTTAATGGGACAATTTCTAGGCCCTGCTTCAGGTTGATTTCCCTCAGTTGTTGGTGGTAAAACTTGTTTTAGAGGACGAGTGACCTTGGCCCTCACAGAAGCTTTGGCTGTTGATGATTTTGCTTTCATCATTGATTTCTTGACCCAGCCTTCATTGAGTGAATCTAAACATTGGACAAGTGCTGGACTTTGCCAAGGAATTATTCTCTTAGTGTGAGTTCCACTAGCACTTACCTCTGTGTCTGAATGAAGCTCAGCATCTTTGAAAAGCCCAGCCTTATCAGGAACCAAGAATGAAGCAGCAATCTCAATTTGACGGTCACACAACTATATAAGTCAAGAATCAATTTATTTATATACTACTGTGATAAAGTAGTTCACTTACCTCTCTTCTCATTTTAGCAGTCATGTGTTTCACACTTTTTATCTTCTGCACTTGGGCAAGATCAGAATCAGATTGTTTTTTTTTGGCTTTATCCCTGAAAATTTTGGCCTGTCCAGATATCCATCACTGAAGAATGCTTAAAACTGCTTCATTACTGACAATGTCTTGAGAAATCGGAAAATTTTGGAAACCTTTGCCCTGATAACAAGCCATCCATCCAGAGACAATTTGAGTGAGGATGGTTGAGTTCCAATCATCATCATCACTTTTTCCCCAGTCATACAAGAAGCAAGAGATCCCAATTTGAGCCAATTTAGCTTCAGCTTGAAGTTTCCAAACAACTTTAATGCTCTGGCCTGGTAGAAAGGGGTAGTCAGAAGTGGGTGTAAAGGTAGGATTTTTGAAGGTAGAAACAAGCTGATCAAGTTCGGATTTGATAATAATTTTTTTTGAGCAAAATCCAGGCTAGGACAGGGCTTATTTCGAATCTCTTGAATCATTTTTTCCCTTTTCTGGTGCAGGCTTCTCCATTCGTTGACTAGCCCTGGTTCAGGGCACGGCGGAAATTTTTGCTTTGAGGGGTCAAAGCCTAAAAGAAATCTTGCAAAAATGATGACAGATTGTCCTAAGGGAGAGGATGCAGATGGAATTTGATTCTTTTTGGCTAAAGAAGTGACTTGTCTCCTGGAGGAATTTTCAGACTTTCTCTTCTTTGCCTGTGATTCTTTGTGCTGATGCCATTCACCACACAATATGGGGGGCGGACTTGCTAGCAAGTCCGCAACCTTGGACCCAAACTCACCATAGATTGAACACACATTGAGCTATTGATAAAGGAACCATACAATCAGGGATGAACACCACTCAGCAGAACAGTTTTAGGTGGGTGTTCAAGTAGAGTTCAGTATGGGTTCAGTCTGAGTTCAGTCTGAGTTCCATCTGAGTTCCATCTGAGTTCAGGTTGAGGACTTGCTAGCAAGTCCACCCCCTATATTGCGTAGTGATTGAATATAAGACTCCGGATCCAAAGCTGATTCCACTGTAAATTCAATTAATAAAGATAAAATGAAACAATAAATATATGAATTTGTACTTACCATCATCATCACCAGATGAACCTTGAAGAAAATCCTCGATGTTCCTTTTTTATTTTTCTGGTTAAATAAAAATCATTTGAAATAAGCAAATGAAAATTTTGGATTTCCCATTTACATACCTGCTACAACCACCACAAAATGGATTTGCAAAAAATAAATATTGATGAAATTGTGAGTATAAAACATGTAATATCATGTTGTTATAAGGTAGAGCTATTTACCTGCAGAAGGGTTACTTCTTTCACTCTCTCCAGGTTCAGGATTGGGTCCTTGTGATTTCTCATGCAAGGGTGAGGCAGGTGGGGGTGCCGGACTCTCCTCTTCTTGTCTATTTGGTGATGCATGTGATGAGTTGGGTTGGGGGGAATTGTCTCTACTATCTCTTGGAGAATCAACCATTTGAACTTTTTTTCCTGTGAGTACAAGAGTTGAGATCACAAACATGAAAAATAATTACCATCTGTACTGATGTCCATTTTTGAGGATAACTTGGCTTAGTAAAAAAAAGATTTGATACTCTTGAAGGTAGATGTTGAATGTGGTTGTTATTAGGAAATAAGGCAAGCTTTGAAATATCATAGAACCTTCTTAGAACAAAATAATTATAATATGCATTATTCATTATATCTGACAAGATGAAATAAATTTATAGTAAGAATTTTAAAACATCCATAATAAGATAGCCATTAGGTAAAAAAAATTGCAATTGATTCTTTCTGGTCAAAAATATGAAATTTTACTCAATATTATTAATTTTTAAAATATATTTCACTCTTCCATGGAAATGGAAATTAGTAATTCATAGCCATCAATTGATCTTTTTATAAAATATATTAAGATGGAAAAAAATTTAGATTCACCCAAGCAAACATTGTGGTAGCCTAAAGTTTCGTACGGCACCTAAATATGTAAATGGAGTTATTACGGCGTGCAAGATTGGCGTTATTATTTTTTATAAAAAGGGTTTTATTTAATTTATTGGAGTTTAAAATATGAAGAAATTGGTCACGAGCGAATGCCTACACAAATACAATTTATTTTACGGAGAAAACTTATTTTTACGGTCTGAAAAATTTATAAGTATCAAGTCAAGTCACTCAAGAACCTTGGGAAATTTTCTCAGAATTTTTACTATTTTTTTATATTTTTAAATGAATTTTAAAGTTTTATAGAAATATTTACGTTTTCAAAAATTACTTAACTTTGATGAATTTTCACGGGGTAATTAGAGCTGCGCAGACTACGAAAATTAAATTGGAATGTAAAAGGAAAGTGGCTCTATTATGTGTAATTTTTCTAGATTTTTTATTATAGTTTTAAAGGTTCTAATTGAGTCCGGACGGGCTCCGGATTGACTCTGGCTGAGCTCTGGAGGGGAAAACTTAGGCACGTGACTAGGAATACTTAAGCGCTTCTCAAACTCAAAATTGAGAGGGGGGACACATCATACAGCTTAATCTTTAACCACCACAGTCTCATTTTTTTTATTACTCAACAAATTAAAATAAATTGTAATACCCTTATAACTTTATATTTTATATATAACATTTTAGAAATACTACTCAACAATTAAAATCACACTTCATACAGGGTATCTTTAGAAAGGTCTTCATCGCTGGGACTTGATTATTGCTGTCTCATAAAAATTCAAATTATTATAAAAACATAAAAGTCAATCTTTACAGATCTTTCACTGGTACACCTTAATTGTTGTTATCAGTATTTCTTTTATCAACAGCCACTTTCTTTAAATCTCAATAAGCGTTAAATATTTTAGAGTTTCATTATTTTATAAATCAGATCTAAGTAGATTGGTTAGCTTAGTGATTTAGAACACCCATTTTGTTATTTTTATTGGAAGGACGGGGTTTTCAGCTAAATCCACATATCTCCTCCGGATTCTGCTTACAGCAAGGCGACTGTAAGAGTTTACCTTACCATAGTTGGCGCCCAACGTGGGGTTTCGATTTCTCTAGCTTTCTTTAAAAGACTTACTTGGATCAAGAACGTTATTAGCCTGCAAGAGGCTTATTTTCTGGAACTCTAATTGGATTTTTGTTATTGGCCTGCAAGAGGCTTGTTATTTTATTGATTGTTAACGCTTTTCATTACTTATTGGGATGTCTTCTTCTGCTGTTGCTTCTGGATCTTCTAACCCTCTTACTCCCTCAGTTAGAATTGTTTCTTGGGATGGCCCAAAGTTTGATGGGGAGGAGGTTAAATGGTTCATTAGCAGGTATGAAGCTGCTGCTGCTGTTGATGGTGCTTCCCATGTGGATATGGTGAAGCAAGTTAGGTTTTTTATTGCTGATAGGGAGGTGGAAAAAGAGGTTATTGCTATGCAGGCATTCAAGGACAAGGATTGGGTTAAGCTTTCTAAAGCTATGGTTGATAGATGGGGTGTTAGGTTTACTATGATGGACCTCAATAAAATTGTTGGAGACTGGCAAGCAAAAGGTGGAGTTTCTTCTATGGCTGACTTCAAAAAGCTCTGTGTTCAGTTTGATGAAGTGGTGGAATATCTCATACTGGTGGACGAGTTAGTGCATGAGAACCAAGCAAAAGATTTGTTTTGGACAGCATGCAGCAGGGATATTCGAATGGACGTCTTGAAGGATCTTTCAAGAAAAGATTTGATGAAGGAACTGCCTAATGGTGAGCAGAAACTGCCGGCTCTGGAGGTTATCAAAGAGAACATTCAGGCCCATCTAAAGTTATTAGCGTTGGACAAATATCAAGAGTCATGCACTCAATATGTTAGCAAGGTTAGCAAAGTTTTGGCCGAAAACAACGATATTATGGTCAAAGCCCAGGAGGCCAAGAAGGCTCAAATGGGATTACCTGCTGCTAAAGTTGAGGGTAATGTAGATAATAAGATGGTCGATCACCTGGCCGATTTAACTAAACAATTAAAAATATTTGTTCAAGAAACCCAGAAGGCCAACAAGGCCCCAATCGCTTCTTCGTCGACGTCGACTTCTTATCAGTCTAGAGGTTATGAACGTCGAAATTATAATGGCAATAACAACGGTAACCGCTTCCCAGGCAATGGGAGAAATGGTGGGAATGGTGGTAGTAATGGATATAGAGGTGGCTACGATGAGCCAAAGGTGTGCTCCTATTGTAATAGGAGAGGGCACAGAGCAACAGTTTGTTTTGCTCTTGATAAGGATATGGATGCTGGGCGAGTTTTATTTGATGGTAAAGTTTATAAATTTCCTGATGGTTCGTTCATCAAGCCCAGTGATGGACAGTCTCCTTCTGATTTGGTCAGAAGAAGTTTAACGGCTGAAAGGAGAGCCAGATTTGAAGAGGTGACGGATGAAGATGTTAATGCTAAGAGTGGCAAAAATGGTAATGGTAATGGTGGTAAAGCTGACAAGGGCAAGGAGAAAGAGGTCAGTAAAGCCACATTTTCTACTTCTTTTGGTGGTTTAGAGCTGGCGACGGTTGCCCAGGTGGAGGGTAGCTGTATGGCTGGCGAATATGATGTTAATGCTGCTAGAAGAGCAGCCGCTACTAAGGCGAAAAGTAGCATTCAGAGCCAATTGAGGGCTAATCCTGGCAAGGCCAATAACAAAGTGAACCCTTACTCTAAGGACAAGAATTCTAGTGCTCAAACTGCCGCCAACAAATTGAACCCTTACTCTAAGGACGAATTATATAAAATGCAGAAGGGGATTGCTGATATGGGGCCCCCTAGTTATGGCAAGTTTGATTTAAATGGTGAGCCTATGCCAGAGGATGATTCGGATTCTGAGGAGGACATACCGTTGGCGTCTCTACCCAGACCAAGTTTTAGCTAACCCATCCCAATGGAGGGTGTAAGAAGGACTAGCGATGGATCAGGATTAGTGCAAGAAGCTGGTGACGGAGTTAGGGTTATAGAAAGTGAAGATGTTATAATGGGGGGTGAAGATGGCTCGGTTGGACCTCAAGAGGTACCCAGGGCCAAGGTTGTTAAATCAAAGGTCCAGTATGAGCGGTCAGTAGTTTCTGGTCAAGCTAATGCAATGGACGCAGTTTTGAATAGGGTGAATCAACTTCAGATTCCCTTATCTTTGGGGGAGTTATTTACGATTAGTCCGGCGCTTTCTGAAAAGCAAAAGAAGCATTTGACGAGGCGTCGGGTTTCCACTGGAGAGGTGGAATATATTTGTGAAAATGCTGAAAAGTTTGGTGAAGATGTAGATACGCATTTTTCCGCTCCCCTGGGTTACCTGGTGGTAACTCTAAATGGTAAAGAAGTAAAGGCCTTGGTTGATTCAGGGTCTCAAATTAATTTAATTTCATCGGAGCAAGCGACGAGTATAGGCTTGCCAATTAAAAGTGGAACTGGGGAAACCTCAGAGGTATTGGAGGGCATGCAACAGAGCTGATGGGTACAGCTGAGCATGTCAGGTTAGGCATTGGTGGATCTGTTGGTAAGGTTCACTTTTATGTGGCCAGAGGAGCAGTCAAAACTGTTCTTGGTGGTCCTTTTTTGATGGATTTTGAGGCCAGGATAGGGTATCAAGCTGGCATGGGGATTAGTTTGGAGATCACTGGTGAAGATATGCGGAGGTTACATATGCGGTTAGCACCTCCTGGAGATGAAGGTTGGGAAACACGGCCAGGGATTACTACTCTGTGCCAGTGTTGTGTTTGCACCAAGAAGCGGCATATAAAACGGACGGCTTCTGGTGAATTATGTTTGTTGGAAAGGGATGGATGCCCTCATTTTTTGGGGTAGCAGGGGCTGATCACTCTAATGTTGTAATCTCTCCTCAGGATGAGATCCCGGATTGCAATAGGTCAGCTCACTTGGAGATAATTCAAGTGGATTCTCAATTATTTTCTGTTAATATTACTTTGGAGTGCAAATACGTTATGGACTTTTCTATATGTTTATTGAATTTACCCGGTTTTTCTATTAAATTTAAAAACGGTGAAAAAGGCAAAATGGGCCAAATTAGGTTGGATAAAAATTGGAAGGGTATGTTTGATTGCCTCCAGCAAGAGGTTAAACTGCAATTATCTCCTTCTATTTTGGACCTCCAGCAAGAGGGTAAACTGCAAATATCACATCAAAATCCAATAAAAAATCTCAGTATAATTAAAACACAAAAAAATAATTTTTGTAAAAATTCAATTCCTGACCTCCAGCAAGAGGTTAAACTGCAATTATCTCCTTCTATTTTGGACCTCCAGCAAGAGGGTAAACTGCAATTATCTCATCAAAACCCAATAAAAAATCTCAGTAAAATTAAAACACAAAAAAATAATTTTTGTGAAAATTCAATTCCTGGCCTCCAGCAAGAGGTTAAACTGCAATTATCTCCTTCTATTTTGGACCTCCAGCAAGAGGGAAAACTGCAATTATCTCATCAAAACCCAATAAAAAATCTCAGTATAATTAAAACACAAAAAAATAATTTTTGTGAAAATTCTATTACGGACCTCCAGCAAGAGGTTAAACTGCAATTATCTCCTTCTATTACGGACCTCCAGCAAGAGGGTAAACTGCGAAAATCTTATCCAAATCCGATTAAAAATCTCAGTATAATTAAAACTCAAAAAAAATAAATTTTGTGAAAATTCAAATCCGGTCCTCCAGCAAGAGGTTAAACTGCCGACTTTCTTTACGGGTGATTTACTGTTGGATAAGGGAAGCAAAGGTGTCGGAAAATCTGTTTATAAATTAGACGAGGGAAAGGAGAAAAGGGTAAAATTTAAAAATGAAATAAAATATTTTTCTAATTTTTCTTATTCTGATTCTGGCGATGAAGAAGATTCATTTGATGAAAGTTTTAATGGCGATACAAAAGAAAATGTTTTACCTCAAGTTAATTTAGATGTGGACGCAGCCAAATATAAGAAAGTAGCAAATAAAGTTCGACCTATTAATGAGCCGCTACCTGCTGAATTAAATCCACCTTTGAGAAGACCAAGGTTATCAAGAGATCCTTATGAAAGTCCCTTGGTAAAGAATCTGCCTGAATTTTCTGAGACGTCAAGAATCACTTTTGAGAGACTGGGTGTTGTTAATTTTGGACCTGATGGTTGGTTGTCTGGAGAAGAGAAGAAGTTGTTGTTGGATGTGATGGTCAAGCGAGAGAAGGCCATTGCTTTTGTAGAAGAGGAGAGGGGTGTGTTGAAGCATTCCTATGGGGAGCCTTACAAGATTCCTGTGGTATGTCATGAACCGTGGCAGCAGAAACCGATTCCTATTCCGGCTGCATTGAAAGAAGCTTATATCGAAGTTGCCAGAGAACGGATACGCACTGGACTGTATGAGCAATCAACGTCAAGTTATTCTAGTCCTGTATTTTGTATCAAGAAACCAAATGGCAAGCTTAGAGTTGTTCATGATCTTAGGGAATTAAATAGGGTTACAATAAAGGATGCTGGGATACCGCCTAGTGCTGAGGAGTTTGTTGAAGCGTTTGCAGGGAGAGTGTGTTATGGTTTGGGAGATATTATGGGTGGATATGATGAGAGAGAGTTACATCCGGACTCAAGACCTCTCACTACATTCGATACACCACTTGGACGTTTACAGTTAACAAGATTACCTCAAGGAGCAACAAATTTGGTTGCAGTTTATCAAGCTCAGATGGCTTGGATCCTTCAAGATGAAATTCCACAATATGCTGGAATCTTTATAGATGATGGAGGAATTAAGGGACCAACAACCGACTATGATAACCAGGTGTTGGAAGAGAATCCCGGGATACGCAAATTCATTTGGGAGTTTGCAATTACTTTAGAAAGAATCTTGTTTCAAATTGAAGAGGCTGGTTTAACTATTTCAGGTTCAAAATTTTCATGTTGTGTGCCAGCCTTAGAAATATTAGGCCATGTGGTATGTAGAGAGGGTAGGATTATGTCCAAGAAGAAAGTTAACAAAATTCAGTCCTGGCCAAGACCCAAGAATACGACCGAAGTTAGAGGGTTTTTAGGCGTTTGCGTATATGTTAGAATGTTTATCAAGGACTTTTCTTCATTGGCAGCTCCATTGAGACGGTTAACGAGAAAGGATGCAGACTGGGAGTGGGATGAAGAGTGTGAGAAGGAGGTTGTGGGGAAGGATTTAGTCCTGCACAAGTTGGATTATGGAAAAGATGCTGGCAGAATTTATTTAGCAGTTGATTCAAGTCAGATTGCAGCTGGGGCGGTTTTGTCTCAGATGGATAAAGCTGGTTACATCAGGCCAGTTAGGTATGAATCTGTAGTATTAACTGAGGTCGAATCAAGATATTCTCAACCAAAATTGGAATTATGTGGTGTGGCAAAAATACTGAAGAAACTTCAGCATATTTTGTGGGGGCAACATTTTGAGTTGCAAGTGGATGCGAAATTGTTAATCCAGATGATTAATTCCCCAAGTTTACCGAACGCACCCATGACGAGATGGGTAGCTTTTATTCAACATTTTTCGTTTGATTTAGTTCATAAGCCTGGCAAAACTTTTACTATGCCAGATTGTTTATCAAGGAGACCACCCACTGAAGAAGATTCGGACTCAGAAGAGTTCGATGAAGATATACCTATTATCAAAGCCAGCACTAAAGGAGCTGAAGACTTTCCATACCTCCCCCATGAGGTTAAACTGGCAGGACTATTGTGTTTAGATTATGATGATGATGACCTCCACCAAGAGGATAAACTGGAAAATAGTTTTTATGTTAAAAAAGGTGTTGAAAAAGGTGTAGATAAATTCGGCAGAGAGGAGGTAGAAGAAGATGTGGTGTATGTAGAGGAAGATGGATTGGTAGTGTGGGATAGTAGTAAGTTAAGGAATGGTGTATATGTTGGAGAATTAGAGAATTTAAATAAAAGGGTGGATAAAGAGAAAGAGGTATTTTCAAATACGGTTTACGAAGGATCCAAAGGTTCAGAAGAAAAACATCGACATTGCTCGATTAAAGATTTATTTAGGGGTCAACGATTATTGGCTCATTCATGTGCAGGTGATATTGGTGATAGAGAAGTCCCTATTGATGTTATATTAATCGATTTTCAAGATGAAGTCTGGGGTCAGACTGGTTTTTATTTTTTGTTAGTCAAATATTTGTTGACTTTAGAGAGGCCAGAAGATTGTGAAGACGATGAATGGGTGGCTATCAAGAGGAAGTCATCTACGTTTTACCTATCTGGTCGACGTTTAATGAGGAGGAGGTATCCAAATCCTCAAGTAGTTATAACTCAACAGAAGGGGCAAGAATTAGTTTTGAAATCACTGCATGAAGATCTCGGGCATAGAGGCATTGGAGAAACATTTAGAAGAATTTCTGATCAATTTTGGTGGCCTGGCATGAAGATGGCTGTTAAACAGTGGGTTCAGTCATGCGAAGAATGTCAAAGACGAAGTTATTTAAGGCCAAAAGAACCTGGACGCGCGACCAGTGAATATACGCTCTTTGGAAGAGTTAGTTTAGATGCCGTTCATATAAAAGAGGGACGGTATAAATATTTAATTGTGGCCAGAGATGATTTATCTGGTTGGGTAGAGGCAGCGCCTCTTATTAATTTAACTGCCAAAAATGTGGCAGAATTTTTTTTGAATAATTGGGTATATAGGTATGGGGTGATGAAGTTGGTAACGGTAGATGGAGGTCCTGAATTTGGGACAGAGTTTAAAGAGGCCGTATTGAAAGTTGGATCAAAGGTTAGGGTAGCAACCCCATATTATCCTGAAGCTGAAGGCATGGTTGAGAGAGGGCATCAAGTTATCAAGGATGCTTTAGTTAAAATGTGTGGGACAAGTGCCGAAAAATGGAGGCACTATTTACCTTTAGTTTTATTTGCTGATCGAATCACTGCCAAAAGGACGACCGGATTTTCACCTTATGAACTTGTTTTTGGACAGAAAGCAGTTTTACCGGTTGATTTAGAAGCTGAATCATATCTTGGAGTTGACTGGGACACGGTCAAAACTACTGAAGAATTATTGTGTGCAAGAATGATGCAGCTAGAAAAGAAAGAAGAATATTTAGAAAAGGCATATTCGCGGATGATGAAGATCCGAAATCAATCAGTTAGATATTGGGATGAGCGGTTGGCACATCGATTAAGGAAACCTTTGAACCCAGGAGATATGGTCCTGGTGTATAATAGGAGTTTGGAAAGTCAGTGGGGAAAAATGTTTGCAGATAGGTGGAATGGACCGTATAAAATCAAGGAGAAAGTTTCCGGCGGTTCATATGTGCTAGAAGAGTTGGATGGAGTAGTATTGAAGAAGAGGGTAGCGGCCGATCAAGTGAAACGGTTCTATCCTAGAGGCACCAGGAGTGCCGAAGTCTTCCTCCGCAATGAGGATAAACTATGAAATTTCTTAAATTTTATCAACTCCGAAATGAGGATAAACTACAATTTTAAATGACATTTATCAAATTTTATACCTCCGCAACGAGTATAAACTATCTTCTTATTTTTATAAAAAAATACTTTACTATCGTTACACTGCATATGGGCAACGAAACTGTGATGAAACATAACGAAATACGAGAAAACCTTCATTGAAAATTTTCAAAATTTAAAATTCTTAATATATGGGTGAAGATAGTGTTGGAAAAATTTTAAAATTTATTGGAAGAAGTGTTCACAGGGGAACCTTCTTAATTTAATATTGGCAAGTGTGGGGGTAATTGATGGGCTGGCTGCTCTATACACAATTACCCCATAATGTTTGTTTCCAAAATTTTCCCTGTTTCTAGTTGAATCCTGGCTTTGTCTTTTAATTTTAGGAAGTCCACTAAGACTATAAACTGGAACGAATCAAGAGACACCGCTCTCAACGCTGGATTCAAGATTCTTTTATTTTATTTTGTTTTTGATTTTTTTATGTTAGATTGTGATTCCTTTTCTTTAATATATATTATGAATTATTGTAAAGGTGATGCTCACTGGTGGTCTCTAATCATTTTTATAAATTGGAGGGAGCCCACCCAGTGATCATCATTATAAAAATTATCTTCAAAAAACTTTCATTTATTTTCTTTTCTTTTCAATTTATCAAAATTGTGTAACCACATCAAGTTGCACTTGGATGTGGGTATGATGTCGAGGGTACGGCTCATCAAATGGCCGGGGGGCATCTTTTAAAATTTTATTTTAAAAAAAATTTTTTTATTACTTTTTTTATTTTTCTTTTCACATTCATTTATCTTTCTTTAAAAATTAAATTTTAACTTTTATTTCAAAACTATCTTTTTTTTTAAAAAAAAAAAAAAAAATTAAAAAATTAAAATTAATTTAAAAAAAAAAAAAAAATCTTTTATTTTAAATGGTAAAAAAATAATAATAATAATAAAATAACTAAAAAATAAAAATAAAAATAAAAATAAAAATAAAAAAATAAAAATAAAAATAAGAAAAAAATAATAAAAGGTATTTTAGTTTTAGGTAGTTTAGATGTTTATATTTTATTTTTCAAACATTATTCAAGAAAGCTACATACCAGGAAGAACACCATCAAGGGTTGTTATCTTTTGAAGAATCGAAATTAGAAAATTTAGAAGGACCTTGATTGATTTCCTGGGATTCGAATCTTATTTCACGGTCACGATAGTGTTGAAGCCAGTTGGCTATTTTGAAAAGGTCTCTTAACAGTTGCTCTCTCATCCAAGATTCTGATCTATCAGAGGGCGGGTATCGTTGGAAATAAGCGATAAGGTTATTAAAATTAGCAAAAAGCTTTTCAGACACTAGGTGAATTGGAACTCTAGGGAAGCTTGGATTAGGTTCTGGTAGTTCATAAGCAGAATATGAAATTGGAGAACCGGTGGACGCTTATCAAATTAAAATATCAGAAAATTAAAACCTGAAGATTAAGAAAATAAAAAGAGACAACTAACCTGTGTCAACACTATCATGATCATAGATAAATGGCTTACTTGGTAATGGAGTGGGATTTTTTATGTTTAGAAATGGATTTTTTATTTTTGATAGATGAGGAGGACTGGTGTTGGATTTGGTGTTTGAAGTAGATGTTCTGGGCCTTTTGGATGATACAAGAGAAGATGAAGACTGCTGGCTATTATAGGACCTTTTGTGCTTCAAGATGTTGGAAGAAGGAGAAGAATTGTTAGAAGGTTGAAGCATGGCCTTGGGAGCAGCAAGAGTTCTTGGGGGAGTAGCAGCAAGTCTAGATTGGAGAGAAGGACCCAGAGGATTAGGTGATGGAGAAAGATTTAAATAGGCTGATGGAGAAAAAGGGATGGGATCTTTAGAGGTTGATGGAATAGGGGGTGGAGTAGAAGGTGAAGAAGAAGGAAGAGGTTTGCAGAAGGTGGCGAAGCTAGTAGCAGTGATGGGGAAAGAACCACAGTTCAAACCAGAACATTTTCTTTTCTTCTCATAGCAGGATAAACAGGCCCTGTTATAAGTGTGCTTTTGCCAGTTAAAAGAGAAGATACATTCCCTATGGGTGAAGGCACAGTATTTGCAAGATTGATCAGCTGAAGCAATGAAGTCAGAAGGTTTCATCTTGTTAGGAGATATTTTTTTGAAGAAGAAAACTTGAAACTAGGATGAAGAAAGCTGGTGGCAAAATCTGGGTTCAAGGATAGAGAAGTTGTTAGGTCCACCAAGACCTTAAACTGGACTATTATCATGTGCTGGGTCCACCATGACCTTAAACTGGATTTCTTATCGATTAAATGTTTGGTCCACCATGACTTTAAACTGGTAGTTCATTCATTGTTTAGTCCACTATGACTTTAAACTGGAAAATTAATATCTGCAGGATAATTCAACATTCATTGGATCACTATGGCCTTATACTGGATTACTTGTCGATCAAATGTTTGGTCCACTATGACATTAAACTGGATTATCAAATTTATTCAATCTTTGGTCAAGCCTAGGCCTTACTTAGGAATATATCAAGATATTTATGCACTTAAACGATCTTTGGTCCACCAAGACCATAAACTGGCAATTGATTATATGTT
Organism: Hemileia vastatrix; assembly: GCA_030280995.1. NCBI lineage: Eukaryota > Fungi > Basidiomycota > Pucciniomycetes > Pucciniales > Zaghouaniaceae > Hemileia > Hemileia vastatrix. The sequence continues at coordinate 29,528,317 of JASXTE010000014.1, read as the reverse complement.
TGGTCTACCAAGACTTTAAATTGGAATGTCAATCTTGTTTGGATAACTCAATTCAATCTTTTAATTTATCACTGTCCCCTAAGACTCTAAACTGGTTATTCAATTATTTCTGGAATTGGGTGCTGATAGCTTTAGGAGGTTAAAACTTTAGGTGGTGATGATGCTAAAGAAAGCATAATGGTTAATTAGGTGAAATTTGTGGCGCTTTAACATGGTCTAAAGTTAATATTATTATTGGAAGCCTGGCAAAAGTATTTTATGGGTTTGCTGTATAGCAAAGTTTGAAAATTGTGATGAAGGAATCAGAAGTTAGGATGGTAGTTGGATTTTAGGGAATGATTTTTTAGTGCCTCATAGTTAGGCCATTTTTTTTTGGTGTGAAGCTTGGAGGACCTTATGGCGAGATTGGAATCATAGAATTCGGCTCAGTGGGGGGCCCTATGAGGTTGGAATCAGGAGTATTCGGCTCATAGGAAGATCCACTCTCTCAATGCTGTGACAAGAAGGAAGACTGGTATATGGGAGTCTGAAGGGATTCAAACCTTGCTCTCAGTAGTGGAATCATCACAAGATTTATATTATTTTATTTTATGTTATATCAGGCCAGAGAAGAAAGAAAACATCATTTATGTTGAAAGTTTAAGAAGACCAAGCAAAAACAAAATTTTATCAAGTTATACTGTTAGAAAAGATAATTTCTTTGAAATTGTTCAACATCATTATCAAAGCTTTGCATTAAAATTCTTCTTTTCATGAGGTCTTCATGGTTATTAGCTGGAGTTTCTTGAAAATAGGCCAGCATTTTTCATTTCAACTCATTAGTAAAGTCAAGAAAAAGATAGCAATGAAAATTTGGGTAATGATTGATATAGTCCGTCTTCACTCTACCAACATCATCAGTGTTGGTTATTTCGACAGCTAGAAGTTCAAATATGTTATTAAGTCATAGGTTTAGTCAATTTTGATTAAAAGTTTTTTTTAGTAAGATAAATAGGGTCTTACATTTAGAGCCAGGAAACATAGTCTCAGCAAAGTTAGTTGGGGGTACTGGCGTTATAGGATTAGGATCTTGTGAAGGCAAAATTAGGCCGGGATCCGTTGATGAAGATTGAACTTTTGAAGCTGTTTTTGATCTTATTCGTTTTAAGAAGACAGGAATTTTGGATCGCTTTTTAGAAGTTGAGGGATCAGGGAGAGCTGCTGGTCCTAAATATACGTTTGTTTTAGAAGGAACTATTGGCCGGTTGCATTTGACTTTTTTCACACGGCATAAGTCGCAAGCTGTTCTGCCAGGAAGATTAGGGTTGGACATTAAACAAGGTACCTGGTATCGAGCGCAGAGTTCACATGGAGCGACAAGTTCTTTGGAAGACATATTGATGAAGATGAATTTTATAGTTGATTAAAGAAGATGGTGGTTGAAGGTTAAAGATGAATATTGTGTTCGACCACTTATGCAAAGTTTTAAGAATGGGGACATTCTCAATTGGAGGGAGGATGTGGTAGCCTAAAGTTTAGTACGGCACCTAAATATGTAAATGGAGTTATTACGGCGTGCAAGATTGGCGTTATTATTTTTTATAAAAAGGGTTTTATTTAATTTATTGGAGTTTAAAATATGAAGAAATTGGTCACAAGCGAATGCCTACACAAATACAATTTATTTTACGGAGAAAACTTATTTTTACGGTCTGAAAAATTTATAAGTATCAAGTCAAGTCACTCAAGAACCTTGGGAAATTTTCTCAGAATTTTTACTATTTTTTTTATATTTTTAAATGAATTTTAAAGTTTTATAGAAATATTTACGTTTTCAAAAATTACTTAACTTTGATGAATTTTCACGGGGTAATTAGAGCTGCGCAGACTACGAAAATTAAATTGGAATGTAAAAGGGAAGTGGCTCTATTATATGTAATTTTTCTAGATTTTTTATTATAGTTTTAAAGGTTCTAATTGAGTCCGGACGGGCTCCGGATTGACTCTGGCTGAGCTCTGGAGGGGAAAACTTAGGCACGTGACTAGGAATACTTAAGCGCTTCTCAAACTCGAAATTGAGAGGGGGGACACATCATACAGCTTAATCTTTAACCACCACAGTCTCATTTTTTTTATTACTCAACAAATTAAAATAAATTGTAATACCCTTATAACTTTATATTTTATATATAACATTTTAGAAATACTACTCAACAATTAAAATCACACTTCATACAGGGTATCTTTAGAAAGGTCTTCATCGCTGGGACTTGATTATTGCTGTCTCATAAAAATTCAAATTATTATAAAAACATAAAAGTCAATCTTTACAGATCTTTCACTGGTACACCTTAATTGTTGTTATCAGTATTTCTTTTATCAACAGCCACTTTCTTTAAATCTCAATAAGCGTTAAATATTTTAGAGTTTCATTATTTTATAAATCATATCTAAGTAGATTGGTTAGCTTAGTGATTTAGAACACCCATTTTGTTATTTTTATTGGAAGGACGGGGTTTTCAGCTAAATCCACATATCTCCTCCGGATTCTGCTTACAGCAAGGCGACTGTAAGAGTTTACCTTACCATAACATGAAAAAGATAATCAGATCATATTTATTTAAAAAAATAAAGCAATGTATTTAAAAGCTTATACTAGGAGGCTGATCTTTTTTCCCCCCTTTCCAATCCATGGAAGTTCCTGGTTTTTAGTATCTACAGAACATTGCTCTAAAAAATCTAAAACAATAGCCATTGAAATGTCTTCAATACTCATACTAAACTTATTGAAAAAATTGTCAGAACCCAGACAGGTAAAAATAATATCAACAATGTATTTATGTATCCTGGGCCACTTGACTCTATCCCTGTTTTTGTGACTCTTCTTGAGCCAATTAGTGACCTCAATTAGCTCAGCACAAAAAACATATCTTGCCTTCCTGATATCATCCTTGCACATAAACAAACCTCTTACCCCACCAGCTAAGAAAAAAGCTAGATAAGAATAGTTTTTATCCTGGTTTTCTGACTGAAGTTCTGTGTTTGTTTTTGATTTAACCAAAGTATCCCCAGTTTTTTCTTCCAACAAAAAGTCAGATTTTTTGGAGTATCCCTTCAACATAGTCAAACATTGAAGCATAACAAGGATTCGGTCATGAAGAAGAGTGAGATGTCCAATAGAAACCTTCTTACTAGTTGACAGTGCATCTGATTTCTCTTCATTGTTGACATCTTTCTGTATCTTCAAGCTCTCCAAGTATGAGATAGCATCTAGGACACTATCTTTAGTGCTGCCAGTCTGAAAAGTTTCTCTTGAAGAATTCAATTGGGGTCTGGATAAACTGATTGCTTCCATTATAAGATGAGCCCAAAAATTCTTCTGACACTTGGATGGCTCATTTAGCTGGAGAAGAGCAGTAAATAAGTAGGTTGAATTCTTGAATTTACTGTTGATAAAGCCTGTATGGAAGATGTCACGTTGATACCATAGTTCAGATTCTGAGGGAAGGAGGTAAGAAGGTGCTGTAAAAAATATCAACCACTGCTATTATAATTCAGATGAAAATATGAAATAACATACCTAAAGTCAAAACCTGCTAAAGCCATTTCCCTATAGAGCAGCTTTCTTGCTGCCAGGCACATTTTGTTGAATTATTTGTTTCACTAGAGGAATCAACCTTGATAGAGTGATGATACTCCAATATACTGTAAGAATTTAATGCCATTTTCCTCCAGGCATCTCAATCCATTCTACCTGAAAATGCGGAACAAATTTTTTCCACAGATTCTCTATGCTGGGCCATAACAAAGCGGTAATTTGATTTAGCAGTAGATGATGATGCCTCATTATCTGGATTGGATGTAGAAGCTGGGGCAGTGGAAGGAACGGCAGTTGAAGATGAGGCAATGGGAGCTGAAGTGGGTTGGGGAGGGAAAGATGTAGAGGAAGCAGGGATAGAACTTTGTTCTTTTGAAGTTGAAGAAGATTCTGGAGGGCCAGCCAGTTGCAATGAAGTTGAAGCAGATAAGGGTCTTGAGGATTCATCAGGGATAGATTTTTCAGCTGGAGCGTTAACAGGATTTTGAGTTGAGGGGGACTGAGCAGGAGATTGAACAGGCAGAGATGGAGCAGGGGGAGATGTAGCAGTGGGAGATTTAGCAGTGGGAGATTTAGAAGGGGGAGGTTTAGAAGGGGTTAATTGGATGATAGATTTGGTAACAGTTGCTTTAGAACCAGCAGGTTTCTTTGAAGGGAGTGATGGAGCTTCAATATTTTTAGCAGGTTCAGGAATTGAGACCAAAGGATTGGGGATACAGGGAGCTGATGAAGTTTCCTCTGGGGGAGGAGGTATCTCAAAGGTTGAGGCTTGTGGTAGTGAAGAATCTAGATTAGCTGATAACCTTTGCCTCTTGGGTGCATCCTTTTTGTATAGTGAACGTAGCTTTGAGTGAGGCTGGGAGTCATCCTCTGAGTCAGATAGAACAGGATGGCTGGAAACTTTAATGGTCTGTTTTCTTTTTGAAGCCCTTCTTTCAGGTTCGTTCGTGAAATCAATGATGACAATTTGATCATTTGGTGGAAGCTGTTTTCCACTAGCAACAGCTAAAATTGAAGAAATTAGTTATTTGAAAAATAATTAATACTAGAATACATACTTTTTTTGGATTTTTCACATTCAAGTAGAAGCTCTTGAACCTTTTGCTTGATTTCTCCTGAAAGAATCTTCTTGCCAGCAAGTTTCTCCACTGATGCTTGAAACTCAGATACAGATGTGAGGAAATCATCCTTTAAGACTTGAATGACTTCATCCTTCAAAATTCTGTCATCGTGCTCTTCAAAGTCTTCCATTTTGTGAGCGTGATCTGAAGCACCATCTGAAGTAGAGCTTGTTAGCTCAAAATAAAACTAATAATGATACAAAAAACTCACCAGAGCCTCCACCTGATTCTTGAGAATCTATTATAGAGGAGAGAGGGCTAGATATATCCATGGACTTAGAAAACTTTCCAGACTCTAATTGATACAAGAAGAGACCAAAGTAAAAAAAAAGAACTCAAGAGGTAAAAATTACACAAAAAATTAGACTTTCCTGTTCCAGCATTATCTTTATCTTGAGTAGAAACTTGTGCTGTAGCAGGTACAGGCAATGCTGATTCTTCAGCCACAGAGGGAGAGCTTGGAGGGGCTTGGCTAGGGTTTGAAGTCTGGGAAGGCATAATATCTGAATGAGTTGAGAGAGTTGAGCCTGATTTTGGTTAAAGGAAGAAAGAAGCAGCTGCAGATGTAATTGTGCATGAATCTCAATGTGAAGGTCATATCATATTCATTATTCACATTGAAGTTGAATACAATACATTTTAATTTATGCACAAATTTATATATATTAATTTAAATTGAAATATAATATTATAAAAATTAAATTGAACTCATATGTGCATAGCACAGCCATGTTATTTCACAGCCCGCCTGATTTTGTTTTTTCTTTGTGGTGTTTTTGATTTTTTGTGATTAATTTGAGCTTACTATAAATTAACATATACTTAAGTTAATTGAAATTTTCTTTAAATTTTTATTAACTCTCAATTTTTCTATATTATTATTTATTTTGCCTAATGGCACATTTAAATTTTTTATTATTTTTTATTTTCATTTTTTAGCCATATGAAAAAAGGTATCACTAATACTTATTTTCATATGGTCATTTCTTTTTCTCACAGTATAGCTAGATGAACCAGAATATCTGGTCCATCTAGCTATTTCCCTTTTTTTTTTGCTTCTCACCTCTAGGTCACGTGCAGCAAAGTATCACAGCGATACTTTGCTGCACGTGACCTTTTTTTTCCTCTCCTTGGCTTGGTCAGATAGACCATAACTTAATGTTATGGTCTATCTGACCATAGCCAGGGAGAAGGCGCTTTCACGTGCAGCGAACTGTTGCTGCAACTCTTCACTGCACATGACCAGCCCTCTCCGGCCACACCCTGGGTCAGATAGACCATAGTACTTTGATACTATGGTCCATCTGCCCAAGGGGGCATAGGAGAAGGCTGTTCACGTGCAGCAAAGAGTCGCAGCAACGTGACCAGCCCTCTCCAGCCACACCCTGGGTCAGATAGACCATAGTACTTTGATACTATGGCCCATCTGCCCAAGGGGGCATAGGAGAAGGCTGGTCATGTGCAGAAAAGAGTCGCAGCGACAGTTCACTGCACGTGACAGCGCCTTCTCCCTGGCTATGGTCAGATAGACCATAGCATTAAGTTATGGTCTATTTGACCAAGCCAAGGCGAGGAAAAAAAGGTCATGTACAGCAAAGTATCGCTGCGATACTTTGCTGCACGTGACAAGTAATGGTTTAGGTGGCCAGGTCAAATGGACCATATCATAAAACAGATGTGGCTCATTTGACCCAGCCTTTGGTGGCTAGCTGCTGGTCACATGCAGCAAAGTGTTGCAGCGATACTTTGCTGCACGTGACTAAGTAGCAGGCACCAATCCTGGCTCAAAAATGAGCCATAAGAAATTGAATGTTTGATTAATATAGCAAAAATAGTTGAGTTAAAATACTGTGGTCCCATGAAAATAAAAATAATTGTGGGATTTTTTTTCATGGGATCAGAGAATGTGAGTTTAAAAAAAGGTTCAATGCACCATAATTTAAACATTATGGTCCATCATACCATGAATAAGGGAAATGGGACAGGTGATGACTTTGGAATAAGTATATAGGTAATTCTTTTTTCAATGTGAAAAGTGAGTAATTGGGGAGTTTCATAGGACTAAATCAACAAAAAATTTATTTTTTTCAACTACATATTTGATGGGAAATAACATATATATATATTTGTGACTGGCAACATGGAGAGAGAGAAAAAAAGTAAGCAGAGATTAAACATAATATTTATATAAGGTTATGGATTTTAAGTTTATGGAATTGAGAAAGGTTTTTATGAGGGGTTTAACAGAATTTTACTAGAGAGAAACACCTTTGCGCAGCCTTTCCTGGCACTTTTTAAGCCCCTTTTCCACCCCCAGTCGGCCCCAGGGGGGCCCCACTGGGGGTGACAGAGGGGCTAAAGGGGGGCTTCAAAGGTTTAAAATAAGTGATTCAAAGGGGTATGTCAGAGGTAATGAAGGTAAAATTAATAATATACTGTTCTTAAAATATAAAATAATAATTTTTTTTTTTGGTTTTTATAAAATTAAATTTTTTATGTCAAATTTTTTGTATAATTTTTTGGTGTTGAAGATAGCAATTTTCAAGATTCCCAATATCAAGGTACATATAAATTCCTTAAAATTTCATTGGGAAATTAAAAGCTGTTTTTGAATTTTAATAAGCTATTTCATAAGGTAAAATTTAATCAAATGTACTAAAATATATTGTGATATTATTCTATACACTGAACACATCTAGCCTTCAAATCTAAAACCATTTCTAGGAAAAAGGTTCTTAGAATGTTGCAAGATGATTATTCAAGTGAAATATGAAAAAATATAATCATTATTAATTTATGTAAGCAGCTGTAAGCTAAAGTAAATGTAGGCAAATCAGTATTATTTAATTATTGATCTCTCAAACTATATTTGATGACCTTTTTTTACAAAATATGAATTTAATTTATTAAATACACCTCCAAAAAATTAAAAATAAAGTTCCTTGAAAGTTTTTACTATTTAAAAATGAAGATTTATTATGTAGTACATGTAGTTTTTATATAAAATTGAAGGATTTACATTATTAATTTAGCCCTTTATACTTCTGCATTAAATTAAAACACTTCCAAACAAAAAAGTCCCTTTGTTCCCAAAATATCAAGTCCTATATATAGGGCTCTGCTTCCTCAAAATATTGTCCCATCTTTTATTTCTTTACCATCATGGATGTTTCTACTATCAAACCCATTTGTATTGGCATCTTGAGGTCCTACACCACAACTAGTCACAATACAGCTTCAGTTCAGAAACAGCATGTTTCTATTTATTTATTTAAAACTGAAAATATTACCAAAATATTTTCACAGAAGCCAAAGTTTTGTGTGGGAAATCTTATCTCTACACATGCAAAGGTGCTCTACACTCTTCTTGGAAAACCATCCTCCTCAACAACTATAGCTCCAGTTGGTGGTTGGATGCCTGGTCAAGAAACACCTCTTCTACTCATTGAGACTCTTCTTGTTCCTCACCTAGATCTCACCCTTCCTCCAACAATCAATATATTACTTTTCTGTTTACCAGCACATATTTCTTCCCTCTACACCTTCCTTCTTCCTATCAAAGAGGATATTTCTGAACCAACTAACTATACACCCTCTCTTCACTTGGGCTGTGAAGTTCAATATCCGTTTTCAACTCAGCTTGACGGTTCACTCATTCACATACAGGAACTCCTCTCCATCAAATTCAGTCACCCAGCTTCTATGGCTCAACCCCAACATTTGAAAACACACCTTTTACTCCATCAAAGCCAGGCTCTTGCATTTATGCTACTTCAGGAAAGGCGTACTGAAACATATTTATGGAGGTGCTGTGGAGATTTGACTTGGGAAAATGAATTGAGTGGAAGAGTTACCAACACACTTCCGAAATCAATTCTATTAGCAGATTACATGGGCCTTGGGAAGACAGTGTCAACAATTGCTCTGATTGTTAGTACTTTAAATGAAGCTACTGAATTTTCACGTCTTCAAAACCCTTCACCAAGCACAAAGAAGATGAAAGCAACACTCATAGTGGTACCCTCAACTTTATTGAAACAATGGGAACACAAAATTTTACGGCATACTGATCCTGATTTGATGATTAAAGTGATTATTCATCATGGAAAGGGCAGAAGTGAAAATTTCATAAGCTTTCATGAGGCTGACATTGTCTTAACATCATATCATATTATGATAAATGATTTAGGGAGTTTAGAAGAGGAAGGTTTGTTCCATGTTCAATGGTTTCGTGTGATTCTGGATGAAGAACAGTAAGTTTTTAATCACTATTGATTTAATAAATTTGATTCATTTTCCTATAGTCAGATACGTGATCCATCTTCAAAGTCCTCCATATCTGTTACTGCACTAAAGACATCTCGCCGTCTTAGTCTAACTGGAACTCCCATCCAGAACAAAGTCCAAGATTTATTTTCCATCTTTCAATTTTTACGTCTTGAGCCACTATCAACCTCTGAAGGATGGAATAAATATGTTGGAACTACAGCAAAGAAAGGCTAATTTACCGATGTAAAAAAGATTATTCAAAACGTCTTAGGGGACATAATGATTTGAAGGACAAAGAATTCTATATGTCTGGATCAGGGGGATGTTAACTTCATAAATAGAGTGAAATATCAAAACTTCATTATCAATTTGACGGTTCAACTTTCAGAAATGTACATCATGCGGCATAATACCTTATTCAAGCAGCTCAACATGGATGAAAACAGCTTACCTGCTAAAGATCCTTCTGGATTAGTGGCTCTATCAGCATTGCGACGTTTCTGCAATCACCCTCAGCTCCCACACAATTCAGAAATATCTGTGGTGGAAGAAATGGACTGGAAGGAGAGTCCAAAATTTGTCCACCTGGTCAACTTCCTTCTCAAATTATACTCTATTGAAAAAGAAATGAAATGTGTCATTTTCTCTGAGTGGACTGACACACTCAAATTGTAAGTTTTTCTTTCAATGAAAAAATATTAAAACTAACCTTCAAAATAATAGAATTTCATTTGCTCTTTCTGAGTACAATATCCAAAATCTCAGATTTGATGGTTCACTTGACATTGGTGCACAGGAAATTGTCCTCCAGTCATTCTCTACCATTGATTCCGGTGTTTTTTGGTGTCTTTGAAGGCTGGAGGAGAAGGTCTTAATCTGACAATGGCATCACATGTTTTCTTAATTGTATGATTTCCATTTCTCAAATTATGATTAATCTAACTTTTATTTTTAGGAACCTTACTGGAACCCTTTGATGGAGAAACAAGCCATTGACAGAGTTTGCAGGATAGGTCAAACTAAAGAGGTCCATGTTTACAGATATATTGTTGCCTCTACAATAGAAGAAAACATTACACAAGTGGGTAATTTTCCAAGAATCTTTATCAATATTATTACTCAATAATTTAAAATTTTAGATTCAATCTAAAAAACTGTACTTGGCTGAGTAAGCTATTTTCATTTTCAACTGTGATTCTTTGAGACTGAATTTGAAATACTTTTAGCTTGGCTGTTCCTGAGAAGCATCTAGATGGGCAAAAATATCTTCATAGTCATCTTGTAATTACATGTAATTTCAATAAAATGTTTGATTTTCTTAGTTTGAATAAAAAATGTTTTTAGGTTCACAAGTACACAAAGGAAAAAAAATTATTAGGCCCTTTCAAAGTTATTAACAAGGGGAAAATGTTAAAATTTGATATATAAGGTGTACTTATCCCCTCTTTTCCCCCATTTCCCCTGATTTGTACATATTTTTAATTACCACAAACAATGTCTTCATGTAAGTTTCCTATTCGATAGGCTATAATTTTTTCACTAATGTAAAATTTTAGATTCTACTTTAATACCAGCAACAGGTTTCAAAAGCTCTAGGGCATTCAATAAAATTCTTGCTGAAATAGGTGTTCCCAACTCCAAGGCTACCTCAACAGCTTCTATAATTGATTTTATAAAGCTTATCCTTGGGAAATGCAAGAAAGAAGATACTTATCCATCTTCTCCAACTGTTTCTGAAATCTCTTCTCTTATCAATCCTTTAACTTCTACTTCCCTTCCAACAATATCTGAAGCAACTGAAACCATGGAGGAACTGCAGTTATTTCCCTCTGGGCAGAAAAAAACGATTCCACTTGTTTTTCATCATATTTGTCATAATGATGCTAAAGCAGTTGGAATACCTCGACTATGCTTTTCTATGAATGATGACACAGAATGGAATCAATTGGTTATCTCTCATCTGACAAAGCACTATTGCTATGCCTTCAAAAACCAGGCATTTCGATATTATGTCTTTGATCATAATGAGTACCAAGAGGATTTTGTGCCACTCATAATAGAACGATGGCTCCACACCCAACAGGGACAGTCCATATCACCTCCAATTTTCTGTCTTGGAAAAAAAAATAAGGAAACTAGAAGAAAAGTGAGTCAAGTTTTTTTTTCTAGAGGAACTTTCATTGAAACTCTACTTCAGTTACAAAAATCTTGGCTCCATACTGCGATATCTGTACTGGATCAAGAATATCTCTTCTTATTTGATAACCCAAATTATCACTCTGACACTGAGCAGGATGAGGAAGGAAATACTTGGAAGAGAAAATTGAAATGGCGATCAGATGAACTTTCCAATTTTTATTCCCAGATTGATCAGATTACTTTGAATAAGTTAAGAGGAACCAGAAAATGTAAATCTTTGTATAAACATGTTGTTTCACTTAGAAAAGAATCATCCATTATGTCAGAAACATCATCTTGTCCAAGTAATCTTCCACTGTGTTGCTATAATACTGATTCATTAGCTACATCACAGCTTTTATTGCTATGCAGGAATCGATCCTTTAAAATACCCTCTCTTTTACATTTATTATAATATTTATTCTATTATTTATAACCTTATTTATTTTAAAATATGTGTACATTCAATAGCAACAAGAAAAATTATTTCACTGTATTAATGAATTTTGCAATTTTTAATTTTATCCATTCACAAGAATTCCTTGAATGATGAAAATTTTTTTAAAAAAAACACTGAATAGGGGGTGTCAGTTCTGGCAAATCCGCACTTAACTTAAGTGCGGATTTCAAACCAAATCAGCACTTACAAATCAGCTCTTAAATTTTGCAAAAAAGTCACTTATTTCAAAAATGGGTGTCAGTTCTGACCTCAAATCAGCACTTTTTTCGTGATTTTTTTTTCAAAACCACATGTTGGCCACATCATCCCTTTCTTTCCCATATCATTTTGTACTCTCCAAATGTCCTCTTTGTGTACTTCATTCACTTGGGTTGGTATTTTGGTTTGTTGCATATTCATTTTTTTTTGGAATTTACAGTGAAATTTTTTTTTTTGGATGGCTCATTGGTTTTCTTTCACCAGCTCAACATGAAATCACATATTTTCTGAAATCACATATTTTGTCAGTGATTTTTTTTTTCATTCATCCCTCATATCCTTTTCCTATTCTCCTCCAACATCCCTCAAATAATTTGGTTTCATTCATTTTGTCATCTCATCTCTCCAGGTAAGTCACTTTATTCTTTTTTTTTTTGATTTTTTGATTACTAATTATAATTTTTTTTGTTTTTTTCTGTTTATTTTATTTTTTTTATCTAAATTTTTTTTGTAAGTGGTTATTTTGGATTTCAATGGTATAATTAACCTTTTTTTTCTCTCCCTCTTTACTTTCTTTTTTAGCTCAATCACCCTACTCTTCATCCCTCCTTGGCATGGTCATTATCCCCCTTTCCCTTATTTCACTTTTTTTTGGCTCCATTTCATTGAAACACATACATTGCACATTCTTTATGCATTTCACTTACTCCATATTCAATTTCCCCACAATTCCAACATCAATCTTTCTCACTCTATTTTTCCTACTTTTCAATCAAGGTAAGTTTCATCTCCTTTTTTTCATGCCTATATGATATCTCATTCCTTTTATGAAAAGTTCATACTTAAATATATGTATGACTCTTATCTGGATAAAAGTGAACTTATAAAACTCCTTTTGATCTCATCTTCATTACCACTTTTCAAGTTTTTGTAAAATTTTGAAAATCAGACTCGGAATTAGGGTTAAGTTTATTCAAATCTAATGTTCTTTTTACTAAAGATTCTCCTGAAAGCTATCTTTCATTTCCCACAAACAGATTTGAATTTGATTCAGTGGTTGCTGAGATATTGACCGTTAAAGTTGAGCCTTTTTTTTCCCAATTTAAATTTTTATTTCATTTTTTTATGTAACAAATTAGGGTTAGGTTTATTTAAATCACATGTCCTTTAACTGAAGATTCTACTAAAGCATACCTTTCATTTCCCTCAAACAGGTTTGAATTAGGTTCAGTGGTTGCTGAGATTTTGACCTTTGAAGTTGAGCCTTTTTTCCAAATTCCACTTGTCTTATTTCACATTTTTATATTGCATATTTAGAGGATAAGGATTCTGAAACTCTTATATGATTATTATCTAGGAATTTCAATTATATAGGCATATATTTGTTGCTCAAGAATATCACTAAAGCTCAAAAAGATGAAGATTTTTGCTTATGGGACACTCTACCTTCCTTTAACTCTTTTCTTGCTCTTCGACTCAAAAAGCACTGTAATAAAGCATTTGAAAAAAATCATGAACTTGAAACCAAAGTTGGAATACTGAATTGGTGTGACTCCAAATGGGAATATATCAGCCAGGAATATCTTTTATTTTCTAATGTTATTATCACTCATTCTGGATTTCACAATAAAATTCACACCGATACCAATGACACCAATTTTCTTACTTTTGGTATATTCTCATATATCAAAACAATTACTGGCCAACCAATACCATCTCCAGCTAAAATCAAATGACATGGTTTATATTTTCCAGACCACCAGTGCATCATTGATTTTGGTTTGGGAAATGGTATCATCAAAACCATTTGGAATTCTTCTAAGGATAATCATCAAACAACCAAAGCTCCTCCTGGTTTGGAATCCTGTCAATATTTAACACATTTTGGTTGCTCATTTCAAATCAGTCATAAGTTGATTCAAAGAATCAATAAGGTAAAGAAAGAAGGTAAAGTTAATCGATTTAAAAAAACTTTATTTAGATCCAAAAATTATGGGGATTAGAGTTGTCATCGAAAATTTTATATTTTTTTGTAAATTTTTAATAAATATTTTTTATGTATCAATTTCCTCAACAAAAGTAATGGGCCAAAGACCTTGTGTTGTATAAATGGTAATCATGATAACATTTATTTGTTTCATGGGGTTCCTCTAGCCTATACCTGTGGAAAGTCCCAAACTTTTGTTTCTAGACTTGGTCTGCATTTTGGCTTGAGGGATTGTCATTACTTTAAACTAGGGAAATTGATATATATTATATATTTATTTAATAATTTACTTAATTCTATTAAATTTAGATGACTTCCACCACTTACTTCAATAAAATGCAGGGGGGGGGTATTGCAAAATTTTCAAATCTGACATGTGAAATTGATGACTTAGAAAAATTTTGGTGATATCCATCCCTTGCTTCAATAAAATGCAGGGGAGAGTATTGCCAATTTTTTAAAACAGATATAGAATTTTTTTGACTTGTAAATATTTTGGTGAAAATTTTTGACGAGAATGTGAAAGTAATTGTTTCCACCTTGAGCAGGTTTCTGGCTCAAAGGAATAGCAGTACCATCAACAAAACCAATACATCCTGGGAAGCCCTCTGCTTGCATAACCTGAGATGATTCAAGTCGCTCTTCTTTTGTTGGCCAGGTGAGAAGTTGAGATTACAAGGAGTTTATGGCAGTGATACATCATTTGGTATAAGTGTTAACTGAACCATACCCTAAATCAAAGACATTTTCTAAACGTTTCAAAGCGGCTCCATTACCATTTGAACCCAAATGACATAGTGTGATGGCCAATTGAATTGAAGGATGTTGTAGTTCTTTTTGAGAATTATTGTGAAATATGGGATGATCCTGAATAAGCTCAAGCAATTTAAGGAAAAATTCCTGAGAAGTCCTGAACAGCTGTCTAAAACTGGGTGTAGATAGTTTAAGAAGTGTTTGGATGGTGTACTTGAGGCTTTCTGGGAAGAAGGTAACGTTTCGTGGCCATTTTTAATAAGAAGACAAAATATTCTTGTAGATCAGAATCATAATCGCAATCAGAGTCCAAGAGCAGTTCAAGAGCCATGAAAGTCATTGCTTTATGTAATTTATCACGATTTGAAAGTGAGGAAGGGATGACCCTTATATGATATGATATGAAAATGTAAATGATGTACAATTTTTTGAGTTATGAAGTGTTATGCTGTGGAGTGCTGCATATGAATGGGATGATGCTGACAAATCAGTGAAATGGGACTTGATGGTGAAATCAGCACTTTTGGTTGAGAAAGTGCGGATTTGAGTGAAATAAGTGACTTATTTCATTTTGAAATCCACCAGTATTGGGGCTAGTGTGTTTTGGAAATCCGCACTTATTTAAGTGCGGATTTTCCAGAACTGACACCCCCTAATATCATTTTTCATAATTTCACCTGAAAGATTACCTTTGAATGGTATAATTTTTAAGTTTTGACATGTCATTGCTTAAATATCATTTTAAATTCATAACTTCTTTCATTTAAATTCTATTCACTCCATAAACGTGATTTTAGAAATAAATTATATGTTTCATTATCTATGGTTAAGCTGAATATACAAATATGATTTTTGAACAAAATTTTCCTTTTTCATTTTCCTAACAATATAAATTACAGTCTTTAAACTTTAAATTATACTTCCTTTTTTCATTGACCAAAATACTCAGAGAAACATGCAGTACAACAAAAAGTACTCTAATTTTTAAATGAAAAAAGTTTAGTATCTTGTCAACCATTTCTTATACATGTATGTTCAATATCCCTGATTGATTATGGTACAGAATTTTTTACTTGTATCTGTATCTTCTACCATGCAGTTCATGCAATTTCATGCTCCTACACCTTTAATATTAAACCCATGAAAGTTGAAAAAAAATTAATTCAATTTAGTATATTATTCAAATTGAATAATCAGTTATGATACATATTTTGGCATGGAATACATCAAATTTAATTTCCCCCTTGTTCCTCTATCACTACCATCCTAAGTATTATATTTTTATAAGCCATTTAAAAATGCCAACTAAGTACAAGATTTGCATTTGCTCTGAACTTGGCTGTGATACAAAGACATTTACTAATCCTAATGGTGAAATTGAAAGAGGTGTTTCAATGTCTTCTACAACATTTTATAAACATCAACAAAAAATTTTACTCTTTAAAAAAAATCAAGAAAGACAATCACCAACAATTTCCAACAAACAATCCTCTCTTCCTTCAACCTCCCATCCTGAAGTAACTTTGAGTTCAGGTCCAATTGCCAGCACTTCACAACAAAGAATCCCCCTCTCAGAAGAGGTATGCAATTGAATTATTCTCTAATTTTATATCATTTCTAACCACCAAAATAATTTTTATCATCATAGCCAACCCACCAACCCATTTTAACACCTGATACTTTGAATACCGACTCAACTACCCCTATTTTAAGAGAATCTAATATCTCAAAATCATCTAGTTCGTCAAACTTGAATTTCACACGTGTTGATTCCTCTGATTTTTCTCCACCTGCTCTTGCCCATCTCTCACCTTATATTTTCTTTACCCTCATTGAAATCGCTCATGGCCACTTGGTACAAAACCTATCTAGGGACCAAATTGAAATAAGAATTAAAGCTGAATTTTTCAAAATTCAACTAATTTCCAGAAGTTTTGGAAATCCTGCTAGTTTTGAACGAGAATCTCAATTACTTCCGCACAATATATACACTATTATCCAGAGACTTAATCTTGAAGCCCCTTTAAAAACGTTACTCTGTTGTCCGAATTGCTTTCATCAACCTTTCAAATCAGTCAATGAGTACAACTATGATCATAGTCACTGCAAACAACTTCTACTAAATCCCATTCCTAAGAAGGATGAAGATTTGTTGATATGCAACTACCCCTTGTTCAAAGTGAAAAATAATAAATCCTTACCAGCACAAACTTATACAACTCAGTCCCTTAAATCTTGGCTTGCACGTCTTCTACTTTTTCCTGGATTTGAGGATGATCTTGACACTTCTTTGAGAAGACCACGGCAGACACATGGAAAAATGTGTGACGTATGGGATGGGTCAGTGTGGAAAGAATTTAAAGATTCTAGTGGAGGTTATTTTACAAAAAAAAGTGGGAATTTGGTTTTTAGTTTGTATATGGATTGGTTTAATCCATTTGGGAACAAAATTGGTGGTCATAATAAGGTATCATTTGGTTCAATCATACTGATTTGTCTCAATCTCCCACCTCATTTACAATATAAAAAGCAACATGTCTTTTTGGCCAGAATTACAACTGGGCCTCATGAACCCAGTTTGGACCATTGTAATCACGTTATTACACCACTTTTGGATGAACTTCTTGCCTTGTGGAAAGGATGTTTTTTCTTCAAGACTTATAATCACCCAAATGGACAGTTAATCCATGCAGCGATATTTCCTTTGATTGGCGATCTTCCAGCTATCCAGAAGCTTTCAGGATTTTCGAGCTATAGCTCTAACATCCCATGCCATTTTTGCTACATTTCAAAGGAGGAACTGAAATCTGGCAAAACTCCTTCTGAATTTCTTTCTTGGACTGATTATCACCATTGCACATACGCTCTCAAATGGAAAACTGCTTCCAGTGCACAAGAAAGGAAAGAAATCTTGGAGAGTAAAGGTTTATGATATTCATCACTTCTTCAGCTTCCATATTGGAAACCAATTTCATTTGTTGGAATTGAGTTTATGCACTGCTTACTCCTTGGAATGGCAAAGGACTTCAGCAAAATGTACCTTCAGATACATGTGGCTGGAGAAAGAATTCAAAAACAAAAGAAAAATAGATCAAAAAGAGGCTTTAATGATTTCGATCCAAATCCTTCCATATCAAGCCAAAATTCATTTTCTAGTGCCTCTAGTAATTTCATATATTGGTTTTCAACTGAAAAGAAAAAATCAAAGTCTCCTTCTTACCCTCATTCATCCTCTCAACCTTCGAGAAAATCTAATAAATCAAAAAGTTCTGTTTGTGTACTTCTACCTCCGCGAAAATTTTTTAAACGTAAACCTTCTCATCAAGATAGTTTTCATGAGCAGGTCAAGAAAGTAAAAACAGCTGGTCCATCAAAAAGTCACAATCAACTTCCTAAAGATATCTGTTTGGATGAAAATGATTCTAGATCCAATTTTTCCAGTTCAAGTAAGTTAAAATGAGCTATTATTAGATGAAAATTGTATCTCAAAATATTTTTGTAGATCACACCTTTCAGAAATATTCAGATTTATCAAGACCCAAAGTCACTTTGAAACCAGCACAAAACCCAGATGCATCAACAGATAATTTGTGTCTACGATCGAGTGAATTGTTAATTGTTCAAACCTGTATCCGCAATACTAAGACCCCTTCATGGCTAACCCGTGTTCCTAGTAGTCTAGGAGAGGCTGGTACAAATCTTAAAGCTGCTGAATGGTTTGTACTATGTAAAATTTACTATGTGGCAGCTTTGATACCAGTTTGGGCTATTGAAAATTCTGATGCACAAGAGAAGAAGTTGATTAAATTTCTTTCACTGCTGGTTTCAATAATCAATATTCTGACTTCCTTGGAGATACATGAAGCTCAAATTTCATCTCTTCAAGGTCAGTTAAAAGATTATATGAAGTGTCTTAAGGAATTTTGGCCAGATATCAATATAAACCCAAACATCCACTTAGCACAACATTTTCCTGAAGTTCTGAGAAGATTTGGGCCAGAACCATCAACTGCAGCATGGGCCCACGAGCGTATAAATGGAATGTTAAGCTCCATTCTAACCAATAAGAAAACATGTATGTTTTCCTTAATTAAAGCTACTTAACTTTATTAATTTCATTTTTTTAAAGATCAAATGGACAAGACCATTATGAAAAGGTTTATTTTGACCGGTCAGCTTCAATCATTAATGGACAGAACTAATGATCAATTTGAGAATGAAATGAAAAATGTCTTCACTTCAGAGAAAAGAAAAATTCCCTCAAAATCATCTCAACTACTGTGTGAAGACTATGAATTGTGGATAGAGTATCTCAACATGATTGATGGTAAAAAAATATTTTCCAGTATTTTTACAAAAAATCAACCATCTGTTTCATCTCAAATTCTATCACCTCAAATTATTGAAGTAGATAACTTGTTACTGGATGGAAAAAACTACTCATTATATTCAGCAAATCAAGGAAATGGCAATGTTGAGGTAAATTCATCAAAAGGAAATGTTGTTGGGGTTATATTGAAGATGTGGCAGTCAACAACATTTTCAGGTCAAAATTTCATTTTAGTTTGCTTATATGACATTGTGGATCCTAAAATTGAAAATTCTTATTTAAAATCTGGGCTTAATTTTTTTTGGTGTTATGATAAATGGTCAAAAAAGTAGTTATGAATAGCAAGGAAATTATTGGTCATGTTTCAAAAACTACACATCCTAGTGGTTTTGCAAATGTTTTCTCAAATACTTGTTGTATGATATCATTAAAAAATATAGCCAGCAGCTATTCTGATTTTTAATGTGGTTTTAGAATTGTATATTTTTTGTGGACAATAAATATATATACAAATATTTACTGCCAGTGATTGAGCTAACTAATAAAAGTAAAAAGTATGGACTCCAAATTTCACTCCCTGATTCATGAGAGGCAGTTTTGAATATGGATCACTTGAAGTTCTAACCAGGTTACAGCAAGGTAAGTCAGAAATACAAAAAAACAACTTGCCTGAAAGTCCTCATTTTTCCCCCCTGTGTTTAAATCTGACTCCAAATCATCCAAGACAAAATCTTCCCCAAAATCCAAAAATTCTTCATTAGTGACATAAATATCTTCTTCTTCAGAAACCTCTTCTTTCCCAATGGAATATTTATCAAAAATAATATCTTCAGGCTAGCCAAAATCCTCAGGAATAGCTGAATCCAAAATTTCAACAGTAGAAAAATCTTCTACACCATCCTCTTCTACCTCTTGAGTGACCAAAGTGTCAGTGTGTGATAGTATCTAAGTATGATTTAATAGTAGATATTAATGGTTCTACTACTTTTTGTTAAATTACTTAATGATTAAACCTCAGGGGAAAACTAATAAAATAGCTATTCTCAATTTAAACTCACAATACTTGGATTTTTATGCATGCTAGTGGTGGAAAATAGATTAATAAAATATAGTTATAGCTTATATAAAGATAATATCAATTTATAAATGCTTTATAATATATTTTTAATATATAATAATTGTTTAATAATGTTTATTTGATGTGTAGTAAGTAAGTGATGTTTAATAACCTGTCAAATTCTCTCTTACTTATACCAAAATCCACTGGAGTGCACAGACCTTCAATCCAGATGATGTCACTTCTATCCTGCCAATTAAAGCACTTTGAGGGCCCATAACCTCCCCATGGCATCTACTTCAAGCATTTTAAACACCCAGAACTCCAGTGAGGACCCTCCATCACAATTAATGATACCACAGACCCATACCATAAATAGAATAAACAGATAAAAGCGGATACCATAAAGAAACAGGTAAAATAAATCATCCAAAGAGTATATAATGAAATAAAAAGCATATAAAGGATCCAAATTAACTTTCAAAGCCCCCAATAGCATCCCCAAGCATCCATATTAACCCAGTAATGCTATCCCACCCCATAAATTGGTGAAAATCCATCAAAGGAAGCAGATTAAGTTGTCCAAACTGGATATATGCACCTGAAAAAAGGTGTATATGCTTGTGTAGGCATTTTGAGTCCACTGAATACATCCATATGACCTAAAATAAACAGAAAAATAAAGGTTATAACCTATTAAGAGGTTAAAACCCACTTAGAGGCCTAAATATACATAATATAACTACATATTTCACTGGATATGAGGTTTGTGTATACATATAAGCTTATTTATATCTATAATTACTTAATATCACTTAAGATAAGTATATTATGACTCCATTAACACCTTAATAAGAATAATTAGGCTATGGATAAGCTATTTAAACTATTGTAAGTCATATAATAGTGTAATAATTATATATATATATGTATTATAACCATATATATAAGTATTTTAACCTTATTTTTAAGTTATAAGCCTAATCTAATTAAGGTTATCTTATTTTAAACATCAGAATTACTCAGTCCTGGGGATACCTAGGCTGACACAAAGTGTCTTCTCCAGAGTCCAAATCAACAGAATTATGAGCATACAGATGTTCCAAAATAACATTCTTTAGCACTTCCATTCCAGGAATCCTAATTTCTCCATCTTTGAGATTCTTCATCAAATTAGCATTAATAAGCACCAGAAAAACATCTTTCTTAACATTTTCCCCCATAGCATCCCAAAAAACATACTTTGATACATTATCATGATATAAAATTTTATACTCCAACAAATAATTCAAAACCACCTGGAATTCAACCATATACTGATGATAATGACTCAGAGATGTTACACCACCTTTTTATTCACATTTCCTAGCTAAATTCTTCAGGTCCTCCAATGAATAAACCTTCACTACACAATATAGGGGGTGGACTTGCTAGCAAGTCCTCAACCTGAACTCAGATGGAACTCAGACTGAACTCATACTGAACCCATACTGAACTCTACTTGAACACCCACCTATAACTGTTCTGCTGAGTGGTGTTCATCCCTGATTGTATGGTTCCTTTATCAATAGCTCAATGTGTGTTCAATCTGTGGTGAGTTTGGGCCCAAGGTTGAGGACTTGCTAGCAAGTCCACCCCCCATATTGTGTGGTGCTTTTTCCACCTTCTTTGCATTTCCATCTTCAGATTTTCCCAAATTTTGACCTTTATAGCCATCTATAGAAATAACTTCTTCTTCCACCTCTCTGTCACCCATAAAAAACCTAATCTGATTCACCATATCCAAAGGTAAAGCTCCATCCAATCCAGAAGCAGTTTAATACCTATAAAAAATCCCTCTAAATCCTCACCAGTAAACTTGGGCCCATCCTAAGATACAATCCTTACTGATGCCCTAACAGGTACACCAGAAGCCAAAACACCAGATCCAACAGTAGAAGACATCCCAAAATCATAAGATTAAACCATTCAAATAAGATAAACATTCATTAAATAAGCCTCTTGCAGGCTAAGATAGTCCTGATATCAAGTAAGATTTATTTAAAACCAGAAAATTCAAACCTCATTTTGGGCACCACTAATGTAGAGAGACTCTTACAGTTAGTTGCCTTTCTGTAAGCAGAATCCAAGGGAGTTGGATAAACCAAAGAAAACCCTGTCCCTTTAAGTACATAAAGAGTTCTCAATTATCTAAGCTATAACCTCTACTTGATAAGAAATGAAAAACGATCTATTTTTATTAACAGTGTTGAGATGTAGAATCAGTGTTTTAAATAATGAGGTTGGAAAACACAACAGTGAAGCTGTATTTAGAAAAGTTATTTAAACGATTGAAAAATATTTTTTATGAAGCTTTTATTTTTATATGGTTTAGATGTTAAAATCAAGTTCCTGATGATGAGACCTTAATAATGGTACCCTATATTTTAATATTTATTATGATGAATGAGATTAATATATTGTAATGTAAAAGTGTTATTTTTATAAGGGTATTACAATTTTATATTTTATTATGAAATAATGAATAATTGTTATATATATGTTGTTGTTGTTGGTTTTTATATAATGATTGTTAAAATACAAGTTGTTAGATGTTGTCTAATTTTGATTCTAAAGGATTTATATGCATAGTATGTCATGTGACCTACTATCTCTAACTGGAGCATTCCAAAGCTCATCCAGAGATCATCAGAGTTTGTATGGAGCTTGTATGGTCTTCTGGACTCAATTAGAACCTTTAAAATATCAATAAAAAATCTAAAAAAATTACAGATTATAGAGCTACTTCTCCTTTATAATCCATTCTAACTTTTGTATCATGTGCAGCCTTATTCACCTAGTAAAAAATTATCAAAGTTTAGCAAATTATGAAAAATCAAAAATAACCAAAAATACTTTATAAAATTATTAAAAATAGTAGAAAAATAGTAAAAATTCAACAAAAGTTCCCAAAGGTTCTTGAGACTCCTAAATTTAATTTTCATGCACTTTTAAGCCTATACTTTCATTTCCTGTCTGGTAATTATTTGTAAAATCTTGACCCATAAAATTAACCTTTTTAACCACTTTTAATACATAATTTTCTTTAAAGTCACTATTTAAAATTAGATTGGCTTTTCCAATCTCAATATACAACTCCCAAAAATAATTTTATAATAAACTTCAGTGCCCTACTAAGCTTTAGACTGCCACAGCATAAGCATCCAAAAACACAAATAATCATCTAACATCTAACAAAAAACCAATAAAAAACACCATAACCCCAACTATACCCTACATACCAAACAACCCCAAATATGCACTCCAAAGGCTTACCCAGATCTGTACAACCACAATGCTAGCCTGGGATGGGACTGACTATGCTACTAAGCAGTGAGACTAACTAGACTGACTATGTTGGGGTTACCAACAGTGAGGCGGGACTGACTATGCTGATACAGCAGTGAGACTAAGAAGTAACTGGATAACTATATAAGTTGTCCGATGAGAAGTGCTCCACAGTGCTTGCCCCATATAACCCCCTTATGCAATATCCCCTCTCCCACCTCACACAATGCAGAGTACCCATAGTGTTTCTACTCCTCACCTCTCAACTAAATCCTAACAGCAGGACAAAGGATAATATGTTTAGGAGTGTCACTTGAGGAAGATGGACAGAGGGGCAATATGGTGAATCCAATGCTTTGAATCAGAAGAGGTAATTTTTCAAGGGAGATTTACCCAAGCAAAATTGTATGAAGGCATGGTGTGTGCTCTAGGGAGGCTAGCCAAGGTCCTATACATGTCAAGTGGGTTAAATTTGCCTCTCAATTTCCTAAACAAGTCAGCATTGTGGGGAGAGATGATGGGAGACTTAGTGAATAATTTTAAAAGGGATCTTAGGAAAGAGATGGATAAGGGAGGGGTTTTTTATTTTTTATTTATTTCCTACAATCTCACCCAACTGGGGGCATTAAGGAGGCAAGTGTGGCTTGGATATCTAAATACATGGGGGGGGGGAGACACTGAGAGTAAGGAAGAACAGGGTGATGATAGGGGGAGGGGGTTTAAAATCAATACACATCATGCATGTATCAAACCCCTTGATTAATTAAAATACTTGTGTTAGAATATGGACTTATTGAAATCTATTAAGTAGCCAAATCACCTGGTTTCCAGTGTTAAATTGTGATGAAACTCAAATTTGAATACAATTTTATGCATAGGGAAAAAATGTAACCAGTATGTCTGCAGGTAAACAACCATTTTTTGCTGTGTATCTACATCACTATTTCTTACTCTGTTTCCACTTTTTTTAGCCACAATTGGTTGTGTTTGTTGCAAGTTTAGTTTTTCAGTTGATTTCAACTCTTTTAACTGGCTCTCTGGTGTAGCTTTTCAACCTGAATTCAGTATAAGTGCTGTTTTTTGTGCAACAAGTGCTCTGTGTCTCTGGTTTCTGGTGTGGAATATTCTGAATTTTAAGTTTCTTTTTTTGTTTGTTTGTAGTCTATGTGTGCTACTTCCTTGACTTGTTGAGCAGTCAAGAAATTTGTTAAAAGGGGTACTGTAACAGTCTCTAATTTGCTGTAGCAAATTAATCTCACCTGGTATTTCTCAAAGGGACAGGGGTTTTTCACTCAAGTTTTTATCCAACTCCCTTGGTCAAGGCCTATATCTAGTACTAAGGGGTTTGTCTACATTGTCAGATCAAGTTTCTGACCTATTGAAAAGATTTTGAGTTGAAATGTGTGGAAAGATAAACAACATTTATTGGGTGTTTTAAATATCATATTTTCATAGTCTCTCATCTAATAAATTTTCATCTTTTTATTTTAATTTTTCATTTTATTTCTGTTGCATGGAAGAAGTGAACTCAATAAGAGGGGGGATGCTATGTACATAAAGCCAGTTGTGGAGCCAAGGCATCCAACTCCAGAAGAAGTGCTGACACACTTGTACCATAGTCATAAAATAAGACACAGTAGCATCTGAGATTTACTTCAAACAGTTCAAAGGATAAAATAAGATAAACTAACACATAAAGAGATAAGTTAGAGTACAAGTGAACTAGTGAAAGAAGAGAAATATCGATCAGCTGCGGGTGAGTGAAGCTGAAAGAAATAGGAGACGTTGAATGTTAGGATTAGCGAAGGCGCGTGCAGAGACGCCCAGCTTGGAGACTCACGTGACCGACGCGTTTTCGGTACTGCCCTCAGTCGAAATTCTTCCAACGACCGGCAACGAAATGAAATCCAACGAGTCTCAAAAGTCCATCCCAGTGCGTATTCTATTTATATTTTTGGGTGTTGCCCCAGGCTGACCTTGTTTTGTTGTAATAGGTATCTTCCCTCGCCCAATGTCTTGCTGAGTTTGATCTTCTCAAAACAGCTCTTGCACTCGAAGAGACTGAAGACACGTGGCAGAAGATTGATTCTGCTATCAAGCGATTTACTCTGGCTATTCTTGGCGGTGCATGTGACTTCCCTGATGATTTTATTCGTCACTGGAAGGATAGCGAGATCTCTCGTCCTTTGGCCAATGCAATTGCTACAGAACGTACCCGTCTCAGTGGTTCTGCCCTCGATCTGATCTCTGCTTCTGCCAGACTAGGTCCCATGTGGGACTCCGCCCTTCCTTTCTATTTTCCCACTTTGGTCAAACTTTTGGGCCGCGCCACTAAAATACACGTCGCCAGAGCTTCAGTTGCCATCAATGCCCTTATTAGGGGCACTCATTGCTCAAGCATCATCCCTTATCTTGCACACGGTCTCACTGATAAATCTTTAACTCTTCGTCTTGGCTGTGCAGAGGGTATCTTATGTTGCTTGGGTGGATTTCCCGAGCGTGATACCGATAATCCTTCCGACCCTCACAAAACCAACATTGGACGTGAAGCGCTGAACAGAAAAGTCTTGGAAATTGAAAATGTAATCAGAATTGGTGGAAGAGATCGCGATCCTAAGGTTAGAGCTATCTGCAAACGAATATGGGATTTATACCAGAAAATTTGGCCCTCTCGTGTGCCTAGGTATGCTCATTTATAATCAGGTTCATAGAAATCAAAATATATCCTTATTCTTTATGTTTATCCATTTGATTAAAAATGTTCACAGTTTTATACAGCCTCTCACTCCTAACATCAGAAGATATCTAGCAGTCCCGAAATCCACTTCAGAAAATCAAAGCGTAAACTCTATCACTATAAGTGAGCGCGGAAAGTCTGCTAATGGAGCCAATGGAAGGCCTAAATCTTGTTTCGTAGAGTCTAAAAACGTAACACGCTTACCTAACCTCGTTCAGGAACGAGCAGACGTTGTCACCCAAAGCGCCTATCCTATTATGCGCTCTAAAAGTCACGAGAATGTTTCTCATGGAACCAAAAATGATGATTTTTCAGAACTTTCAAAGTCTACTTCTCGCCAACCCACCATTCATGCTCCTACTAGGATGCCCTTCGAATCTGCCGCTTCTCGAACAAATTTGCATCCGGGTAGAAATGTCCTACATGTTGAACCGACTAAGCATTCTACTGATGCTAACTCATCCCATTCTGAACACTTACCTATTGGAGCCCCGTTAGCTGGCGTACGTACTGCTACCCACCGCGTTCCTGTTGCCTTAAAGGCCCGTCGAGTCGTGCCTGCCGAAAAAAATGGAGATGGGCATTCCAACATAGGTCCTCCATCCTTTTCACTGGGTACTGCATCCCGTGTGGCTAATCCACATCGTAGCCCACCCCGATGTGCCACAACTTTAGGCTTTCATCCATCATCCTCCAGTTCTGGGAATAAACCCGTAGGATCTGAAATGAGTCAATCTACGGCTAGCCGAGGATGTAAGCCTCGAGCTGTATCCACATCGCTTGACCCGTCCAAAGCCACAAGTGTAGCACAGTCAGTTTCAGTAGGCCTTGGTGCATCTCAAGCGTCTTTTCCAGATACACAACCCACAGCAACTTTGGCTTCCCGGCGTACAGCAGCTCTACAGACCTCTTCAAAGTCAACATTATCAAAAGCAACGCGTACTATTACTAAGGTGGCACACTCACGACATGGAAGCTCCAATAGCACTGAATCTACTATCACCCTTAAATCTAAAAAGGCAGCGTTCAAGCCTACCAAACCATCTTCAGTCAAACCTACCAACCAAGCGGAAGGTTCAAAGCCTCCAGAATCAGTATCACTGCCCCCTTCACCCCCTCATTCTAAAAGTAGTATCACCGTCCCAAATCCACATACGCAGAGTTCAAAAAAACCTTCTTCTGTTGCATCTTCAATTCGTGTTATTCCTCCTGCTCCTCAGCCTCCTTCCCCTCCACGAATAGGAATTTGCTCTCGTCTACCAAATGATTTGATTGTTCCTATGACAGTGCCTTTGCCCCCTTCTCCTTCACCGCCTCCTATCGTGCATAACCCCATCAGATTATTAAAAAAATCGACATTTGTTCCACGTAAAATTGCCCATGTTCATAGTCAAAAAAATCAACCCAACAAATCTTCGAAAGTTACTGTGAATGAGAGAGGCAAATTAGTCAAAAACCCTGTAGTTTGCAGCAATGTTAAACAACAGCGTGTTGCCAAAAATCCCCGTAATCCCGACTTCCCAGTTGATCGGGTTCCACGAAGCCTTGCGCGAGGACCATCAACCGTATCCGCTAACCAATCTCGATGTCAGAGTAGAGCCAGCAATCGAACCGAATTTTCATCTCGTCCCACATCTGCACAGACAATGTACTCTGAAGTAAGTGGTAAAGATCAGCCGAATAAAGACGAAGAAGCTGTACAGGCAATGGACGAAGTCAATGATGAAGATGGAAATCGAAGTTATTGTAGTGAGGAAGAGGGGGAGGAGGAGAATGAACATGTAAATAATGATGTTGATAATGAAAACGATGAAAACCTTTCACCCGAAAACCGGCAACCCGCTCGACAAGATAAACACGAAAGCTTGTTGGTTGATTTTGATCATGAAGATACAATTTGGATACCTAAACCTGCGAGTCTACATGGAGACTTGGTTCCTCTTGCTGGTCTGGCATTCATCCAAGAAGCAGGAGAAGGTACTAATGATGTCAACTTGCAACTTTCCACAACTGACTTATCACTTCATGAAAAGATTATTTTGTCATCTCCAAAGTCGGCCACCAATTCATTGCCCAAGTCGCCGAGTATCAAAGACACTGATGGATCTATCACAACAGTCTTAACCGCTATGATGGTAGAGTAATATGATTGTGTAACTTAAGATATAAATAATGATCAGACTGTCTACATGCTAAATCAATCTTGGAAAAATATTTTAAAAATACAAATCTGAATTTTTTTGTGAAAGAATTTAGATTTTTCTGTCTGATTAATAATCTTCTTGATGTTTGTAGTTTTTTGGCCCCCTTATTTGGATCAGAACCAACAATTGTCAAGCAATCTTTTGATGTGGTTGTAAAGTTTTTTTTATAATTATAAGTTGGCAAATTTATTCATTTTCTTACTTTTTCATCACCCCAGAAGGCTGTAAAAAATGTCTACTTTAATAATATGGTATATTAGCTTTGATACCTAATGGGTTTTGATTACATATTCATGATATAAAATAAGGAATTTCTAGAAAATATGGCACAGTCTGATGGCTTTGCAATTGAGTTCTGAATAGTTGATGCTTTTTTATTGGTCATGTTTGTGACATCCAGTGGAATTTTGTGAAGCTTTAAATATCTGAATTAACATTATTCATTTGTTGAAAAATGAAAATTTGTAAGGTTGCTAACTTCACAAAACAAGGGAGGTGGATATACTAGCAAGTCTGCAAACCTTCATGCTTCATTCACAACCAATTGAACACAACTTGAGGAGGTGACAAAGCAATCAAAAAAACAATGGTTAAACTTCACAGAACTCACCTTGAAGCTAAATTGAACATCAATCCAAGGACTTGAACTTATGTCAAAGTCTTAATAATAGAATTTTTTTGAAAGAAGATTAACATTGGTGAATCCTGCAACCAGAAATGAAAATTATTTTTAGATTGATAAAGTTCTATACTGTTTTTTTTTTGAATCCTTATTAACAACCAATCTTCTTGATTCATATTAATGAAAATTACATATCAGGGGGTGTCAGTTCTGGCAAATCTGCACTTACAAATCCACACTTATCTAAGTGCATATTTCTGAAACACTAGCCCCAACACTGGTGGATTTCAAAAGTGAAATAACTCACTTCTTTCACTTAAATCCACACTTTCTCAACCAAAAGTGCTGGTCTCACCATACAGCCCATTTCACTGATTTTTTATTTTTTATTTCATACAATCTCACTTGGCTGGCAGCATGAAGGGATAATGCTAATATAAGAAGCTAAGTACAGGTCTAGAAGAGCAAAGGAAGGGGGGAGCAAAGTGGGCAATAAAGAGGAACAGGCACTAAGGTTTTATAAAACAAGTGTAAGAGGGAGATTATTAGGAAATCTATTCGTGGAAATTAGGAACTGGGAAACTAATTTGATGACAGGGGAGGGAGAGAGGAGAGAAGTGGTGTTGAGTGGGATATTATGCTTCCTGGAAGCTGCAAATAAGACTTTTCAAGCATCTGAGTGAGCAGGGAAAAATAATAATACATGTTCAGGTGTATCAATAGGGGGTATCAATGTTCAGGGATCCACAATTAGGGATCTGGAATTTTTCTTACCAGGATCAGACATTATTAATTGTGGAAAATTCTTATCCACTAGCCCCAGGGCTAGTGGATAAGGATGGCACAATAGTGCATTATCCCACCTCTTATACCCCAATTTACATTCCTAATTCCTGATCCCAAACTCATCACATCCATCATTAATTTTTATGCAAGTCACGTGACATATAATTTCAGATGCCATTCTTATGTGTCTCTTTACTCTATGCTACATAATTTTGGTGGTGAACACATAACATTTTTTTCTCATCCTTATGTGTCTCTTCACTCTATGCTACTTAATTTTGGTGGCAAACACATAACATTTTTCTCTATCTACACATCCCACCTACTCATTTGGTGGCAAATTCCCACTTCCCACTCATCACCTAAACCTTCTACCAACAACCTTTTCTACCAAAAATAATGAAGCACCTCTCTACTAGGAAGACACTTCACTCAACTATGAATGCTATCACTATAACTTTAGCTTACATGTCTTTTCAATGATCTTTATGAGGAAGAGGATCCCAGACCTGCACCAGCTCTCCCTTCCCTTGAATCACAAAACATTCTTTCCACCAGCATAGGCTCTGTCATTATGCCAACCACCCTCCAACATTTTGAAACACAACCCTTTTAATTTTTTTTCATACTCTCCAAACGTTCAACTTCTGTGCTTTATTCACTTGGTTTGGTGCTTTTGTTTTTTGCATATTCATTTTTATTTTGAATTTATGGTGAATGTCTCTTTTTTGGATGTCTCATTTGTTTTCATTCACCAGCTCAACATGAGATTGCATATTTTCTGCAATTGCATAATTTTTCACTGTTTCTTTTTTCATTCATCCCTCATATCCTTTTCCTCCTCTCCTCCAACACCCCTCAAAAAATTTGGTTTTATTTATTTTCTCATCTCATCTCTCCAGGTAAGTCATTATATTCATTTTTTTCCTTGATTTTTTGATTGCTAATTATAATTTTTGTTGTTTTTTTTTCTGTTTTTTTTCTTTTTTGTATCTAATTTTTTTAAGTGGTTATTTTTGATTTTAATGGTAAAATTAACCTTTTTTTCTCTCCCTCTTTCCTTTCTTTTTTAGCTCCATCACCCTACCCATCATCCCTCATTGGCATGGTAATTATCCCCCCTTTCCCCTATTTCACTTTTTTTTGGTTTCATGTCATTAAAACACATACATTTCACATTCTTTATGCATTTCACTTACTCCATATTCAATTTACCCCAAATTCCAACATCAATCTTTCTCACACTATTTTTCCTACTTTTCAATAAAGGTAAGTTTCATCTCCTTTTTTTCATGCCTATATGATATCTCATTTCTTCTATAAAAATTTCATACTTAAATATATGTATGACTCTCATCTGGTTAACAGTGAACTTATTGAACTCCTCTTGTTCTCATCTCCATTACCACTTTTCAAGTTTTTGTAAAATTTTGAAAATAAGACTCAGAATTCGAGTTAGGTTTATTTGAATCTAATGTCCTTTTAACCGAATATTCTCCTGAAGGCTAAACTTCATTTTTTACAAACAGATTTGAATTTGGTTCAGTGGTTGTTGAGATATTGACTGTTAGAGTTGAGCCTTTTTTCCAAATATCACTTAATTTATTTCATGTTTTTATGTAACAAATTAGGGTTAGGTTTATTTAAATCAAATTTCCTTTTACTGAGATTCTTCTGAAGCCTATCTTTCATTTCCCATAAATGGATTTGAATTTGGTTAAGTGGTTGCTTAGATATTGACTTTTAAAAAGTCGAGCCTTTTTTTCCAAATATCACTTAATTTATTTCATGGTTTTATATTGCATAATTAGAGAATAAGACCTCTGAAACTCTTATATAATGATTATCTAGGAATTTATCTCCCAAAGCTTAGGATCACTCAATTATTTCTTGGCCAATTTCTTTAAATAATTATATATTTGTTCATTTCAATCTAATCATAAACTGGCCAAGAAAGCTGGACCTCCCAATCGGACAGATATGGAATGTGTTGAGCTCAGTAAAGATTATATTTTTTATTCTAATTTTATCATCAACTATGGAGGATTTAATATCCAGAGCCATGTTGAAAAAACCAATTCTAACACTATGCAATATAGGGGGTGGACTTGCTAGCAAGTCCTTAACCTGAACTCAGATGGAACACAGATGGAACTCAGACTGAACTCATACTGAAACCATACTGAACTCTACTTGAACACACAACTAAAACTGTTCTTCTGAGTGGTGTTCATCCCTGATTTTATGGCTCCTTTATCAATAGCTTAATGTGTGTTCAATCTGTGGTGAGTGTCAGCCAGGCTACTAGACTTAACCGGTAAAATAATTAATTATTTTACTGAGTTGAAGCCACGCCCCTTCTTCTTACTAATAATTAATTATCTACTTAAGTATTACTTACAATTAACTAGTTAAGTACAATAAGTAGTATAATTAATTAGTGTAAATAAAATGTCCCTTACAATTTTACTCCCTAACACCGTGCTCAATGGTATAAGTGAATGGGAATAGAATTTAATAATAAAATTATAATAAAAAAACTTTAAAACAATTATATTACCTCAGTGAGAGATCTGGAATCCTGTGAAAGTAATATAATTAATTAATTATTGTGTAATTAATTGTGACAGTCCAAGGAACTCAAACTTTATTGCTAATAAATTTGATGCCCTTGTTGACGTACCAGTTTATTTATTTCTTATATCATATATGTACTCCTTTTAGTCATTCTTATTCTCTCATTCTTACAGTATATGGTTCAAATTCTGTATATTTTATTCCCTCATGTTTTGCCTATAAAAGGCCTCTTAATTTGTGCTTTTCAGAACATTCATTCACCAATTACTTATTACTACAATTACAAAACAATACTTATTTCTATATTTTATAAGCTTAGTATTTACAACAGTGTAATTCTATTCTATAAATTATACTAATAATTAAAACCTACCTCTTATACTTGAGCAAATAAATCAATTTGATTAAGAAAATACGTACTTTACTTTGAGAGTTTATTAAATCCCCAATTTTCCTCGTATAAACCTCAAATAAACTTCTAGACCCAAAAAGACCCCTTGAAAATTGGAGGCCTTCCCAAATTATCGACGGCGCCTCGGGATTTGAGGGCGTAAATGGAAGGGACCATCGGCATTTGAGTACCTGTAAGGACGAGAGAGCAACAAAAACGACGAACGTCATACGTCACGTGACAAAATTTTTTGCTGCAAACAGGAATCAAACCGCGCTCCAAAAATTAGGTTCATATATTGACTAAATGTTGTATATATTGTGGTAATTATTGATATTACTATTTGTGGGTTACTTTGCACTTTTCATTTGCTACATATTTTCCTTTTACTCAGCACTCTGTAAGTGGCATTAATTTGCTCATTTTACAGGGGGAGGTGTCTGGTAATTTGGATTTAATTTTATTATTATATTTTTTATTTATTTTTCCTGGTTTACAATAATAGAGCAATAGTGTTCTTAGTCCCAGAAGTAATAAATAATTATATTTTAATATTAATTATTACAATTTTCAGTTGAAATTTTTGTCCTGATTAATTTAAATTTTATTTGTTCCAGTTGACAAATTGTCCTGACAATAAATTTTTTTTTTTTAAATTCATATTTAATTACTTCAGTTGACATTAAGTCCTGGTAGTTAAGTAATCAGTTCAATAAATTTTTTTTTAATTAATAAAAATTCATATTTAATTACTTCAGTTGACATTAAGTCCTGGTAGTTGAGTGTCAGTTTAATAAAATTTTTTAAATAAAAATTCATATTTAATTACTTCAGTTGACATTAAGTCCTGGTAGTTAAGTGATCAGTTTAATAAATTTTTTTTAATTAATAAAATTCATATTTAATTACTTCAGTTGACATTAAGTCCTGGTAATAAATTAGTTGATTTAAATCCTGAAAATAATTAATTAAAATTATTAATAAAAATTTTAATTTATTTCTTCAGTTGATTATATTATAATCCTGGTTTTAAATTATTTTTTGAATTAATAAATTAATTTTATTTAGTTGATTTTTATCCTAAAAAGATATTATTATTATTATTTTTATTTTATTTCTGTTAAATAAAAATTAAAAATTAAAAAGACTAATCCATCTTATTGTCTCTTTTCTTCATTTCAGTTAAATCTTAAAATGACTGACCAAAGTGGTTCTGCTGCATGTGAAGAGGAACTAGACTTGATTGTTTATGATGAGCCTACTTCTGTAAGTTCTCCTTTAACAAGAAGAATTTCTCAGATTAATAAATCCTTGCCCCAAACAGGATGTAGAGATGGAAGAAGTAGAAATCCTAGTAGACACAACTCAGGATCAGAAGCCTATGATAAACCCACCAGAAGAACTTCCAAAAGGCTTCAGGATAAAAAAGATGCCATTGCCTCAACAGGTAAAGAATCTGTCAACTCACATAAAGGAGCTAAGGACAGAAAACTTGAGACTAAAGCCAAGGGTAGATGCTCTGGAAGAAAAGGTGAGAAGGATAGATACCTTTCTTCAAGAGAAGAAGAAACCTCTTCCTTTCAGGGATCAACAACAATTAGCTCCCCAGTCCCAAGAAAAGGTGGAAGTGTCCAAGTGGCAGTGGGACTACCTGTCTCAAAATCAGCATCAGTTACCTCGGGCAGGTCCGTCAAGACCCAACCAGGTCAACCCCACACCTCCTCACCCCTATCAAGGAGGCGAAAGAAGAAGAAAGCCCAATATGGTCATACCCATCAAACCCTGGTATGCCCCTCTATTGATTCTTAAGTGCCATTTCTTGTAGCTGATTCTGTTCTTTCAGGTAAATCTGAGAGGGAAGAAGAAAACTTGAAACCAGTAGAGGCTGGGAGCAGTAGACAAATAACTCATGTATCTAATCCATTACTTTTAATTGCTACCTCAATGATTAACCCTGATATGGCTGTAATTGATGAAACTCTTGACCCTGAGTTCTATGAGAGTCTGGAAAGTTACTCAGTTTCCTTATTGAGAAACACTCCAGGTGTAGCAAAGATTAATAATGAGTACTTGAGAGATATTATTGCCAAACAAAACCATATAATGAACAATATGCAATTGACTCAGAGATATAATAGTTTGTTAACTGATCAGGGTTATCAAGCATTAAGAAGTGAATCACAGAGAGTCTCTGATTAATTGTCTCATTACAAGGCAACCCATGAAAAGAAAGTTGCTTTATGGCAAAATATAAAAAATGATTTGTCTAAACTAAAAGATACTGTATCTGCCTGTTTCCAGGAGGTGGAGATAGATAAGATAAATCTGAAAAGATTGAATGACTATTTTTATCTTTTCAAAACAAGAATCAGTTATCTTTTGCAACAATTAATGATAATTTATCTAGTCTTCCAAGATTGAAAAATAGACTAACAACCATTGAGGAGAAATTGAACTCATTGTTTATTGATCAAAAGTATTCTGAGATTTCTTTGAAGGAACAAACAGTACAGGATTCTCCAGAGTTACCTGTGGCTAGTTCATCTAAAAGTAAATCAGTTCCAGAAATACATGTTGATACCCCTGAGTTTCCATTAAAAATTAATGATGAACCAGGACCTTTGACAGAGGGATTGAACAATGATATTACTGCCCAACTAGAGAAGTTACAGCTGCTCCTTACTCAGAAACAAGCTTGTACTAAGGAGAATCCTTCAAATCAAAAGAATTGGCCATAACTTGACCAGTACCCAACATTTGATGGTGATTCTTCCTCTGATTGGCAACAATTTATTTGCAGAATTGATAACTTAAAAAATTATTACAAACTACCAGATGAGGAAATTGTGTCCAAGTTAATTTCTTTGTTTACTAATGTTGCCCTAATGTGGTATGAATCTGTTCTCCTGGATGGGAATGACTACTCATGGGAGGATTTGAAGAAATTGATTAAAGCACAATTTGGTGGCTCCAAGTTCAGAATGGCTCAACAAAGGCAGTATGAGGAAACTAGATATAGCTCTTCTACTGATAAAACTATTGAGTTTTTAATGAAACTTGTAAAAATCTTAAGGGAAATGGACCCAAACATGGAGTTTGAGTTATGGAAGGACAGGATCCTTTATAAATTACCAATGTCTCTGAGAGACTTGATAGTGGCTATGACTGAGTTCTCCAGAGAACCCTCTTCTTTCATTAATACTTGCAATTAGATCCTTCTAAACAACAAGTATGATGCCAGAAGATTCATTCCTAGAACCCCTTTGAAGAAACCCTCCACTTACCAACAGAAACCTCTGGAAAAGGTTGGTAAACCTTCTGCCCCGTTGCACCAAAAAAGTATGCAACAAACACTTGCTTCATGTGCAACAAGCCTTGGCAGAAAGGCCATGTTTGTGACAAGAAGATAAATCTTGTAGAAAAAACAGAGGAGCATGCTGATGACACAGTAGCACTGGATGATACGTCAAGTGATTGTGCCAGCAATATTTCATATGAATCTCAACAAGAAATCTTGATGCTGGAAGAGGATATTCATTATTTAAATACTATTGATATTGATAATAATGTTTTATCTACAGTTGAAGATGCTGAGATCATAAAGAGCATTGAGGATAACTCAATTGTTATTGCCCCTCTCAAGGCACCATCTTGATTAATCGAACCAGCATTGAGGATGTTCTGGATTCTGGAGCTGGAGGAAGTGTAGTTTCTGAAAGAGCACTTGCTTCAGTGGATCAAGACTATAAATCAAAACTGATGCCTATCATATCTGAAAATTGGAGAGGTTATGGCTCTGTTTTGTCCCCCATTGTTAAATACAAAGCCACAGTGTTTTTTAAATATAACCATGGTTTTGTAAGAGCTACTTGTGATTTTGTTGTCATGAAGAATGATAACTTAAGCAATTGGTTTATTGTAGGGAATGATATTTTAACCAAGTATGGCATAAAATTGGATCCCTCAAACCAATGTTTCACAATGGGGATGAATGGGAAGAGAAAATTTAAGATTTCCTCCCCTAAAAAATTATTGAAACCAGAATTGAACACATGTAATTCTGTGGTTCAATGTAAAGAAAGATCTACAAAAGAGATGCATGCCCTTTTGTCTGAAATTGACAATGCCTCTTTTGGAGAACAACTTTCTGGTGAGGATAAAGATTCCATCATTAACTTGATAAAGTCTTTTCCTATGGCCTTTGCTCATGGGTCACATGAACTGGGAATAGTTAAAGAGGAAATGAAACTTTCATTGTCTTGCCCATTAACTGATATACCACCTAGTTTAAAGAAGAAGCCTTATCCTGCTTCTCCCACAAAGAGAAAAGATATTGAAGAAAATATCTCTACCCTTTTAAAAATGAATATTATTGAAAAGGTAGTTGAAACACCTAAATATTGTGTTATCTCACCTGTCCTAATTTCTTATGAGAAAGATAAAGCCAGGTTATGTGGTGATTATAGAGCACTAAATACTTATACTGTTGATGATATCTACCCTTTACCTAGAATTAGCTCTATACATGCTACTTTAAAGGGTGCTAAATATATCAGCTGTTTGGATGGTAACAAAGGATATCACCAGGTACCTGTGGAAAAAAATTCTCAGAACTTTCTGATGATTGCTACTCATATGGGTATTTATAAGTATATTAGGATGCCATTTGGCCCTAAAAATGCCCCTTCAGTTTTCCAAAAAGTCATGGATAACACATTCCATCAAGAGATAATTGAAGGATGGCTTATGGTTTATATTGATGATATCATTATATTCTCAAAAACATTAGAGGACCATCTTAACCACCTGTGTAAAGTGTTCCAGAAAATGGATGAAATAAATATGACACTTGCTTTGAAGAAATGTAAATTTGGTTTCCATTCTTTAAAAGTTCTTGGTCATGTTGTTTCAGGCTTACAGATATGTGTTGACCAAAACAAAGTGGCAGCCATACAACAGGTTAAGGCTCCTACTACAGTAAGAGAGCTCCAAAGTTTTTTGGGAATGTGTGGATACTATAGACAGTATATTAAAAATTACCAAGTCATAGCCTTACCCCTTACCCAATTAACTAGAAAGGTTGTTGCTTTTGTCTGGAATAGTGAAAGACAAAGAGCCTTTGACACTATGAAACACTGTTTGATGTCAGCACCAATTCTTGCTTTACCTGACTTTAATCAACCATTTGTTTTGTACACTGATGCCAGTTTCATTGGTCTTGGTGCTGCCCTCCATCAAAAACAAGTGATAAATGATAAAGTTTCAGAAGTAGTAATTTGTTATATTTCAAGAACCTTGAGAAATAGTGAATTGAAATATGGTGCTACTCAATTAGAATGTTTAGCTGTAGTGTGGGCTCTAGAAAAGCTTCATTATTACCTAGATGACCAGAAATTTGAACTTGTCACTGACTGAAGTGCAGTTAAATCCCTTTTAAACTTGAAAACACCAAACAGACATATGTTCAGATGGCAGTTGGCTGTTCAAGAATACAGAGGGAGAATGACAATTATTCATAGGGCTGGTATTGTTCACTCAAATGTGGATATGTTATCTAGGTTACCTTTACCAAATAATGACTCTAATCCTGCTTATGATCCTGAGGATGAAATTATTCATATACATGG
Organism: Hemileia vastatrix; assembly: GCA_030280995.1. NCBI lineage: Eukaryota > Fungi > Basidiomycota > Pucciniomycetes > Pucciniales > Zaghouaniaceae > Hemileia > Hemileia vastatrix. The sequence continues at coordinate 29,490,116 of JASXTE010000014.1, read as the reverse complement.
GATATATGTGGTTGATATGGAGGAAGAGCTATTACAGCTTATTCTGGATTCATATGATAAGGACACTGACTTGAAAAAGCTATGCACCATATTAAATGATCCAAAGAATGCTTCAATACAAGCATTAATTAAAACCCTTCCACCAAAGTACCAGAAGGCTTTGGAAAAAGGTAAATTTTCAATTGATGAAGGATATCTATATTATAGGAGAAAGTTGAGTAATGTTATTGTTATTCCTCCTTCTATGAGAGAAATCATCTTGAAAATTTGTCATGATGAAATATTGGCTGGACATTTTGATCTTGAAAAAACAATGATCAGAATTAAGAACACTGCTTGGTGGGTTAATATGTCTGAAGACACAAAATTATATGTTGAGTCTTGTGATTATTACCAAAAATCAAAAAGATTAACTGGTAAAAGAGCAGGATTAATGCAACATATTGAACCTCCTGATGCACCATGGCAGAAAATAAACATGGATTTTGTAACAGGATTACCTATTGCTGGTAAAGACAGTTATAACTCTTGTTGGGTTATTGTGGACAGATTCACAAAAATGTGTAAATTTATCCCTACCCACAAGGATGTTTCCACTAAAGAATTAGCTTTCTTATGGTGGTCTCATATGTTTAATACTGCTGGTTTTCCTAAAGCCATAATCTCTGACAGAGACCCTAAATTTACTTCTGAATTTTGGATGTCTCTGATGGATGTTTGTGGTTGTGATCTGAAACTTTCTACTTCCCACCATCCACAGACTGATGGTTTAGCTGAAAGAATGATCCAGACTTTAGAGGAAATGATTAGAAGGTATTGTGACTTTGGCCTTGAGTATAAAGATAATGACAGATTCACTCATGATTGGGTTACCTTACTTCCTGGGTTGGAATTTGCTTATAATAGCACTGTTCATTCTGTTACTCAAAGAAAGCCTTTTGAACTCTGGCTTGGATATGTTCCAAATACTCCTGCCCAAATTCTCAATAACAAAATACCTAAATTGGATATACATCCTGGTGTAAAGTCTTTTCTTCAAATGCAACAACTATGCAGAAATCATGCTCAACAATGTATTGAAAAATCATTTGAATATGAGAAGAAGAGATGGGACAAATCCCATAAAGAATACACTTTTAAAAAAGGTGATGAAGTGTTGATTTCTACAGTCCACTTCAACTTACAAGGTAATAACAAATTGAAAGATCCATTTGTTGGTCCATTTGTTGTCAGAAGAATGATTGGAGATAATGCAGTTGAGGTTATTTTGTATTCTCCATATGACAGAAAACATCCTGTTTTTCCAATATCTCTTTTGAAACCTTACACATCCAATAGTGATTTATTTTCAAAAAGGAGGGGAAGACCAAAGAAAACCCCAAATGAAATCACTGAAACAGCAGAAATTGAGAAAATTCTAAATGACAGAATAGTCACTGCTGAAAAAGGTACAGAATACTTATTGAGATTCAAGAATAAATCATCTGAATATGATTCTTGGATACCTGGGAAGGAGATATCTAATCTTCCTACTCTACTAAAAAAGTATAAAAAGAAAAAATCATAGCATTTTTTTTATTGTTTTTTTAGAGTGAGGGAGTGTCAGCCAGGCTACTAGACTTAACCGGTAAAATAATTAATTATTTTACTGAGTTGAAGCCACGCCCCTTCTTCTTACTAATAATTAATTATCTACTTAATTATTACTTACAATTAACTAGTTATGTACAATAAGTAGTATAATTAATTAGTGTAAATAAAATGTCCCTTACAATTTTACTCCCTAACACCGTGCTCAATGGTATTAGTGACTGGGAATAGAATTTAATAATAAAATTATAATAAAAAAACTTTAAAACAATTATATTACCTCAGTGAGAGATCTGGAATCCCGTGAAAGTAATATAATTAATTAATTATTGTGTAATTAATTGTGACAGTCCAAGGAACTCAAACTTTATTGCTAATCAATTTGATGCCCTTGTTGACGTACCAGTTTATTTATTTCTTATATCATATATGTACTCCTTTTAGTCATTCTTTTTCTCACATTCTTACAGTATATGGTGTAAATTCTGTATATTTTATTCCCTCATGTTTTGCCTATAAAAGGCCTCTTACTTTGTGCTTTTCAGAACATTCATTCACAAATTACTTATTACTACAATTACAAAACAATACTTATTTCTATATTTTATAAGCTTAGTATTTACAACAGTGTAATTCTATTCTATAAATTATACTAATAATTAAAACCTACCTCTTATACTTGAGCAAATAAATCAATTTGATAAGAAAATACGTACTTTACTTTGAGAGTTCATTAAATCCCCAATTTTCCTCGTATAAACCTCAAATAAACTTCTAGACCCAAAAGGACCCCTTGACAGTGAGTCTCGGTCCAAGGTTGCAGACTTGCTAGCAAGTTGGCCCCCATATTGTGTGGTGTAATATGTTTACTTTTTGGATTTTCTGTTATATCAATCCTATTACTAGAAGACCAATCCCTTCACCTGCTAAAATCAAAGGCAATGGACTATACTTTCTGGATCATAAATGTATCATGCACTTTGGTTTAGGAAATGGGATTATGGAAGAAATTTGGAATTCTTAAAGAGATAATCATCAAACTGCTAAGGCACCTCCTGGATTGGAGTTTTGTAAACAATTTACTCATTTTGGATAATCTTTTCTGATCAATAAAAGTTTGATAAACCAGGTAAGTAAGGTAAGGGATGAAGATTCAATGGTTACTAAAACATTAGGGAGGGGTTCTAAATAAAGTATTTAAAGTATTTCCAAATTTTTATTTTTATTTCATTAATTTTTAATCTATCAGTTATTAAAGATAATCAATCAATTTAAGTATTGCACCATTGAGCCCATGTGCTATATAAAGGTTTTCATTCAATTATATTCTATGAATGAGTTCATAATACCATTCTTTTCATGTGTTTTCTTTGACTTGGATCATGAAATCATTGGCAGATATTATTTGGTATTCTTTTACTTGTTTAATTACCTTTTTTAATTTATTTACTTAATTATTTATGAAATAAAATGAAAATTTGGTAATTCTTACCCCCTCCCAGGGTAAATTTCAGGGAGGGTATTTCCAAATTTTCAAAAAAGATGTTTAAAATTTTTAACTTGAAAAAATTTGGAATAAAATATGAATGAAAAAAATAAAAAAAACTAGTCATCAGACATTTTCATAAGGCGGTCAATTTCCTCAACAGACTTATTAGCTTTAATGAATTCTATTAAGAAAACTTTCTAAAAAAATTTGGAATGAAATATGTACAAAATAAAAAAAATAGTCATCAAAAATTTTCATTAAGCATTCAATTTCATACCAAAACCAGTGGAATATGAAAGAGTCTTAGCCTTCTTGTATTTGGCTTGATAGTGCTTGAAGTGTTTAGACATATGTTTAGGCAAAAGATCAATCCTTCCCTTTGTCTTATTTTGTAATTCATTTGCCATTAGAAGATATCCATTTACTTTTTATGCAGGGGGTCATCCTACTTTAGTTTCATTCTGAGTACCAAAACAAGAATCATAATTAGTTCTAATTTTCAGCCAGTTGATAAGTATGATTTGACCATCTTTTTTTAGCTGAATGGTCTTTGATTTCTCAGCTAAGCAGGGGAAAGAGGGAGTAATGGGATTTGAAAAAAAACTGGGGGAAGGCTGCCTTTGAGAAGATCTATGATGACAAGACATGTTAAGATATTTGAAGATGAAAAGGAGAAGAAACAGCCAGATGGGATGGGGAGGGGTTCTGAATGGATAGAATGAATAGACAGGATGGGAGTGCATAGCAAGGTAAGGAGGCTGGCACACCCAGAAAGTTGCCCAAGATGTGGTTATGAAAAATTGAGGATAAAAATTTCAGATAGAGGTGAACATTGACACGTAAAATGTCTAATAACTCAATCATTAGCAAAAATAATTTCAGAAGATAATTGGGTTATAATGATTTATATCTGCAATTAATTTAATTGCAGATTGGTAAAAATTGTTACCCCCTATTAGATGTGAGAGGGCAAAGAGGGATTTCACTGATTTTTCAGCATCATCTCATTCATACACAGCACTCCACAGAATAACACTTCATAAATCAGAAAATCATACATCATTTACACTTTTATACCATATAAGAGTCATGCCTTCCTTGCTCTCAAATCATGATAAGCTACATCAAGAAATGACTTTCATAGCTATTGATCTCCTCTTGGACTCTGATTTCAATTCCGATTCTGATCTTGAAGAATATTTTCTTTTTTTATCAAAAATGGCCAGGAAACGTTACCATCTTCCAAGAAGGCCTCAAGTACTTCATACCCCCAAGTACAACATCCACACTTCTTAGCCTATCTCACCCAGGTTTAGACAGTTTTTCAGGACTTCTCAGGAATCTTTCCTTAGAATCATAGGGAATAAATGGTGAACCAGATGTCTGGTTCATTTTTTGGTTTCTGGGTTTAATTATGGGTATGATTCAGGGAGTGACTAGGGTCAATCCCAGTACATGACCCTAGTCATAACTTTTTCCATTTTCCTTATTTTTTGTTTATCTGTCATTATCATCTCTCTGGTTTTCAACTTTTAAACCCCATACATTCCTCCTCCTCATTTTTTGTGAGAATTTCTTGTACTTTTTCCTTATTTCCTATATATTTTATTTGGTACCCTCTTCTGGTAGTTTAATTTTTATTTTTTTCTTAGTAAATGTGTGGTTTTAGTTTTAATTTCACTTGCTACATTCCCCCTCCACACATCTCATTTTTTTTAATTAATGATAAATTCTTGCAAGTTTATTCTCATTTTTCACTTGCACATTTTCCTTTCCCCACTCATGCCTTGTACCTCCTCCACTACTTACTGCACATGAACCTTCCTTCTCATATCTGTTTTCTCTCCACCTCTTCCTCAGCCTTACACTTCTCTCATTTTCCCCATATGCCTGTTTCCCTTCTCTCTTACTCCACTCCAAATCCTCTTGCTTCCATCCCCCTCCCCTCTACTACCCATACTCTCATTTCTATCTCCTCTCCTCCCAATTCTCTAACTTCCATCCCATTTTCTTCCCAATCCTCTTGCTTCCATCTCTATCCCCTCTAAATCCACTATCTTCCAGTCCCCCTCCACTCCCCACCCTATCATTTCCTTCCTCCTCTCTTCCCCATCCTCCTACTTTCATCCCTCGCCCCTCCCAATCCTCTTACTTTCATCCCTCTCCTCTCCCCATCCTCTTGCTTCCATCTCTATCCTCCCTAATCCTCTCTCCTTCCTAATCCTCTCTCCTCCCTCCCTAATCCTCTCACGTTAATCACCCTCCCCTCCCAATCATTTTGCTTCTTTTCTTTCCCCATCTCTCCCCATCCTCTTTCTTCACTTACCTGCCCTCCCTTCTCCTTCTCCTTCCTATATCTTTTTCTTCCTACCCCAAAAACTTATTTTTCAGCTCACAAGCCTCAAAAATGAAAAAAGTAAGTAAGTAAGTGATAACCAAAAAAAAAACTTTAAAACCACCCAAAATTAATATCAATAACTAATCAAAATACCTATACCTGAGAAACTAACAATGTAGACAATCCTATAGTACTAGCTATAGGCCTTGACTAAGGGAGTTGGAGTAAAACTGGAGAGAAAAACCCCTGTCCCTTTGAGAAATACCAGGTGAGATTAATTTGCTACAGAAAATTAGAGACTGTTACAATTCCCCCTTCCAAAAAACTCTTTGACTGCTTTACAAGTCAAGACAGTAGCCAATAGCAGGCCACTGAGAACCAAAGAGCCAGAAAGCCAGAAATGCAGAGAAATCCACACCAGAAACCAAAGACACAGTGCACTTGTTGCACAAACACAGCAAAAATACTTGATGTAGGTTGCAAAGCTACAACAGACAAATCAGTTTCCAAAGTTAAGTTAAATGAAGAACTAAACTTGCAACAAACACAGCCAATTGTGGCCAAAAAACAATGAAAACTGAGTGAGAAACAATGATATCACCTCTGGATAGTTGTATGATAATTAAAGTTTCCCCAAACTGTCTTCTTCAGTGTGTACACACAGACCACCATCTAAAAAATCCATGTACAGCAATGAATTTGGCACTTTTGACAGCCAAATTGAAAAAAAACCCTCTAGAAATGCTTCCCAGCCTTCTACAACCAAGGCTGGTGGGCCGCCTAGAAGTGGCAAGACCTCCCTGAAGCCAGAAAACCACCAAAAATCTCCAAAAAATCCCAAAATACTTAGAAAAATCCACCACAACTACTAAAACCCTTAAAACACAAAATTAAGCTATGACAACATTGAGACATAAAATATAGAGCCAAATTAGCTCTACTTAATTGTACTAAGCACTTAACCCTAAGACTTAATTTTAGCCTGTAAAACACAAAAAACAAAATTAAACAGCTATATTTTATAAATGAAAAGTGAGCAAATGACCTCTTAAAACTTTAAATATGAAAAATGTCAACAAGACATAAAATATAGAGAAAAATAAGGGCTATCAAATGGTAGTACCCACATACCCATAGTCCTAATATTCACTGAATAAAACCAGAAAACACCCAATAATTCAACCAATGTCAATTAAGACATACCAAAACAGCCCCAAACAGCCCAACAAAGGCCTCTGCCAATGTTGGAAGACAACATCCTCCCTCCAATTAAGAATTTCCACATTCTCCTTCACCAAAACCCCCATGCTCACACATTTTTCAAAGTCAATCTCTGAAATGGGTCCCTGTCAATACTGTATTGACCATAACCTCATCTGCACCATATCACCACCAATTCATCCATACAGAACTTCTTTTGATGCCTGCTATTCCAGAAAGAAATCTTGCTCAAGACCTGGTCCATTATCATCTGCAACAAATTCACCTCCCCCTCAACCTGGTCCTTCTTCCAGAAAAGCCAAAAGATCTAGGCCTTTCATCTTGATACCCAAATTAATCAACAATTTACACCCTTCCAAAAAGAGTGCCAACACCACTACAGCCACTAGCTCTACCATACCTGGATCTTCTGATAATAAAACCAATGCTTCTCCATACTAAATTTTAAACTGATGAATTTCCAGTTCATTCCCATCCAGACACTGATGATGACAATGTGGGAACCATTGAAACACCACCACCCAATCAATTTCCCACCAAAAAGGACAAATTCTAACAACACTCTTCTCAACAAAAACACCTCATTCTAAACTACTTCCAATCCACAGGAAATTGAGAAAGAAGACACCTCATCCACCAGTTCAAGACTAATGCTGAACACTTTGTTTCATCTCTTGATTCTCTTTTGTAATTGATTCTTGCCTGCAATTCTTGACTTAGACATAAAAAAAATTGACCATCTTCCAGACTTTATGAATGTAGCCAATCATAAAAAATTCCTTGGTTTAAATTCTTGAGGGACTAATCCTCAGTTTTAAGTCTTGGGGGACTAACATACCTCATTTTATAGTCTTGGGGGACTCAAAAACCTACAGTTTATAGTCTTGGGGGACTCAAAACCTAAATCATAAAGACAGAACCAGAGATCAAACAATTAAAGAACAAAAAAAAAGTAAAATTCTGGGGTAACTGTTCTACAGAGCAGTCAGCTCATAAGTTACCCCCACACTTGCCTTAACTAAATTCAGAGACTCCCCCTTTGGATTCCCTCTGCCAGAATCACACCAACATCACATACTCAACCATCAAACCATCCTCAGTTTATAGTCTTGGGGGACTATACCATTTTTCAGTTTAAAGTCTTGATGGACTGACCACATTGTTCAGTTTAAAGTCTTGACAGACTTTCACACTTTGAATAAAAGTACAGAGCCAATTCTATGCACAATACTCCGCAACCCCCCTACTGAACTTCCACTTTCTCTTCATTGGTTCCCATCACAGATAATGGCCGGATCCCCAGATTTTGACCCATCAGACCTTCCTGTTTTCACTGCTCCCAAGGACTATGCTTGCAAAAATTGCATCCACATGTGCAGACCTTGCACTTTCACTCTTCCAACTCCTAAAGCCAAACTCTACAATAGAGCCTGTGATTCTTGAGACTCCAAAAAGAAAAAGTGTGACAGAGACCCCAATTATCCTATACCATCACCTTCACCTTCACACAAATACATCTCTAGATCTCCTACCAGATCCCCAGAGCTAGATCCTGCTTCCTCTTCTCTATCTTCAGCTCCATCCAGAATATCAAGCCACTCTGTCCCCAGAACTCTTTCCAAAAGACCTGCTATATCATCTCAAGAAACAGCATTTATCTCAGAAAATTCAGCTAGAACAGCTTCAAAATCATCTCCCAGCCTGCTAGACCGTGTCCAGGCGGCCCACCCTCCTTGCTGGGAAGCAAAAATCAGGCTCCAAACCTCCAAATTAAATAAGAAAAAAGCCACATCGCACCAGTAAACACCAACAACTCCACACAAAAACCTCCTAGTGCTCCCAGAGCAATGAGCACAAAAGTTTCTTCATCAAAAAATGAAAAAAATTCCAAAACTTGTAGAAGACCTGCCAGAGGACCTCAAGAAGGCACCAGAGTACCAAACACTGCTCCCAAACAAAAATCTCCCTCTGAAACAAGAAGAGTTAACTACACCTCTCCTCTTCCAGCCAATTACTCATCTGAAAGTTCCATTTCTTTCAGATCTTCATCCAGAAGATCCCAATCAGCTTCCAGGTCACCTTCTCCTGATCCATCCTACAACCAACTTGGTACTCCACCACCAGTATCCAAACAAAATGAGCCAAGCAACAGTATCAACAACAACAACAACAGCCCTGCTGCTCCAACCAGGCCACAAGAATTTCCTCCTTCTAGTTCATATTCTCAACACCATTTAGAAGATGACCATGAAAATCCATACCTCCATCTGGTTGATCCTCCTACTACATCCATCCAAAATCCTTCAACAGTCCAGATTACAGCCGCTTACAAATTTGATGAGCTTCCAATCTGTAAGTACCAAATTAATAAATCTAATTTCTTCAACAGATAACAATTACTGATCCAATTCTTCTGTTTAGCTGGACCCCTCCTCCTGAAAATGCTAATGGGTTTGGCCAACCTGTAGAAACCAAATTAACACTGAATTACGCCAATATGAAGCAACACCTAAGTATGATGTGTTCAAACATGCTTAAAGCCTTTTCTCATTGTGGGCCATTGAATGAATTTGAGAAGAATCTGAGGAAACAACATCTTGATGACCACTGGAAGATGTCTAGAATAATTAAGCACACCTTCCAACAATCCATCCCAGCCTCTTCTACTTCTACTCAAAAATTACCTTCCAATCCATATACTCTTTCAAGACACCTACACCACAAGGAACATAGTTCTTCCTCCAATCCCAACAAAAAGCAAAAACACCACCATAATCCTGCCCAACCGCAAAAGGCTTCTTCTTCCAGACATTTAATAAAAAAAAAGAAATTGATGATTCATTAAATAGAGAGAACAATAATAATTAGCAGATATATATAAAAAATTTATTTTACTTTTATTTTTAATTTATTTTTATTTTTATTTTTATTTTTATTTTTATTTTTATTTTTATTTTTATTTTTATTTTTATTTTTATTTTTATTTTTATTTTTATTTTTATTTTTATTTTTATTTTTATTTTTATTTTTATTTTTATTTTTATTTTTATTTTTATTTTTATTTTTATTTTTATTTTTATTTTTATTTTTATTTTTATTTTTATTTTTATTTTTATTTTTATTTTTATTTTTATTTTTATTTTTATTTTTATTTTTATTTTTATTTTTATTTTTATTTTTATTTTTATTTTTATTTTTATTTTTATTTTTATTTTTATTTTTATTTTTATTTTTATTTTTATTTTTATTTTTATTTTTATTTTTATTTTTATTTTTATTTTTATTTTTATTTTTATTTTTATTTTTATTTTTATTTTTATTTTTATTTTTATTTTTATTTTTATTTTTATTTTTATTTTTATTTTTATTTTTATTTTTATTTTTATTTTTATTTTTATTTTTATTTTTATTTTTATTTTTATTTTTATTTTTATTTTTATTTTTATTTTTATTTTTATTTTTATTTTTATTTTTATTTTTATTTTTATTTTTATTTTTATTTTTATTTTTATTTTTATTTTTATTTTTATTTTTATTTTTATTTTTATTTTTATTTTTATTTTTATTTTTATTTTTATTTTTATTTTTATTTTTATTTTTATTTTTATTTTTATTTTTATTTTTATTTTTATTTTTATTTTTATTTTTATTTTTATTTTTATTTTTATTTTTATTTTTATTTTTATTTTTATTTTTATTTTTATTTTTATTTTTATTTTTATTTTTATTTTTATTTTTATTTTTATTTTTATTTTTATTTTTATTTTTATTACCTAAACTACTAACATACTAAAAAAATTGAAAATAATAAAAGATAATTGCCCAAAAAATATGAGATGTGAGAAATTAAAATTAAATGACTAATAATAAGATGAAATAAATAATAATTAAAAATGGTTTCCCCCAGCCAATTGATGAGCTTATCCCCTAATACCTTACCCACATCAAAGTGCACCTTGATGTTGATACACCATTAAATAATTTTCAGATGAATTGAGATAAAAATAAAAAAAGAAAAAAATATCAATAAAGATAAGATGAAATGAAGAGAAATAAAGTAAATAATAATAAAAATGAGATAAGGATAAAAAAGAAAATAGCTTTTCCCTGTCAATTAATGAGCATTTCCCTACCATTTCTTGCCCAACTCCAGGTGACCCTGAGGTGGTTACGCCATATAATATAATATTGTGATTTTTCCCTCTTTAAATCCTTATAACCCCCATAAAAAATTAAAAGAAAAAAAAGAGAAAAAAAAGAAAAAAATCTAAAACTCTATCTAACACAACCATAGCCAAAAAATCCATGAACGAAAAAGAAACTTTCAAGCTCCATAGAAGGTCCAGTCCAAGGAAATGATCACTGGGTGGGCTCCCTCCCATAAGTAAAAATGATGGGAGACCACCAGTGATCCACCACGAATCCAAATAGAACAAAGATAAAGAAGCCATTCCCAAGCCAGTTTATAGTCATAGTGGATTTGAAACCTGAATAACAAAATCCAGAACTAGGATTCAACTAGGACAAACAAAAATATTTGAAACAGCCATTATAGGGTCACTGTTCTACAGAGCAGCCAGCTCATCAGTTACCCCCACACTTGTCACAATAAAATCTAGAAGCCCCCTGGGTACACTCTAAAAAAAACACAACATCCAACACAATTAACCAAAACAAATAAGTGTGAAGAGTCCAGCACTTGAATACAAAAAGAATTTCCAGTTTAAAGTCATAGAGGACTACAACCTGTGAAGAGAAACCAATACTAGGTTTCAACCAAATTAAGAGAAGGGGTTGGAAACAGACAATCTGGGATAACTGTTTTACAGAGCAGCAAGCTCATCAGTTACCCCTACACTTGCCAAGATCAAATCTAGAAGCCTCACCCATGGGTACCTTCTAACAAAAAAACAAAAGTTCCCAACAAAACAGGTGCACAGCATCACCAAAATCCAAAATTTAAATTATGGTCCATAGTCTATCCTCATTTAAGAGTCAATCTTCTTCACTTCTAGTGCCTCTTTGGTAAAATATCTTCATCTGATCAGCAGCCACTCTCTTCTCTAAGACTGCACCATCTAACTCCTCCAAAACATAAGAACCTCCAGACACCTGAGATCTGACTCTGTAAGGTCCATTACATCTGTCAGCAAACATATTTCCCCACTGACTCTCCAAACTTCTATTATACACCAAAATCAAGCAACCAGGTTTCAAGAGATTCCTGAGTCTATGAGCCAACTTCTTGTCCCAGTATCTGACTGATTGATTTCATATTTTCATCATTCTAGAGTATTTCTTCTCTTGACATTCCTCTCTACATTCCAACTGTTGCATCTTGGCACAGAGAAAATCTTCTGTTGAGCACACATCCTCCCAATCAATTCTATGATAAGAGACAGCTTCTGAATCCACTGGTAGAACAGCTTTTTTCCCAAACATTAATTCATAAGCAGAATAGCCAGTTGTACTTTTTACAGTGACCCTATCAGAAAATAATTCCAAGTGTTAATAATGCCTCCAATTTTCAGCACTATCTCCACACATCTTTACCAAAGTATTCTTGATAACTTGATGGCCTCTTTCAACCATGCCTTCAGCTTCAGGATAATAAAGTGTAGCCACTCTGACTTTAGAACCAATACTTTCCAAAACTTCTTTAAATTTGGCCCACCATCAACAGTCAACAACTTCATCAACCCATACCTAAACACCCATTCCTTCTTTGAAAATTATGCCACATTTTTGGCATTCAAATTAACCAGAGGCACCGCCTCAACCCAACCAGACAAATCATCTCTGGCAACAATCAAGTATTTATACCTGCCCTCTTTAATATGGACAGCATCCAAACTGACTCTTCCAAACACAGTTGATTCATCAGTAGCATGGCCAAACTCTTTAGGTATCAAGTGACTTCTTCTTTGAAATTCTTCACAAGATTTAACCCATCCCTGTACAGCCAACTTCATACCTGGCCACCAAAATCTATCAGCTACTCTTCTATAAGTATCCCCAAAGCTTCTATGACCAAGGTCTTCATGCAAAGACTTCCACATTAACTCTTGACCCTTCTTCTGAGTCACCACTACTTGAGGATTTGGATGTCTCCTCCTCATTAACCTCCTTCCTGACACATAGAATCCAGGACTCTTCTTCTTGATTACCACCCAAGTATCATCATTACAGATATCTGGCCTCTCCAAGGTTAACAGATATTCAACCATAATAAAATAAAGCCCAGTCTGACCCCAGGTCTCATCTTCAAAATCCAACAAAACAACATCCAAGGGTACAACCCTGTAATAAAAATCTCCAGTGTACACATGAGCAACAGGACCAGCCCAACCAGGACACCAATCCCTAAACTTTGGTACATCCTTTTCCTTCCACTGAATCTTAAGAGAATCCAGTTCACTAACAAAAACACCATTATCTAAATTTGAGCCATCCCAAACAACAGCCCCATCTTCATCAACAAAAACATCCTGATCACCAGAATCAAGATCAGAACCAGCCAATTTAACCTCTTGGGGGAGAAGAGAGCAATCTTACGGTTTAGCCTCATTGGGGAGGAGAGAACAATCATCAGCACCCTTTGTGCTGGCCCTAACCACTGGGACATCTTCATCAAATTCTTCAAAGTCTGAATCTTCATCTGTGGGTGATCTCCATGATAATCCATCTGGCATTGTGAAAGTTTTTCCAGGTTTGTGTACCAGGTCATAAAAAAATTCTGAATAAATTCCACCCACCTAGTCATTGGATAATTTGGAAGACTAGATGCATTGATCATTTGAACCAGATATTTCACATCCACCTGAAGCTAAAAATTCTGCCCCCACAAAACAGTTTGCAACTTTGTCAAAATTTTTGCTACCTCACCCAATTTGAAGTTATGTTAAGAATATCTAAATTCAACCTCATTAAATACCACAGACTCATACCTTACTGGCCTGACCCTCTCAGTTTTATCTTCCTGAGACAAAACAGCACCAGCAGTAAAATAACTTGAGTCCAATGCCAGATAAATTTTTCCAGCTCCCACTCCATAATCCAACTTTTCAAGAATAATATCTTCACCTACTGTTGGTCATTTGTCTAGAAGAGGGGAAGAAAAGGGAGACACAAAAGAAGAGGAAAGGGGAATAGGCACTAAAGGTATGTAAAAAAATAAAAGTAATAAAGAAAATAATTTATTTAAAATAAGGCAACGACAATTGAGTTGAGAGATGAACAAATTGTGGTTTTATTTAATGATATATTAATTCAAGTAAGAGTTCTGCGTGGCAAACATTATGATTACTATCAGACTAAAGGCAACCTTTAAATTGTTATTTAGAATTTTTAATTAGATTGTAATACTAATAAAAAATAATAATAAACGTAATAAAATTATCTTTAAATTGTTGAGTGTATAGTAAGTGATGAGCTACAGGGGATTATCCAAGGCCCTTTTATAGGCAATGGGTCCTCTGAAGCGCTACTATATTTGTAAATACAAGAATTATAATAGAATGAAACAAGAATATAAAAGAATAAGTGAAACATAACAATGTAGAGAAAAATATGAAACAAATAATTAAAAACCCCAATTAAGAATCCAATTTTTCCACAATTAATTCCCAAATCAGTAAGTAAAAATAGTCAATAACTAAACAAGCCTGGGACATATGGACTATGAGAAAAATAATTCAAAACAGATTGTACAGTCTGATTTAAGGATTTTTAAGTGAAACAAAGGATATTGTTACGCAAAAAAATATGTAATTAATCTCAATTCAGTATAAATTAATTAATTGTTTTTCCTGACACACTTAAAGGTCAAAAGAAACGTCATTAATTATTTTTTAATATTATATGAAAGGTGTTATTTAATATATAAATTTAAATAATTAATTTAATTATATTATAAGTCAATTTTACACTTATAATTATAATATATGTTTTTAATTAATTAAATATAAATTTATAATTATTAAGTACATAAAAATGCGCTATTATTTGTAGAATATAAAATATATCATTTTTAATTTAAATGTATAAAAATTTATATAAACAATAAAATTAATATAACACTTATATGTAATAAGATACTTATATAATTTTATTATGCAATAAAATATTAATTTATATACATTAAATACAATTCTTACGCCCTCTTTCAAGTCTTATAAGTTAACATATCATTTACTGGACTCCTGGAACAGCCTGGCTGACACTCCCTCACTCTAAAAAAACAATAAAAAAAATGCTAAGATTTTTTCTTTTTGTACTTTTTCAACAGAGTAGGCAGATTTGAAATCTCCTTGCCAGGTATCCATGCATCATGTTCAGATGATTTGTTCTTATATCTCAATAAATATTCAGTACCTCTCTCAGAAGTGATAATTCTATTATTGAGAATATTATCAATTTCTGCTGTTTCTGTGACTTCCTGAGGGTTTTTCTTAGGTCTTCCCCTTCTTTTGGGAAATAAGTCACTGTTGGAAGTATAAGGCTTAAGCAAAGAAATGGGAAAAACAGGATGTTTCCTATCATATGGAGAATACAATACAACTTCTACTGCATTATCACCAACCATTCTTTTAACAACAAATGGTCCTACAAAAGGATCTTTTAATTTGTGGTTACCTTGTAAATTGAAATGGACAGTAGAGATCAACACTTCATCACCCTTGTTAAATGTGTATTCTTTATGGGATTTATCCCATCTTTTCTTTTCATATTCACATGCTTTATCAATACAGCTCTGAGCATGTTTTCTGCATAGCTGTTGCATTTGCATGAAAGATTTTACACCAGGGTGTAGTTACAACTTAGGTAATTTATTATTGAGAATCTGAGCAGGAGTGTTTGGGACATAACCCAACCAAAGCTCAAAAGGCTTTTTCTCAGTGACAGAATGAACAGTGCTATTATATGCAAATTCAAGACCAGGCAATAGAGTGACGCAATCATGAGTAAATCTGTCATTGTCTTTATATTCTAAACCAAAGGCACAATACCTTCTAATCATATCTTCCAGAGTTTGAATCATTCTCTCAGCTAGACCATCAGTCTGAGGATGGTGAGCTGTAGACAATTTTAACTCACAGCCACAAATATCCATCAAAGAGGTCCAAAACTCAGAAGTGAATTTTGGATCCCTATCAGAGATAATGGCTTTTGGAAAACCAATAATATTAAACATGTAAGACCACCATAAGAAAGCTAATTCATTGGTGGATACATCTTTGTGGGTTGGAATAAATTTGCACATTTTTGTGAATCTATCTACTATTACCCAACAAGAGTTAAAGCTGTCTTTACCTGCAACAGGAAGACCAGTGACAAAATCCATATTAATGATTTGCCATGGAGCATTAGGTGCTTCAATATGTTGTAATAACCCTGCTCTCTTACCTGTTAACCTTTTAGATTTTTGGCAGGAATCACAAGATTCAACATATAATTTTGTGTCTTCAGACATATTAGCCCACCATGCAGTGTTTTTGATTCTAATCAATGTTTTTTCAAGATCAAAATGACCAGCTAATATGTCATCATGACAAAGTTTGAGGATAGTTTCTTTCATAGAAGGAGGAATTACAATTACATTAGTAAGCTTCCTTCTATAATATATATAACCATCTTCAATAGAAAACTTTCCTTTATTCAAAGCATTTTGATACTTTGCAGGAAGAGTTTTTATTAATGCTTGAAGTGAAGCATTCTTAGGATCATTTAAGATAGTAAACAATTTATTTAAATAAGAATCCTTATCATATGAATCCAGTATTAATTGTAATAACTCCTCTTCCATATCAACTATAAATATACCATGGATATGAACAGTATCATCTTCAGGTACATAAGCAGGATTTGAGTCATTATTTGGCAGAGGCAATCTGGAGAGCATATCAACATTGGAGTGAACATTTCCAGCTCTATGGATAATTGTCATCCGTCCTCTGTATTCTTGAACAGCAAGTTGCCACCTGAACATATGTCTGTTAGGTGTCTTTAGGTTTAAGAGGGACTTCACAGCACTACAGTCAGTTACCAACTCAAATTTTTGGTCATCCAAATAGTAATGAAGCTTCTCAAGGGCCCAAACAACTGCTAAGCACTCCAATTGAGTGGCACCATATTTCAATTCACTATTTCTTAAGGTTCTTGAAATATAACAAATTACAACTTCTGAGGATTTATCATTAATAATTTGCTTCTGGTGAAGGGCAGCACCCAGACCAATAAAGCTAGCATCTGTATATAGGACAAATGGCTTGTTAAAATCTGGAAGAGCCAATATAGGGGCTGTCATTAAGCAACTTTTTAATGTATCAAAAGATTTTTGACAGTCATTATTCCAGAGAAAAGCAACATCTTTTCTGGTCAGTTTTGTAAGAGGCAAGGCTATGACCTGATAATTTTTAATATATTGTCTATAATAGCCACACATACCCAAAAAACTTTGGATTTCTCTTACAGAAGTTGTTGCTTTCACATTTTGAATGGCAGCAACTTTGTTATGGTCTACACAAATTTGTAAGCCTGACACAACATGGCCAAGGACTTTCAAAGATTGAAAACCAAATTTACACTTTTTTAAAGATAAGGTCATATTGATTTCATCCATTTTTTGGAAAACTCTATTCAAGTGAATCATATGTTCATCAAAAGTTTTAGAAAAAACAATAATATCATCAATATAAACCATGAGCCAACCTTCAATAATTTCTTGATCGAAAGTGTTATCCATAACTTTCTGGAAAACTGAAGGAGCATTTTTAGGGCCAAATGGCATCCTAACATACTTATATATTCCCATATGAGTAGCAATAAGCAAAAATTTTTGAGAATTTTTCTCAACTGGAACTTGATGATAACCTTTATTACCATCCAGACAACTAATAAATTTTGCACCTTGCAAGGTAGCATGTATTGAATTAATTCTGGGTAAAGGATAAATATCATCAACAGTATAAGTGTTTAAAGCTCTGTAATCTCCACATAATCTAGCTTTATCTTTTTCATAAGAAATCAAGACTGGGGAGATGACACAATATTTGGGGGTGACATCCACTTTCTCAATGATATTCATTTTTAATAATGTTTCAACATTATCTTCAATATCCTTTCTTTTTGTTGGAGAAGCAGGATATGGTTTTTTCTTAAGACTAGGAGGAATATCACTCAAGTTACAGGATAAGGTAATTTTCATCTCTTCCTGAACAATTCCCAAGACATGAGAACCATGAGCAAAAGCCATAGGGAAAGAGGTAATAGAGGCAACAATAGAATCTTTTTGTTCACTAGTCAACTGATCACCAAAAGAAGCAGTATTTATTTCATGTAATAAATCATCCATTTCAGTTGTTGTTCTACCTTTACACTGGATCAGTGAGTTACAAGATTTCAACAAATGCCCAGAAGTTCTAGGAGAGGAAATTTTGAATTTCCTTTTCCCATTCATTCCTAAGGTAAAGCAATTATTTGCTGGGTCCAGTTTCACACCAAACATGGTTAAAATATCATTTCCCATAATAAACCAATTGCTTTAATTATCATTTTTCATGACAACAAACTCACAAATAGCTCTGACAAAACCACCATTATATTTGAAGAATACAGAGGTTTTGTATTTGCCAATAGGAAATAAGGTAGAACCATACCCTCTCCATTTTTCAGAAGTTATAGGTAATAATTTACTCAAATATTCCTTATCCACTGAAGCCAAAGCTTTTTCAGACACTACACTTCCTCCAGCACCAGAATCAAGAACTACATCAACATTTTTACCATTAATGATAACAGGTGCCTTTAAAGGGGATATAGGTATAGAATTGTTAGTAATATCTTTAATTATCTCAGCATTTTCTACTGAAGATAAATCCAATACACATTCTTCAGATATATTATTTAAATAATGGACATCTTGTTCCAACATTAAAACATCTTTAACAGATTCATTGTCATAGGAGATATTACTTTCACAGTCACTGGAAGAATTATTGACATCAAGTTCAACTTCATCAGTGTCTTCATTTTGTTCAACAAGATGAATTTTCTTGTCACAAACATGACCCTTCTGCCATGGTTTGCTACATTTATAACAAGTATTTGTTGCATATTTTTTAGGTGCAACTGGGGCAGAGGGTTTACTAGATTTTTCTGGGAGTTTTGTAGAAGGTTTATTCTGATCATTATAAGATTTACCAAGGTAATTCTTTGGTTCATATCTATGGTTGAGTAGTACCTCATTACAGATATTAATGAAAGAAGAATTTTCCCTAACATGCTCAGTTCTAGCCACAATCAAATCTCTAAGAGAATTTGGTAATTTATACAAGATTTTATCTCTCCAAATATCATAATCCATCTTTGGATCAATTGTCCTTAGGATTTTTGTCACTTTCATAAGAAAAACAATGGGCTTTTCAACAGAGGAGGATACATATCTAGTATTCTCATACAGTCTTTGCTGAGCTAACCTGAATTTTGAACCACCAAACTGATTCTCAATCAAGGATTTCCAATCATTCCATGTATAATGATTGTTATCTAAAAGAACAGATTCATACCACATCAAGGCTACATTGGAAAATAAAGAAATTAGCTTAGAAACAATTTCCTCATCAGGTAGTTTATAAGATCTCTTTAAATTATCAATTCTTTGGATAAAGTGTTGCCAATCAGAGGAAGAATCACCATCAAAGGTAGGATATTGGTCTAACTTAGGCCAATTTTTCTGACTACTGGGATGGTCCACTTTTTGGTTTGAAATATTCATTATTAATAATTCCTGAAGTTTAGCCAGGTGTTCAGAAATTTAATTATTTACAGAAACAGCTGGTGCATGACCATCACAAGATTTTTTGCTAGTAGCAAAAGATTTTACAGACTCATTGTCAGTTTGTTTAATGGTTGAAATATGAGGAAGAAAGGATGAACTTTGCTCAGGTTTTTTTCCTTTATTTTTATGCAGCTTATTGACAGCATTCTCATTTAATTCATTATTGATGGTTAAGGTTGAGAATTTTTCCTGCAGGTCAGAAACATAGTTTCTTATTCTTGGAATTTCAGACATCTGGTCATTTACTTTTGCAAGAGATAGAACATTTCTGTCCTCAGAAACTGAGTGTTTGGCACTTAGTGCATGGAATTCATTTCTTAGCTTTTTAAACTCATTTTGCAGAGATTTTATTTCATTTTTGAATGAATAATTTTCTTCAATAAGGGGTTTCAATTCACTCAAGGTCTTATGTAGACTGATATTTCTATCTGAGATAGCTCTATGGTCACTTCTTATTTGTTTTTGTTGACTAAGAATAATATTCAAGGTTTCTTTGCTTTTTAAATAAGCTGTATCTTGTACAGAAGAACTCACTTTACATTGCAAGTGTAAATTATTTAATCTATCATTTTCATGGATTAACACATCTCTCAAATGTTTGTCTTTCACAACATTAAAATCAAGGGTATCTTTCAATATTTCCTCAGAAGTTCTTTCAATTAAGGTATAGATTTCAGGGGGAACAGAATCATTTTTAATTGCAAGAGAAGGATTAATTAAAGAAGTAGAAGTTAAATGTAAAGGTTCATCAAATGACAATTTTCTAATTACATCAATAGGGCTACTAGTTACAGGAAGCTGTCTTTTAACAAGTTTAACTGTTCTTTCACCATGTTCAATAATATTACCTGCAGAAGAAGTTTTATTAGAAAACATACCCAAGTGACTATCAACCAAATTACTTACCATGGCAGAGGAGGAAACTTCCCCTGAGACTGGGTTTGGGATTGTACTTGGGCCTTCTTTCTCCTGCCTTGTTGGTAGGGATGAGGAGGTGGATGGAAATTGGGTGTTCTGGATGGGCCAGGCTGATGATGAGGAGGGTGTTGCACATTCTGTTGGTAGTGACTCATTAGATAATCCCATTTCCATTGCTCTACTTCCATAGTATTTGGATTTTGGATGGTTGAGCTGGGTGGCTGTGAAGGTTGAGCCTGAAACTGAGGCTGATTGGGAGGCAACTGAGGAGGGGCCTGGGCCTGATTCTGGTTCCTGAGTTCTTGAACCTGATCCCACAAGGTGTCTACTTTTGCTTTGTACGTCATATTTTCTGTCTTCAACTCTTTTATATGACTGGACAGGTTGCTGATTTGTTGTGGAAGAGGAAGCTTTTTTATTTTGAATCCTTTTGGAAGACCTTCTTGAGGTACTAGAGGCTTTACTTCCTTCTGTTGTGCTGGGGGAAGGGGGTTTGGTTTGTTTACATTTCCTGTCATTTCCACATCCTGAATTATGTGAATTTTTTGTGTTAGCATAAGATTTTTTATGTCCAACTTTAGAAGAACTCACAGTATCAGCATCATAGTCAATTTCAATTTCATCCACTTGCATGTTATCCATTTTTTCAGCCAAATTGTTGGACATAATAGTGGGAAGATTAATTAACTTTTTTTTAAAAAAAATAATAAAAGTTAGTTAATAATTGCTCCAAAAATAAAAAAATTTTTATTAATTAAATTATAAAAAAAAATTTTTTTTTAATATAAAGTAATAATTATAAAAAATTAATTAATAAAATGGATTGCAAGGTTAAATCGGGAATAAACAATCAAGTTAATTCAACCAATTAATTACCAATATTAAATATGGCAATATATTTGGGACTAAGCACAAAGTACTTTTAAGTCAACCAAAATAAACAATAATTAATAATAAAAAAAAATTAATTTAATAATTCAATTTGTATTAATAATAATGTCAATTCTTCTAGGACTAAGAGGATTTAACACTCTATAATGGTCAACTAGGAAAATTTTTTTTTTTAATAATTGAACACTTACACTCAGTGAATCAGCAATTAAGCCACAATCACTGTTATTGCAGTAAAAATATAGTAATATGAGTGAGAGGTGCAAAGATGAACTTACTATAGTGATTGAAAAATCACTTCAAAATAATATATGAATTAATATAATATAAACCTAAGAAATCGAACCCAAGTTCAAAACACGGCCGCGGTATGGTAAGGTAAACTCTTACAGTCGCCTTGCTGTAAGCAGAATCCGGAGGAGATAAGTGGATTTAGCCGAAAACCCTGTCCTTCCAATAAAAATAACAAAATGGGAATTCTAAATCACTAAGCTAACCAGTCTACTTGGATCTGATTGTTAAAAAATAATGAAACTCTAAAATATTTAACGCTTATTGAGATTTAAGTAAAAGTGGCTGTTGAGAAAGAAATACTGATAACAACAATTAAGGTGTACCAGTGAAAGATCTGAAAAGATTGACTTTTATGTTTTTATAATAATTTGAATTTTTATGAGACAGCAATAATCAAGTCCCAGTGATGAAGACCTTTCTAAAGATACCCTGTATGAAGTGTGATTTAAATTGTTGAGTAGTATTTCTAAAATGTTATATATTAAATATAAAGTTATAAGGGTATTACAAATTTATTTAATTTGTTGAGTAATAAAAAATGAGACTGTGGTGGTTAAAGATTAAGCTGTATGTTGTCTGATGATTGTAAGATGATGCCCAATTTTGAGTCTGAGAGGCTCTTAAGTATACCTAGTCACATGCCTAAGTTTCCCCTCCAGAGCTCAGCCAGAGTCAATCCGGAGCCCGTCCGGAGTTCAAGCAGAGTCCAAACGGAGTCCGTCCGGACTCAATTAGAGCCTTTAAAACTATAATAAAAAATCTAGAAAAATTACACATAATAGAGCTACTTCCCTTTTACATTTCGAACTAATTTTCGTAGTCTGCGCAGCTCTAATTACCCCGTGAAAATTTATCAAAGTTAAGTAATTTCAAAAACGTAAATATTTCTATAAAACTTTAAAATTCATTTAAAAATATAAGAAAAATAGTAAAAATTCTGGGAAAATTTCCCAAGGTTCTTGAGTGACTCGACTTGATACTTATAAACTCTTCAGAGCTTAAAAATAAGTTTTCTCTGTAAAATAAATTGTTTTCGCGTAGGCATTTGCTCTTGACCAATTTCTTCATATTTAAAACTCAAATAAATTAAATAAAACCCTTTTATAAAAAAATAATAATGCCAATCTTGCAAGCCGTAATAACTCCATTTACGTACTTAGGTGCCATACTAAACTTTAGGCTACCACATCCTCCCTCCAATTGAGAATGTCCCCATTCTTAAAACTTTGCATAAGTGATTGAGCAATTACAAAAGAATTATCTTTTCTAATAAAATAATTTGATAAATTTGTTTTAGCTTGGTCTTCTTTAACTTTTAAATAAATGTTGTTTTCTTTCTTCTCTGGCTTAATATAACATAAAATAATAAATAATATAAATCTTGTGATGATTCCACTACTGAGAGCAAGGTTTGAATCCCTTCAGACTCCCATATACCAGTCTTCCTTCTTGTCACAGCATTGAGAGAGTGGATCTTCCTATGAGCCAAATACTCCTGATTCCAACCTCATAGGGCCCCCCACTGAGCCGAATTCTATGATTCCAATCTTGCCATAAGGTCCTCCAAGCTTCACACCAAAAATGGCCTAACAATGAGGCACTAAAAAAATCATTCCCTAAAATTCAACTACCATCCTAACTTCTTATCCTTCATCACAATTTTCAAACTTTGCTATACAGCAAACCCATAAAATACTTTTGCCAGGCTTCCAATAATAATATTAACTTTAGACCATGTTAAAGCGCCACAAATTTCACCTAATTAACCATTATGCTTTTCTTAGCATCATCACCACCTAAAATTTTAACCTCCTAAAGCTTATCAGCACCCAATTCCAGAAATAATTGAATAACCAGTTTAGGGTCTTAGTGGATGGTGATAAATTAAAAGATTGAATTGAGTTATCCAAACAAGATTGACATTCCAGTTTGAAGTCTTGGTGGACCAAACATATAATCGATTGCCAGTTTATGGTCTTGGTGGACCAAAGATCGTTTAGGTGCATAAATAACTTGATAAATTCCTAAATAAGGCCTAGGCTTGACCAAAGATTGAATAAATTTGATAATCCAGTTTAATGTCATAGTGGACCAAACATTTGATCAACAAGTAATCCAGTATAAGGCCATAGTGGACCAATGAATGTTGAATTATCCTGCAGATATTAATTTTCCAGTTTAAAGTCATAGTGGACTAAAACAATGAATGAACTACCAGTTTAAAGTCATGGTGGACCAAACATTTGATCGATAAGAAATCCAGTTTAAGGTCATGGTGGACCCAACAGCTTGATAATAGTCCAGTTTAGGGCCTTGGTGGACCTAAAATTTGAAAACACTCCAGTTTAAGGTCTTGGTGGACCTAACATTTGATTGATAAAATTAAAAATAAAAAAAAATCCGTCTCCCAAAAATATCCATAAAATCTTGAACATTCTTGAAATTCAGTTTTAAGTCTTGAAGGACTAACAGCTCCAATATAAAATCTTTAATGACAGTCTTGAAAATTAGCCAGTTTAAAGTCTTGGAGGACTAACAGCTCCAAAATTTGTAAAAAAAACCTTAAAGAAAGTCTTGAACAGTAGCCAGTTTAAAGTCTTGGAGGACTAACAGATCCAAAATACGTATATAAAAAACCTTAAAGAATGTCTTGAACAGTAGCCAGTTTAAAGTCTTGGAGGAATAACAGATCCAAAATACGTATAAAAAACCTTAAAGAACGTCTTGAACAGTAGCCAGTTTAAAGTCTTGGAGGACTATCAGCTGGCTTGAAGTAAAATCCCATAGGTATTGAGTTCCCCTAGACCCTGTTTCCTGTCTAAACTAAATGAATAAACTAAAAAGAATGAAGACTGAAAAATAAACTAAGAAATATAATAATAATTTTGATTTAATTAATTAATTTTATTATTTTATTATTTTATTTTATTTTATTTTATTTTATTTATTTTATTTTTATTTCATTTTATTTTATTTTTATTTTTATTTTTATTTTTATTTTTTATAATTATTTTATTTTTATTTTATTTTATTTTATTTTATTTTTATTTTATTTTATTTTTATTTTTACTTTTATTTTTATTTTATTTATTTTATTATTTATTTATTATTTATTTTTTTTTTAATTATTTTTTAATTATTTTTTATTATTATTATTATTATTTAAAATAAAATATTTTTTTTTTAAAAAAAAAAAAAAAAAAATTGTTTTGAAATAAAAGTTAAAATTTAATTTTTAAAGAAAGATAAATGAATGTGAAAAGAAAGATAAAAAAAGTAATAAAAAAATTTTAAAATAAAATTTTAAAAGATGCCCCCCAGCCATTTGATGAGCCGTACCCTTGACATCATACCCACATCCAAGTGCAACTTGATGTGGTTACACAATTTTAAGAAATTGAAAAGAAAAGAAAATAGATGAAAGTTTTTAGAAGATAATTTTTATAATGATGATCACTGGGTGGGCTCCCTCCAATTTATAAAAATGATTAGAGACCACCAGTGAGCATCACCTTTACAATAATTCATAATATATATTAAAGAAAAGAAATCACAATCTAACATAAAAAAATCAAAAACAAAATAAAATAAAAGAATCTTGAATCCGGCGTTGAGAGCGGTGTCTCTTGATTCGTTCCAGTTTATAGTCTTAGTGGACTTCCTATAATTAAAAGACAAAGCCAGGATTCAACTAGAAACAGGGAAAATTTTGGAAACGAACATTATGGGGTAGTTGTGTATAGAGCAGCCAGCCCATCAATTACCCCCACACTTGCCAATATTAAATTAAGAAGGTTCCCCTGTGAACACTTCTACCAATAAATTTTAAAATTTTTCATCACTATCTTCACCCATATTTTAAGAATTTTAAATTTTGAAAATTTTCAAAGAAGGTTTTCTCGCATTTCGTTATGTTTCATCACAGTTTCGTCGCCCATATGCAGTGTAACGATAGTAAAGTATTTTGATAAAAAGAAGATACTTTATCCTCGTTGCAGAGGTCGATAAGATTTTTATAAACATCATAGTTTATCCTCATTGCGGAGGAATCCATAAAATTTCGTCGATATCATAGTTTATCCTCATTGCGGAGGGATCCATATAATTTCATAAATGTCATAGTTTATCCTCATTGCGGAGGAATCCATAAAATTTCGTTGATATCATAGTTTATCCTCATTGCGGAGGAAGACTTTGGCACTCCTGGTGCCTCTAGGATAGAAACGTTTCACTTGATTGGCTGCTACCCTCTTCTTCAATACTACTCCATCCAACTCTTCTAGCACATATGAACCTCCAGAAACTTGCTCCTTAACTTTATATGGTCCATTCCACCTATCTGCAAACATTTTTCCCCACTGACTTTCCCAACTCCTATTATACACCAAGACCATATCACCTGGGTTCAAAGGTTTCCTTAATCGATGTGCCAACCGCTCATCCCAATATCTAACTGATTGGTTTCTGATCTTCATCATCCACAAATATGCCTTTTCTAAATATTCTTCTTTCTTTTCTAGCTGCATCATTCTTGCACACAATAATTCTTCAGTAGTTTTGACTGTGTCCCAGTCAGCTCCAAGATATGATTCAGCTTCTAAATCAACCGGTAAAACTGCTTTCTGTCCAAAAACAAGTTCATAAGGTAAAAATCCGGTTGTCCTTTTGGCAGTGATTCGATCAGCAAATAAAACTAAAGGTAAATAGTGCCTCCACTTTTCGGCACTTGTCCCACACATTTTAACTAAAGCATCCTTAATAACTTGATGCCCTCTTTCAACCATGCCTTCAGCTTCAGGATAATATGGGGTTGCTACCCTAACCTTTGATCCAACTTTCAATACGGCCTCTTTAAACTCTGTCCCAAATTCAGGACCTCAATCTACCGTCACCAACTTCATCACCCCATACCTATATACCCAATTATTTAACAAAAATTCTGCCACATTTCTGGCAGTTAAATTAATAAGAGGTGCTGCCTCTACCCAACCAGATAAATCATCTCTGGCCACAATTAAATATTTATACCGTCCCTCTTTTATATGAACGGCATCTAAACTAACTCTCCCAAAGAGCGTATATTCACCGGTCGCGCGTCCAGGTTCTTTTGGCACATTCTTCGCATGACTGAACCCACTGTTTAAAAGCCATCTTCATGCCAGGCCACCAAAATTGATCAGAAATTCTTCTAAACGTTTCTCCAACTCCTCTATCCCCGAGATCTTCATGCAGTGATTTCAAAACTAATTCTTGCCCCTTCTGTTGAGTTATAACTACTTGAGGATTTGGATACCTTCTCCTCATTAAACGTCGACCAGATAGGTAAAACTTAGATGACTTCCTCTTGATAGCCACCCATTCATTGTCTTCACAATCTTCTGGCCTCTCTAAAGTCAACAAATATTTGACTAAAAAAAAATAAAAACCAGTCTGACCCCAGACTTCATCTTGAAAATCGATTAATATAACATCAATAGGGACTTCTCTATCACCAATATCACCTGCACATGAATGAGCCAATAATTGTTGACCCCTAAATAAATCTTTAATCGAGCTATGTCGACGTTTTTCTTCTGAACCTTTGAATCCTTTGTAAACCGTATTCAAAAATACCTCTTTCTCTTTATCCAACATTTTATTTAAATTCTCTAATTCTCCAACATATACACCATTCCTTAACTTACTACTATCCCACACTACCAATCCATCTTCCTCTACATACAACACATCTTCTTCTACCTCCTTTCTACCAAATTTATCTACACCTTTTCCAACACCTTTATTAACATAAAAACTATTTTCCAGTTTATCCTCTTGGTGGAGGTCATCATCACCATAATATAAACACAATAATCCTGCCAGTTTAACCTCATGGGGGAGGTATGGAAAGTCTTCAGCTCCTTTAGTTCTGGCTTTGATAATAGGTATATCTTCATCGAACTCTTCTGAGTCTGAATCTTCTTCAGTGGGTGGTCTCCTTGATAAACCATCTGGCATAGTAAAAGTTTTTCCAGGCTTATGAACTAAATCGAACAAAAAATGTTGAATAAAAGCTACCCATCTCGTCATGGGTGCGTTCAGTAAACTTGGGGAATTAATCATCTGGATTAACGATTTTTCATCCACTTGCAACTCAAAATGTTGCCCCCACAAAATATGCTGAAGTTTCTTCAGTATTTTTGCCACACCACATAATTCCAATTTTGGTTGAGAATATCTTGATTCGAACTCAGTAAATACTACAGATTCATACCTAACTGGCCTGATGTAAACAGCTTTATCCATCTGAGACAAAACCGCCCCAGCTGAAATCTGACTTGAATCAACTGCTAAATAAATTCTGCCAGCATTTTTTCCATAATCCAACTTGTGCAGGACTAAATCCTTCCCCACAACCTCCTTCAACTTCACAAACGCCTTCTCACACTCTTCATCCCACTCCCACTCTGCATCCTTTCTCGTTAACCGTCTCAATGGAGCTGCCAATGAAGAAAAGTCTTTGATAAACATTCTAACATATACGCAAACGCCTAAAAACCCTCTAACTTCTGCCATATTCTTGGGTCTTGGCCAGGACTGAATTTTTTTAACTTTCTTCTTGGACATAATCCTACCCTCTCTACATACCACATGGCCTAATATTTCTAAGGCTGGAACACAAAATGAAAATTTTGAACCTGAAATAGTTAAACCAGCCTCTTCAATTCGAAACAAGATTCTTTCTAATGTAATTGCAAACTCCCAAATGAATTTGCGTATCCCGGGATTCTATTCCAACACCTGGTTATCATAGTCGGTTGTTGGTCCCTTAATTCCTCCATCATCTATAAAGATTCCAGCATATTGTGGAATTTTGTCTTGAAGGGTCCAAGCCATCTGAGCTTGATAAACTGTAACCAAATTTGTTGCTCCTTGAGGTAATCTTGTTAACTTTAAACGTCCTAGTGGTGTATCAAATGTAGTGAGAGGCCTTGAGTCCGGATGTAACTCTCTCTCATCATATCCTCCCATAATATCTCCCAAACCATAACACACTCTCCCTGCAAACGCTTCAACAAACTCCTCAGCACTAGACGGTATCCCAGCATCCTTTATTGTAACCCTATTTAATTCCCTAAGACCATGAACAACTCTAAGCTTGCCATTTGGTTTCTTGATACAAAATACCGGACTAGAATAACTTGACATTGATTGCTAATACAGTCCAGTGCGTATCCGTTCTCTGACAACTTCAATATAGGCTTCTTTTAATGCAGCCATAATAGGAATTGGTTTCTGCTGCCACGGTTCATGAAATACCACAGGAATCTTGTAAGGCTCCCCATAGGAATGCTTCAACACACCCCTCTCCTCTTCTACAAAAGCAATGGCCTTCTCTCGCTTGACCATCACATCCAACAACAACTTCTTCTCTTCTCCAGACAACCAACCATCAGGTCCAAAATTAACAACACCCAGTTTCTCAAAAGTGATTCTTGACGTCTCAGAAAATTCAGGCAGATTGTTTACCAAGGGACTTTCATAAGGATTTCTTGATAACCTTGGTCTTCTCAAGGGTGGATTTAATTCGGCAGGTAGCGGTTCATTAATAGGTTGAACTTTGTTTGCTACTTTCTTATATTTGGCTGCGTCCACATCTAAATAAACTTGAGGTAAAACATTTACTTTTGTATCGCCATTAAAAATTTCATCAAATAAATCTTCTTCATCGTCAGAATCGGAATAAGAAAAATTAGAAAAATATTTTATTTCATTTTTAAATTTTACCCTTTTCTCCTTTCCCTCGTCTAATTTATAAACAGATTTTCCAACACCTTTGCTTCCCTTATCCAACAGTAAATTGCCTGTAAAGAAAGTTGGCAGTTTATCGTCTTACTGGAGAACCGGAATTGAATTTTCACAAAAATTATTTTTTTGTGTTTTAATTATACTGAGATTTTTAATTGGGTTTTGATGTGATTTTTTTCAGTTTACCCTCTTGCTGGAGGTCAAAAATAGAAGGAGATACTTGCAGTTTAACCTCTTGCTGGAGGCCATCAAACATACCCTTCCAATTTTTATCCAACCTAATTTGGCCCATTTTGCCTTTTTTACCATTTTTAAATTTGATAGAAAAACAGGGTAAATCAAATAAACATATAGAAAAGTCCATAACGTATTTTCACTCTAAAGTAATATTAACAGAAAATAATTGAGAATCCACTTGAATTATCTCCAAGTGAGCTGACCTATTGCAATCCGGGATCTCATCCTGAGGAGAGATTACAACATTAGAGTGATCAGCCCCTGCTACCCCAAAAAATGAGGGCATTCATCCCTTTCCAACAAAAATAATTCACCAGAAGCCGTACTTTTTATACGCCTCTTCTTGGTGAAAACACAAAACTGGCACAGAGTAGTAATCCCTGGCCGTGTTTCCCAACCTTCATCTCCAGGAGGCGCTAACCGCATATGTAACTTCCGCATATCTTCACCAGTGATCTCCAAACCAATCCCCATGCCAGCTTGATACCCTATCCTGGCCTCAAAATCCATCAAAAAAGGACCACCCAGAACAGTTTTGACTGCTCCTCTGGCCACATAAAAGTGAACCTTACCAACAGATCCACCAATGCCTAACCTGATATGCTTAGCTGTACCCATCAGCTCTGTTGCATGCCCTCCAATGCCTCTGAGGTTTCCCCCAGTTCCACTTTTAATTGGCAAGCCTATACTCATCGCTTGCTCCAATGAAATTAAATTAATTTGAGACCCTGAATTGACCAAGGCCTTTACTTCTTTACCATTTAGAGTTACCACCAGGTAACCCAGGGGAGCGGAAAAATGCGTATCTACATCTTCCCCAAACTTTTCAGCATTTTCAAAAATATATTCCACCTCTCCAGTAGAAACTTGACGCCTCTTCAAATGCTTCTTTTGCTTTTCAGCAAGCGCCAGACTAATCGTAAATAACTCCCCCAAAGATAAGGGAATCTGCAGTTGATTCACCCTATTCAAAACTGCGTCCATCGCATTAGCTTGACCAGAAACTACTGGCCGCTCATACTGGACCTTTGATTTAACAACCTTGGCCCTGGGTACCTCTTGAGGTCCAACCGAGCCATCTTCACTTTCTATAACCCTAACTCCGTCACCAGCTTCTTGCACTAATCCTGATCCATCGCTAGTCCTTCTTACACCCTCCATTGGGATGGGACCGCTAAAACTTGGTCTGGGTAGAGACGCCAACGGTACGTCCTCCTCAGAATCCGAATCATCCTCTGGCATAGGCTCACCATTTAAATCAAACTTGCCATAACTAGGGGGCCCCATATCAGTAATCCCCTTCTGCATTTTATATAATTCGTCCTTAGAGTAAGGGTTCAATTTGTTGGCGGCAGTTTGAGCACTAGAAGTTTTGTCCTTAGAGTAAGGTTTCAATTTGTTATTGGCCTTGCCAGGATTAGCCCTCAATTGGCTCTGAATGCTACTTTTCGCCTTAGTAGCAGCTGATCTTCTAGCAGCATTAACATCATATTCGCCAGCCATACAGCTACCCTCCACCTGGGCAACCGTTGCCAGCTCTAAACCTCCAAAAGAAGTAGAAAATGTGGCTTTACTGACCTCTTTCTCTTTACCTTTGTCAGCTTTTCCACCATTACCATTACCATTTTTGCCACCCTTGGCATTAACATCTTCATCCGTCACCTCTTCAAATCTGGCTCTCCTTTCAGCCGTTAAACTTCTTCTGACCAAATCAGAAGGAGACTGTCCATCACTGGGCTTGATGAACGAACCATCAGGAAATTTATAAACTTTACCATCAAATAAAACTCGCCCAGCATCCATATCCTTATCAAGAGCAAAACAAACTGTTGCTCTGTGCCCCCTCCTATTACAATAGGAGCACACCTTTGGCTCATCGTAGCCACCTCTATAACTACTACCACCATTCCCACCATTTCTCCCATTGCCTGCGAAGCGGTTACCGTTATTATTGCCATTATAATTTCGGCGTTCATAACCTCTGGACTGATAAGAAGTTGACGTCAACGAAGAAGCAATTGGGGCCTTATTGGCCTTCTGGGTTTCTTGAACAAATATTTTTAATTGTTTCTTTAAATTGGCCAAGTGATCAACCATCTTATTATCTACATTGCCCTCAACTTTTGCAGCCGGTAGTCCCATTTGAGCCTTCTTGGCCTCCTGGGCTTTGACCATAATATCGTTGTTTTTGGCCAAAACTTTGCTAACCTTGCTAACATATTGAGTGCAGGACTCTTGATATTTGTCCAATGCTAACAACTTGAGATGCGCCTGAATGTTCTCTTTGATAACCTCCAGAGCCGGCAGTTCCTTCATCAAATCTTTTCTTGAAAGATCCTTCAAGACATCCATTCGAATATCCCTACTGCATGCTGACCAAAACAAATCTTTTGCCTGGCTCTCATGCACTAACTCGTCCACCAATATGAGATATTCCACCACTTCATCAAACTGAACACAGAGCTTTTTGAAGTCAGCCATAGAAGAAACTCCACCTTTTGCTTGCCAGTCTCCAACAATTTTATTGAGGTCCATCATAGTAAACCTAACACCCCATCTATCAACCATAGCTTTAGAAAGCTTAACCCAATCCATGTCCTTGAATGCCTGCATAGCAATAACCTCTTTTTCCACCTCCCTATCAGCAATAAAAAACCTAACTTACTTCACCATATCCACATGAGAAGCACCATCAACAGCAGCAGCAGCTTCATACCTGCTAATGAACCATTTAACCTCCTCCCCATCAAACTTTGGTCCATCCCAAGAAACAATCCTAACAAATGGAGTAAGAGTTTGAGGAGATCCAGAAGCAACTGCAGAAGAAGACATCCCAATAAGTAATGAAAAGCGTTAACAATCGATAAAATAACAAGCCTCTTGCAGGCCAATAGCAAAAATCCAATTAGAGTTCCAGAAAATAAGCCTCTTGCAAGCTAAGAATGTTCTTGATCCAAGTAAGTCTTTAAAGAAAGCTAAAGAAATCAAACCCCACGTTAGGCGCCAACTATGGTAAGGTAAACTCTTACAGTCGCCTTGCTGTAAGCAGAATCCGGAGGAGATATGTGGATTTAGCTGAAAACCCCGTCCTTCCAATAAAAATAACAAAATGGGAATTCTAAATCACTAAGCTAACCAGTCTACTTGGATCTGATTGTTAAAAAATAATGAAACTCTAAAATATTTAACGCTTATTGAGATTTAAGTAAAAGTGGCTGTTGAGAAAGAAATACTGATAACAACAATTAAGGTGTACCAGTGAAAGATCTGAAAAGATTGACTTTTATGTTTTTATAATAATTTGAATTTTTATGAGACAGCAATAATCAAGTCCCAGTGATGAAGACCTTTCTAAAGATACCCTGTATGAAGTGTGATTTAAATTGTTGAGTAGTATTTCTAAAATGTTATATATAAAATATAAAGTTATAAGGGTATTACAAATTTATTTAATTTGTTGAGTAATAAAAAATGAGACTGTGGTGGTTAAAGATTAAGCTGTATGTTGTCTGATGATTGTAAGATGATGCCCAATTTTGAGTCTGAGAGACTCTTAAGTATTCCTAGTCACGTGCCTAAGTTTTCCCCTCCAGAGCTCACCCAGAGTCAATCCGGAGCCCGTACGGAGCTTGTACGGAGTCCAAGCGGAGTCCGTCCGGACTCAATTAGAACCTTTAAAACTATAATAAATAATCTAGAAAAATTACACATAATAGAGCCACTTCCCCTTTACATTCCGAACTGATTTTCGTAGTCTGCGCAGCTCTAATCACACCGTGAAAATTCATCAAAGTTAAGTAATTTCTAAAAACGTAAATATTTCTATAAAACTTTAAAATTCATTTAAAAATATAAGAAAAATAGTAAAAATTCTGGGAAAATTTCCCAAGGTTCTTGAGTGACTCGACTTGATACTTATAAACTCTTCAGACAGTAAAAATAAGTTTTTTCCATAAAATAAATTGTTTTCGCATAGGCATTTGCTCTTGACTAATTTCTTCATATTTAAAACTCAAATAAATTAAATAAAACCCTTTTATAAAAAATAATAATGCCAATCTTGCACGCCGTAATAACTCCATTTACGTACTTAGGTGCCATACTAAACTTTAGGCTACCACAGCGGCAAAAGTTTCATTTTTGCTAGGTGGTCCGTGTGTTTGTCGTTTGTCGTCGTCGTTTGGAAAGGCCCTCAGTTGTCGGTCAGTTGTCTAGAAGAGGGAAAGAAAAGGGGGAAGAAACGAAGAGAAAAAGGGAATAGGCACTAAAGGTATAAAAAAAATAAAAGTAATAAAAGAAATAATTTATTTAAAATGAAGCAACGACGATTGAGTTGAGAGATGACACAAATTGAGGTTTTATTTAATGATAATATTATTTCAAGTAAGAGTTCTGCGCGGCAAACACTATGATTACTATCAGACTTAAGGCAACCTTTTAATTGTTATTTAGAATTTTTAATTAGATTGTAATACTAATAAAAAATAATAATAAACGTAATAAAATTATCTTTAAATTGTTGAGTGTATAGTAAGTGATGAGGCTACAGGGGATTATCCAAGGCCCTTTTATAGGCAATGGGTCCTCTGAAGCACCACTATATTTGTAAATACAAGAATTATAATAGGATAAAACAAGTATATCAAAGAGTAAGTGAAACATAACAATGTAGAGAAAAATATAAAACAAATAATTAAAAACCCCAATTAAGAATCCAATTTTCCCACCATTAATTCTCAAATCAGTAAGTAAAAATAGTGAATAACTAAACAAGCCTGTGACATAGGGACTATGAGAAAAATAATTCAAAACAGATTGTACAGTCTGATTTAAGAATTTTTAAGTGAAACAGAGAATATTTCTACGCAACAAAATATGTAATTAATCTCAATTTTAGTATAAATTAATTAATTGTTTTTCCTGACACAATTAAGGGTCAAAAGAAGCGTCATTAATTATTTTTTAATATTATATGAAAGGTGTTATTTAATATATAAATTTAAATAATTAATTTAATTATATTATAAGTCAATTTTACACTTATAATTATAATATATGTTTTTAATTAATTAAATATAAATTTATAATTATTAAATACATAAAAATGCGCCATTATTTGTAGAATATAAATTATATCATGTTTAATTTAAATGTATAAAAATTTATATAAACAATAAAATTAATATAACACTTATATGTAATAAGATACTTATATAATTTTATTATGCAATAAAATATTAATCTATATACATTAAATACAATTCTTACACCCTCTTTCAGGTCTTATAAGTTAACATATCATTTACTGCACTCCTGGAATAGCCTGGCTGACAGATATACAGCTTACTGTTTCTGTGGAGCTGGAGCTTTCAATGTTAAGAGGATTGTTGGAAGAAATAACCATCTGGGCCTTCCTATTTCTTTCCTCTTGGTGTTTTGCATAAGAATTAGAGCTTTTGAAAGCCATACCAATTTCAAAGGACCCAGAAGAAGTTTGATACTTTCTATTGACACATCCAAGCTCTTGACATTGACATACATGAAAAAATGGAGGCATTGTAATTGTGATAAATGTAGGAATAAGTTAGCTGTTGGAAGTTGCCGATTGAAGGTATTCCTTTTTTTGCAAGGCACTAGCTAATATAAGCTATATTTTTTTATCAAAAGAATATGATGGAATATGTGTTGAAATTATATAAGTTTAAATGTTTACTTTTTAATCAGATAAATTATATATTAATTAAAAGCTATGCAGTCTACTTTATTTGTATTCTGTATACTCTCTGCATTTGTACAACAATGCATGCATGTTTATCAGAATATTTTCTATCATAGAAAAAATTCTATTTTACACACAAAAATATTAATTATTTTTCTATCAAATGCCATCTGAGTTATATCTAACTACCCTATAATTATTTTATTTTAGTAAAAAAATTTAGTTATGGACTATAAAAAAAGTAATCTATATTTTTAACATAATTATTTAAAAAATTACCCCAAAAATCAAAGTCAAACCCAAAAATAAGGTTAATTTTTTGTAAAAAACAATCACAAACATATTTCCTTCACATTGAAAATTGGTCTGTACTAGGTAGAATTTTCCATAAAGAAATAATCAAAAATACTCAAATAATAGATGCTACAAAAGTGTAAACCTTAAAGCATTACAAAAAATCTGAAACCTTGTATAAATTTTCATACATAAATGTGATGAAGTGACACTCTAGTCCATTTATTCAGGTTGAAAAAAATTACTCAATGGAATATGTATTACTATCATATTGGACCAAAAATAATTTTTTGGTAATCAAAAAATGACCATAGCCTCACATTTATCAAATTATTTTTGTGGAAAAAATTTTTGAAAAGAAAAAAAATCCTTTTCTCAAATGAGTCCACTTTTATCACATAATCATTCTCTTCCTTTTGTACCATTCCTTTTGAATTCAAATTGCATATAAAAATATAATTTATGCATATTATAGTGCCATAAAGTTGAAATATTTCTTATTCTTAATTTTTGTGATACTTCTCCTTAAATCAACTTTGATCATAAAGTTTTGAAGCTCCACAATTTATCCTTCCTCTTTGTTTAATTTTATTGAACACTTTCTTAATCTAATTGTTTATGAACCCTAGTAGCTCTTACTTTCCTCATGGAAACCTGCCCAAAAACACACAAACACTTAATAGAATTTTTAATGAGACTTTTCCTCCATTCAATTCTCGCTTTTGTAGATCTATACACAATTTTTGTTGTTCACTTTTGGATATGTCACCAGAATCAAATGGATGGAAACAAAACCCTACTGAAGAGCAATTAGACAGATTTTCATCATTCGACATGAATTCTTGCAACATTGCCTTTGAACTACCTCATCCAGAATCAAATTCAGCTGTTTCAGAAAAGTTTCCACAAATTTTCTGTGAATCTTTTATTGACCACCTTGGCATGTGCAGTTTCCCAGGGTAAAATTTTTCTTGGGACCTAGATTGGTTTGACAAATGGAACCAGGTCTTGGAAATATTCTCATTAAACACTGGGACAATGCCTTAAAAACCAATAATTTGATTGCATATCCAATTGACTCAACTCAAATTAGCTTCTCAAAACAAATGGGAGTTTTTCACCATTGGTTTTTAGGTCATTCTGATAAATTAAGACTTGGGAAGGATTCTGATAGCTCTCAAGAAATATTCAAAGTGAGAAAGCATAAATATAGAATAAAAAAAAAGTATGAAAATCCCCTTTTTTTCAACAATTTTTATTTATGACCTTTATTTCAAACAAAAATGATTCTTAGAATTCAGTTAACCAAACTGAACTTCTTAAAAACTTCCACATTGTGAAACTTATCACAACCTTTTCACAAACATCAAGTGTTGTTCAGACACCGAAATTGATAATGATGGATCTTTAAGACGTATCTTAATGCATTGGAGGTCTGAAGATTTTTCTAAAGTTGCACAATATCTTGATCAACAACACTTTGATATACGAGATACTTTGACCTACTCTGGAAGTGTGCTAAAGGACTTGGCCTTGTACAAAAGAATAAGTTTGGTTTCAACATTATCACCTAACCTTAATCCTTCTCATGTCCCCCAGGGTTTTCCGAATGACTTTTATTCTCCCTTATATCTTGCATCTCTAAATCCTCAACAACTTAGACTTTTAAATCCTCAAAAGCCCATAAATTTACCTGCTCTCCTTGAAATTCTTTCTTCCTCTAATGTGAGTGATTGACAAACTCCCTTAATAATAGGTTTGCACACTCATACTCCTCATTTCCACGGTTTGGGACACTTAGCCTTGAAAAAAAACATAATTTTAACAATTACTATTATCATTAAAATTTATAGAATTTTAATTTGTCTTACAATGTTAGCTACATTTTTTTCCTTTGAATCTTATACATGCTGAATTCTATACTTCCATGCACAAAATAATTCAAAACATTTAATTCATTTTTCTGCCCCATTCTATACAGCCAATCAACAGCCTGCTGCTCAACTGCTGGATTCCAATTCAGCTCCTACTTCAACATTGAACATATAAAAAATTTAATATTTTTGTTCTTAATATGAAATTTAAGACATTGAGCTCACCATTATATATACATTTTGAGCACACTTGAGATATATACCCACTCCTGCAGCCTGAATTTTTCCAACCAAAACTTGTCAATTTTTATTAAAATGGAATTCATCCATATTTTTGTCTCGCTTTGTCCTGCAGAGTTCACCCATAAGCTGGGTGTCAGTGTATCTAGTATTTAAGTATGATATAATAGTATTTATTTATGGTCCTACTACTTATTGATAAATGATTTAGTGATTAAACCTCAGGGGAAGACTAATAAAGTAGTTATACTCAAATAAAACTCACAATACTTGGATTTAAATGTGTGTTAGTGGTGGAAAATAGATGAATATAATAGAGTTATAGCTTAAATTAAGATAATATCAATTTATAATGGCTTTATAATATATCTTTGAATAAGAATAATTGTGTTATAATGTTTTTTTGAATTGTAGTAAGTGAATGATGTCTAATAACCGTCAAAATCCTCCCTTACTTATACCAAAATCCACTGGAGTGCACAGACCTTCAATCCAGATGATGTCACTGCTATCCCTGGCAATTACAGCACTGTGAGGGCCCATCACCTCCCCATGGCGTCCACTTTAAGAAGATTCAACACCCAGACCTCCAGTAAGGACCCTCCATCACAATTAATGATAACACAGACCTATACCATAAATAGAAAATCCAGATAAAAGCAGATACCATAAAGAAACAGGTAAAATAAATCATCCAAAGAGAATATAATGAAACCCAAAGCATATAAAGGAAAAAAATGAAATTTCCAAGCCCCCAATAACATCCCCAAGCATCCATATTAACCCAGCAATGACCTCCCAACCCATAAATCCGTGAATATCCATCCAAGGAAGCAGATTAAGTTGTCCAGACTGAGTGTATGCGCCTGAAATAGATGCTTATGCTTCTGTAGGCATTGTGAGTCCACTGGATACGTCTATATGACCTAAAATAAGCAGAAAAACAAATTTTATAGGCTATTAAGAGGCTAAAACCCACTTATATACCTAAATATACATAATATATTGCATATTTCACTGATTATGGGATTTATGCATACATATAAGCTTATGTATGTCAATAATTACTTAATATCACTTAAGATAAGTATATTATGACTCCATTAAAACCTTAATAAGTATTATTA
Organism: Hemileia vastatrix; assembly: GCA_030280995.1. NCBI lineage: Eukaryota > Fungi > Basidiomycota > Pucciniomycetes > Pucciniales > Zaghouaniaceae > Hemileia > Hemileia vastatrix. Next base: position 29,451,258 of record JASXTE010000014.1, on the reverse strand, counting down.
GGCTATGGATAAGCTATTTAAATTACTATAATTTATATAATAGAGTAATAATTATATATATATCTAATATAATCATATATATTATTTTTTAACCTTATTTTTAAGATATAAGCCTAATGTACTTAAGATTATCTTATTTTAAGTATAAGAAATACTCATTCCTAGGGATATCTAGGCTGACACTGGGTATACTTAATATTGTGGTCATCTAGAGCCATTTTTATTCTATTTTGAAATATTAGAAAATTCTTTTTAATAAGCCAACACAGTTTTGTAAAACAATTCATTATAAAATCACTAAATTCTGCAAAAATTCTGCAAAGTTCGAGAATATAACAGCTTTCGGAAAATTTATGCCCCTTTCACCAGACAAAAAGTTTTTCAAGTGGCCTATAAGATGACAAATCTTTGCGGAATGCTGCCAGGTGAAATCAAAAGTTGGAGTTTCATCCAGATTTCTGTAGATTGGATGGTTGCAGAATTTTTTTAAAATCATCAGCTCTCTAAGAAACTCAGATGAGTCCCAAGGAAGGTCAGTGTTTCTGGAGGGCCCATATTGCTCAGTGAATACTTCTTGAAGCACATCAAGTTTAGACCTCCATGGATCTTCTAATTGAACTGATATCCCCCTTTGAATTTTTTTTGGAAGATACAAAATTGCATCTTTTGTTCTACATAGGCTTATGACTTTCATTAAGTGATTGATTGATTTTATAGAATTAGCCTTTCCTTTTTGCAATCCTGGAAAAAGGAAATTCTTCCATAACCAGTCTTCTTGCCACTTTTCAATTCTAAGAAAAAATATGAGACTTTGAAGGTCAGTGGGCCTGTTCTGAAGTGGAGTTCCAGTCAAGCATAGTTGGTGTTGGGATTCCAAGTCAAATATTGTTTGAGCCCTCTGCAAGTAAGGATTTTTAATGTAACTAAAAGAATATTTATAAAAATTGATTATAAAAATTAAGTTTTAAGTTTTAGATATAGAAATGGGCACGAACTGAGCTTCATCTAAAACAACTCTATACCAAAAGAGCTTTTGAGTCACCAGTATCTTTTTTAGGCTTTGATTTTTTTACATTGTTGGGCTAGTTGTTTCATAGGTTGTTAAAACAATAGCAGTGTCCTGTAGCTCATTGACTTTAGTATTTTGACAATCCTTCCCATAAAGAACCTTGAAAGGAAGCGCATTATCTTCTAAGTTCAAACTTATTTCATTGATCCAATTCAATAGTGTTGCCAGTGGGCATATAATCAGTGTGGCTGAACTCCAATTAATACCTTCTTGATTTTCCGATACCTGGAATTGTCTTGCTTCACTTTGAGTTGCACTTATAAGAGAAAGAGTTGACAGTGTCTTTCCCAAACCCATATCATAAGTGAGTATTGACCCGTTTCCTTCAGGGGTTAATTGATTGTTAGGAAACTGATCTTTATAGTCATCAAATCCAGTTCTAAGCCAATCGTTGTCCTGGTGCATCCACATGATATCCAACTTTTCCTTTAAAATTTTTTCATTGTCAATCATAAAATTTATTGCTTGAAGTTGATGTGTTTTGAGAACTGTTTTGATTCCTTGGATAAGTTGATCAGCTTTCCAATCTTGAGTACTCTGAGATGTTTGGAAAGAGCCTTCAAAAATTACATGTGGGATATTAAAAAAGATAGTGGAGTCGTAGTTCAAGATCAGACATAAATTGATTTGAGCAGAAGAAAATGCTTCTTTAGCAATACTGATTAGTGTACTTGAAGAAAAGAGGCATCCCTAAAGTTGATACTGATTACCAAAAACTGGAACCAAGTAAGCATGAAAATAGAAAGGCTTCATAGGATTCAAGGCACTTCTTTGGTTTAAATGGTGAGATCCAGACCCAATGTCACCCAACAGTGGTCCAATGTTCTGAATCTGAACTTGAGAAAGATTACTGACAAGGGTTTTTTTTCTTTCTTCAAATAGTCCAAAAATATGAACATTCAAATGGCCTTGCTGTAAAATTGTGGGGGTTGGTGAGTTTTGAAATCTTGAAATTACATTCATATAAATTTGATCGATCGTTATTGAGGACTGTCCAACACATCTGAGACTTGAAATATTAAGTAAGAATAGTATCTGAAGATAGTGGTTGTTAAAAGATGAATTGAACCAAAAAATGAATAATCAGTTTTGAATAAAACAAGAAAATAAATTTTTAGCATACACTACGCTAAGATCATAATTCCTTCACATGTATTATTATTATCTTTTTAAAAAATATTGGAAGTAAATGAATGATAACTGAAATAAATAATATGGCTTAACAATAAATCTTGAGCCTATAGAGTAAATTTGGGTTTGTGGAAGAAGAAATATTTTCTTAATAAAAATGTGCTTTATTGTTACATTATAATCACAAAATAGAATAATTTCACTCTTATTACACTTATTTATGTTTCTATCTAATAGTAAAATGCTTTAGATGGCAGTGAAAAATCCAAATTGAAACTACTACATAGAACGATGTCTTGATACTAACATACTTTTTGTAAGTCTTTGGACAGACACTCATGGTGATCTCAATAATATTAAAATTGATTTGAATTGTATGTTTTATCAAATATCTATGTGGTCTAATGTAATAATTGAGATACTACAGTTTAACCTTCTGTTACCAACTTGACAAGAAAATATCTGTAGATTTGTTTAGACCAAATATCAAATTTTTCTTTCCACAAAATGGGAAAGTGAATATTATGATATGTTAAGTGATATGTTCAAGCTTTGCTCAATCTGTGCTCAGCTGAAGTTCAAAGTAATCACCAAGCTCCAAGAGATCTGTGATTGAGTTGGCTTGAATCTAGGTCTAACTGATTACCAAATCTTTTTCCAATTGATTTGAATCTGTTTTCACAATGAATTCCCAACAGCTTTCCAGCCACTTCCAAACATTTTTAAATGAGGGGTATTGCTAGCAATACCCCCCCCCCAAATTTTCTGTGGTGAGTAAACCCCTTTAAATATCCTATTCCTCCTTGCACTGACCCAATAACCAATCAGCCACCATATTACTCACAGACCCATTTAATCCACCGGAGTTCCCAATTACTAGTCAATCTAACCTTATAATCCTTCTTTCCTGTTCCTACTTCCCAGACCTCCTAATTACCCTCAGACCCATAATTACCCCTTTTGAATATTGCCTCAACTTTAGCGCTATAGCACATGTAGATTGCTTATGTTTGAAAAGTATAAGCGTATTTAAATTTAGGATACTTTATAGATTGAATGGCGCAGCTAATTCAAGAACACAATAGAATGTAATCTTTTCAATATTGCTTTTTGTGTATTGCTAGGAGTTAGGCAGGAATAGTAGTGTAATTGAGGTATTTTTGCTTCGAGTGTCACGTTGCGCATGACAAAGGGCTCCTGAGAAGCCTAAAGAAGTTGATCCAGTAGTGGAGAAGTTGGATGATCTGACAAAACAGCTGCATATTTTTTTTCAGGAGGCTCAGAAGGCCAATAAGTCTCGTTCTCAGCCTGGTGAAGCTGAAAGGAGGACTGTTAGAAGTGATCATTGGGTCTGCTCTTAGTGTAACAGGAAAGGGCACAAGTCCAATAATTGTTGGGCACTGAAAAGTGATGTGTCTGAGGGGAATTTGGAATTTTATGGGAAAATTTTCAAGTTCCTTGATGGTTCTTTTGTAAAGCCTAATGATGGTCAGGCTCCAGTGGACTTGGTAAGGAGGAGACATAATGTCAACTCAAGGAGGCCAAGGTTTGAATAGTTGCCTAATGAGGCTTCCTCTTCTAATAAAGGAGGAGATGTTAGAAAGGCTAAAGGTAAGGAGACTAATAGAGTCTCATTCACATCTTATTTTGGTGTTTTGTAGTTTTATTCTTGTGATGTAAAGTCAAGTGGGGAATGCTTGGCTGGTGTGTATGATGTGGAGGAAGGAAAGATGGGAAGACCTAAGAGCAGCTCTCAGGCTCAACCAAAGCCTAAGGTTTTAAAGCTAAATCCTAAGATGAGTGCATCTAGAAAAAAGTACATAATATAGGAGCTGTATAAAATACAGAAGGGTATAGCTGATATGGGCCCCACTAGTTTTGGAGCATTGGACATGAATGGTGAGCCAATGCCTATGAATGGTGAGCCAATGCCTATGAAGTTTTATTCTGACTCTGAGGAGGATGTCCATTTGGCTTAATTTCCAAAGCCTTCTGGAGTTAGAGAGTCTGGTTAGGGATCTGGTTTGATTTCTGATGAAGGTGAATTGGTTGTTGGTTCTGGTCCTCAAGAATTTTCTAGGACTAAAGTGGTGAAGCCAAGGGCTCAATTTGATAGAGCAGTTGTTTCTGGTCAAGTTAATTTTATGGACTCTGTGTTGGAAAAGATGAAACAGGGTCAGGTTTCCCTTACTTATGAGGAGTTGTATACTGTCAGTCCTAGGTTGGCTGATATACAAAAAAAGTTGTAGACCAGGAGAAGGGTTTCTTCTGTGGAGCTGGAATACATATTTTATTCTTCTGAAAAATTTGGTGAGGGGTTGGAAACTTATTTTTCTGCTCCTCTGGGCTATCTCAATTTCACCCTGAATGGCAGGGAGGCTAGGGCATTGGTGGATTCAGGTTCTCAATTTCACCTTATTTCTTTGTATGAGGCCACCCATTTGGGCCTGTCCATCAAGAGTGGTATGGATGGGAAATGAGAGGGATTGGTGGCCATGTCATTTAATTGGTAGTGACATCTGAATTTGTCAAATTAGATGTTGGTGGAGCCTCAGGGAAGGTTCATTTTTACATTTCCAAGGGGGAAGTGAAAGAAGTTTTGGGTGGACCATTCTTGATGGATTTTCAAGCAAGAATTGGTTATCTTTTTGGATTTTACTGGTGAAGATGAAAGAAGGCTTCACATGAGGTTATCAACTCCAGTAGAGGGTGGTTGAGAGACCAAGCCTGGATTGTCATCAATGTGCCAGTGTATGGATTGTTGTAGTAAAAGAATAGAATTGGGTTCTGCCTCTGGTTTTTTGGAGTGTGTTTCAGGCTCTAGTAAGAGTCTGTCTTTTTTATGGTGATGAGAGATGATCATCCTAGTGCTACAACCTCTCCCCAAGATGAGGAAATTCCTGGTTGTAGTAGGTCAGCTTACTTGGAGATATACCAAGTGTACTTTCAACTTTCTCTTTTTAATGTTTCTGTTCTCTGCAAGTATTCTTAAAGTTTTTTATCAAGTCTCTGTTCTCTCTTAATTTTTTCAATTATTTTTTATTAAAGTTCAAGAGAGAAGATGACTTACATATCTTTATTTAAAGATATGAGGAGAAGATTTGGGGTGCTGAGATTGGGGTCTAAAAGTAAGACCTCCCAATTGTGCACTGCTAGGGTTTCTTCTACACCTTTAAAAGACATTACCTTGGCCACACCTGTAAGCATTGGGGAAAACCCTGGTTATTTTTTTAGTTCAGAAAAAAACTCATGAAAAGAAGAAATATTCTCAAGAAAATTCAAGAAAATCAAGAAAAAAATGTGAACACAGTAAAGAAAACCCTAAACCCAGTCTTTGACCTCAGGCACTAGAGCTTCACAAAACCAAGTTAGTGACACACTTGTGTCACTAAAGTCCTTATTACTGACCAAATAATCTACTACCAGATCAAAATCCTGTCAATAAATTTTAAAATCTTCAGGGTCTCTGATACCCACTTTATCCTTAACCCTGTCTACCAAGATATCTAGGTCCTTATTTGTATACCTTGTTTCCTCAGTAACTTTAGACCATTTTTTTAAAATTTGCTCTTTTTGTACCATCCATTTTTTTTTCTTGTGACAATCCAGCTCTTCTATATTGTCCTTACATTCATTTGCAACAAAGAATAACACTTGACACACCATATCATAATCTGAGGCTCCATGGACCTCTACAGCTTGTTCAAACCTCCTCAAAAACTTTTGCGCATTGATTCCTGTAAGTTGAAAGCCTTCATCCTTGAACCTAATAATTGTCAAAACCCTTGGTGGTAGCGATGCTGTGGAGTTAGGTAAGTTCTCCCTCTCCTGAGTAACTTTAGAAGTAGTAGCTGTAGGTTCCATTCTACCTACTACTAAATAGACTTTAAAAAATAAATAAGCACTAAAAGAGCTCATACCAACTATATTCTTCAACACAGCCCTATACTATCCTCTGATAATGGCTCAATCCACTCATTGTAGACCCTACGTCTTTTCTTCAAAGCGCTGGCTTTATTACTCACTCTTGACAAAAACTCTGAAAAATAACTGTACTTACAATCTGGACACCACTGCTGGGACTCCAATTGTAAAAAGAAAATTCTATAATACTAAGCTATAGGCAAAATCCAAGATAGATTGGTTCTTCTTTATAAAACTAATTTAAAAAAGATGAGCCTGCCACTCTAAAAACAAGACAGTGAAATCACATGTTGTAAGTGTTGTTATATGTGTAGAGAAGGAAAGAGTTGAATGATTTAGAGATCTTTTAAAGAAAGAGGTAAATATATTTATAAATAAGTAATCTATCTGTTGGATAGATCTATTCTCAGTCACTCCCTCTCTGAAGTGCCCTATCTAATACTATCCTTACTGTAGCAATAAAATAACTCTACAATTCTACTTCTGGTATGTACACCTTCTATGCACAGAAAAATAAATATATCTACATATCTTTTATCTCTATCTATCAATTTTCTCTAATAATTATTTTTATATAAAAATTTTCCTTCTCCCTTTTTATATAAAAAAATAATAAATATCTCTCTATACACACTTTGTTTCTAAGAGTGAGTTCTCTTTTATAATCCCTGTATGTCTAGCACCCTTCTTCTATGCATCCTTCCCCTACTGGCTCTCCTACACAAGTTCAGCGCTACTACAAGGATATCAAATGGTATCTAAGTATCTCAATAATCTAAGTACATTTTTTAGCATAAAATCTGGTTCTAATAGCACTCAAAACAATAATGCAAGACTACTATTAGTGCCTTATGCTTTGCATGTCTGTACATACCCTATACTTTTTGAGATTCCTAACTACATAATAAGTATTATACCACCTGCCATACCTATTGTAGCAACCTGCACTTTTCATGTGAGTATCCCCTAATTTTAAAACCCTTCATACCCAGTAAGTGCCCCTCCCTTTCTTGAGTCTTAATTTTTATTTTATTGTTATCAAACACTGCATACTAACCTGCTTGATTATTGCTTTTTCTTTTAGAACTGCCTTTTTCTACTGGTCTATCAGCTATGAGTGTATTTAGCCTACATTTAAGAGCTGTCACATCTATCTAATTTTGACACCTCTACCCTTTTGGAATGTTGTACCCTATTCCATACTATGTCTCTAGTGCTATTCATGGCTTCCTCAAGTACATATCATACTCTTTCCTTATAGTCCTTTATACACTTTCCTTTCTCTCTGCTTGCCACAGCTCATATATCCATACTTCCCTTAAAAAAATTGTGCATGGAGAGTCTACTTTTCCTACACTTTTGAAGACCTCTTAGTTGTGCTTCTGTAACCATCCTTCTTAGCAAACCCATTTTTGTGCTTGCTACAAACTGAGACATTTTCTGCACTACTGCAAGATGTGTACCACAATGTGGAGCATAAAAATACAAGAAGGTATCTCAGAAGATTAGGCCTGTATATGAGCCAATTCTAGGTGGCTTGAATCATTGCTTATAAAGAAATCAGTACTGTACTCCCCTAGTGAATAATCCTTCTGATTTTGTGGAAACTGCTAGGGTTACTATGGAACATTTGAAGGTGGTTAATTTTGGTCCTGATGGCTGGTATCAGGGGAAGAGAAGAAGTTGTTATTGCATTTGATTGTGTTTAGGGAAAAATTGGTGGCATTTGTGGAGGAGGAGAGGGGTGTGTTGAAACATTCTTATGGGGAACCTTAATTGATTCCTGTGGTATGCCATGAACCTTGGCAAATCAAACCAAGTCCCATTCTAGCTACTATCAGGGATGATTTTGTGGATATTTTCAGGGAAAGGTTCAGGAATGGGTTATATGAACAGTCAACATCCAGTTATTCAAGTCCATTTGGCAGAGGGCATCCAAGGGGGGAGTCTCTGAACTTAATTAAGGCAAGTGTGGGGGTAACTGATGAGCTGGATGCTCTGTAGAAATGTTACCCCAGAATTTTAGTTTGTTTCAATGAGTCTTTAATGGTTCAATCTCTGGTTCTGTCTTTATATATTAGGTTTTGAGTCCTCCAAGACTATAATCTGAGGGTTTTTAAGTCCCCCAAGACTATAATCTGAAGGTTTTGAGTCCCCCAAGGCTGTAAACTGAGGAATTTCTTTATGTTGGAAACATTCAAAAAGTCTGGAAAAGTGGTCAAGTATTTCATGTTTAAATAAAAAGTTCAGGAAAGAATTAAATTACAGAAGAGAATCAAGAGATGAAACAACATGTTCAGAATTAGCGTTGAGCTGTTGGATGAGTTTTTTCCTTTTCTTGATTTCCTGTAGATCTCTAGCAGGAGTGGATTGGAAATAGTCAAGTAAGAGATGTTGTTTCTGAGAAGAGTTTTTTTGGAACCTGGTTATGATATTTGATAGAAGATTGAGAGTTGGTGGTTCAACAATTCCCAAATTGTCACCACCACTTTCAGAGTTGGGGCTAACTGGGAAGTAATCAGTATTAAGATCCACATGAAGAAAATTTGGAATGTTATCTATTTACCATCAGAAGCACCAGGTATGGTGGAGCTAGTAATATTTATATTGGTGGAACTCCTTTTGGAAGGGTGTAGTTTGTTTATAAATCTGGGTATCAGAATGGAAATCCTGGATCTTTTGGTACTGGTGGAAGATGGACCAGGTTGAGGTGGCGGTGAAACTGTCAAAGAAGATAGGGGACTAAGTCTGAAGCAAGTCTTTTTTATTGATTGGCAGGCATCACAAGAAGATTTATATGGATGAGCTGGTGGTCTTATGGTGCAGATATGATTATTATCAATACAGCATTGGCAAAGACCCATTTCAGAGACAGATTTTAGAAGAAGTTTAAACATGGTAGTTTTGTTGAAGAAAAGAATGTGGACATTCTTGATTGGTCGGAGGATGTGGTCTTCCAGAACTGGATGGGGCCTTTTTTTTGTTGCTTGGTGCTGTTTGTGGATGTCTTAATTGACATTCAATTGTGGATTATGGGTATTCCTGGTTTTATGAGCTGAATAATTGGACTATTGGTATGTGGCTATTACCATTGGATATCATTGGTCTCTATATTTCATGTATTATGAAATTTTTATATTCTAAGTTTTAAGTCTTCTTTTTCTCATTTTTCATATTTTACTATAACTATTTAATTTTGTTTTTGTTTTTTTGGGGCTAAGCTTAAGTCTTATAGTTAAGTGCTTAGTACCATTGGATAGACCTAATTTGGCTCTATAATTAATTTCCCAATATTATTTTTGCACACTTTTGCATTTTAAAGGTTTTTGATAGTTTACTGTGTTTTTGAAGGTAAATCGGAGTATTTTGGCTCAGAAGTGGGCACCTGCATGAGGGCCAGAACATTCATTTGGAAGGTGGTAGAAGTGCTTGGGAATGGTTTTTATGCGTTTTAGAAGTGGTAAAGAGGGAATTGGGAATATTAGAGGTGTTATGTGTGTACATACTGAATAAGACAGTTTGGGGCAACTCAATTTTATCTTACAATAATCTGGTAATTAGATCACAGTTTCTCACTCAGTTTTCACTGTTTTTTAGCCAAAATTTACTGTGCTTTTTTCAGGTTTAGTTCTTCATTTAACTCAACTTTGGCAACTGGTTTCTCTGGAGTAGCTTTGCAACCTGCATCAAGTATTATTGCTATTTTCTGTGAAACATGTGCACTGGTTTTTCTGGTTTCTGGCATGGATTTTTCTGTGTCTCAGGTTCTGTTTTGGTTTTTATTCTGCTTTTGACTACTGTCTTAAATTTTTAAGCAGTCAAGAAGTGTGTTGGAAGGGGTATTTTAAAAGTTTCTAATTTTCTGTAGCAAATTAATCTCACCTGGTATTTCTCAATGGGGCGGGGGTTTTTCTCTCAAGTTTTTTTCCAACTCCCTTGGTCAAGGCCTATAGCTATCACTATAGGATTGTCTACAACAGGAATTTTTTCAAAGGATGAGATAGGAAGTAATGTATTTTGAGAATCTTTAATAATATTTACAATCATTTTAGTTGTAGTGATACATTTTTCTCTGCTGAGACTACAACCACTGTAAAGCCATTTATTTATCATCCTGATAGATTCTTTTTAAATTAATGGAGATTAAATTTCAATTGAAAAGGTTTAAAAGTGTTGTTAAGAATAAATAAAACTTACCAGCTGTGTTACTAACACCATCAAGATATGTTTTTCTATCTTCTGAGGGCTTGCTAAGTGAATTAGACCTATGAGAAGATGACACATCTGTTAAGCTTTTAAGCTCTTCAGAAATTTCTGTAAGTTTATGTTTATCAATATCTTTTAGATGATTCCACTGGAAATGCAAGAATTAACATATTTTCCATTTTGTTGTTAACTTTTTTAAGTTAGGCACACTTACAGAATACATTTGGAACATTGAAAAAATTTCATGGTGCTTAAGATCATTCATAGATTTTAAAAAAATATGATGCTAAAGATCCTAGTCTTTTGATGGAAGCAATGAGATATGGGCAAAGTTATAATAATTAAATAACATGCCAGGTGGGAAGTAAAAAGAAAGTGGCAGTTGGGAAGCTGTCACTTCACTGGAGTCACATTTCAATAACATTTCACTCCCAAATTTAGAAGCAACAATTTATGTATATTGAAAACCCAAATGATGCTGAATTCATTGTATTTTTCTGATGCAACAGGTGATTGCATGTTATGTAATACAACACTTGTCTGTATATAACCCTTCAAGGCAAGTTGAAAGTTAAATTCCTGGTTGCAACAAAAAAATTTCTTTCCCTAATCAAAATTGAATCCTTGCAGCCACTGATGCAAAACCAATTGACATTTGAAATTTGGTACACAATTTGGAAAGGTCCTCAAGTATTGGCTCATTTTCTAGAAGAATTCATGTGCAGGGGACCAAAAAGCAATTAATGATTTTAGAAAGTAAGTGAATAATTTATTTAACTCTCAATATACTAAAACTAATTTAAATCTTCAGATTTCAGGCTTAAAAAATGTTTTTAAAAAAATATTGCTTTCTTAAATCAAAACAAAAAAATGAATCAATTTTTAAAGTAATATAAATGCTTATAAAAGTGTAAAAGTTTCAGCCTAGATATCCCTAGGACTGAGTATTTCTTATACTTAAAATAAGATAATCTTAAGTACATTAGGCTTATATCTTAAAAATAAGGTTAAAAAATAATATATATGATTATATTAGATATATATATAATTATTACTCTATTATATAAATTATAGTAATTTAAATAGCTTATCCATAGCCTAATAATACTTATTAAGGTTTTAATGGAGTCATAATATACTTATCTTAAGTGATATTAAGTATTTATTGACATACATAAGCTTATATGTATGCATAAATCTCATATTCAGTGAAATATGCAGTATATTATGTATATTTAGGTATATAAGTGGGTTTTAGCCTCTTAATAGCCTATAAAATTTGTTTTTCTGCTTATTTTAGGTCATATAGACGTATCAAGTGGACTCACAACACCTAAAGAAGCATATACATCTATTTCAGGCACATACACTCAGTTTGGACAACTTAATCTGCTTCCTTGAATGGATATTCATGGATTTATGGGTTGGGAGGTCATTTCTGGGTTAATATGGATGCTTAGGGATGTTATTGGGGGCTTGGACACTTCATTTTTTTCCTTTATATGCTTTGGGTTTCATTATATTCTCTTTGGATGATTTATTTTACCTGTTTCTTTATGGTATCTGCTTTTATCTGGATTTTCTATATATGGTATGGGTCTGCGTTATCATTAATTGTGATGGAGGGTCCTTACTGGAGGTCTGGGTGTTGAATCTGCTTGAAGTTGAAGCCATGGGGAAGTGATGGGTACTCACAATGCTGTAATTGCCAGGGATAAAAGTGACATCATCTGGATTGAAGGTCTGTGCACTCAAGTGGATTTTGGTATAAGTAAGGGAGGATTTTGACGGTTACTGGACATCACTTACTTACTACAATTCAAATAAACATTATAACACAATTATTATCATTCAAAGATATATTATAAAGCCATTATAAATTGATATTATCTTTATATAAGCTATAGCTATATTATATTCATCTATTTTCCACCACTAGCACGCATTTAAATCCAAGTATTGTGAGTTTTATTTGAGTATAGCTATTTTATTAGTCTTCCACTGAGGTTTAAACACTAAATCATTTATCAATAAGTAGTAGGACCATTAATAAATACTATTAAATCATACTTATACACTAGATACACTGACAATTGGGGGTCTTTCCTTAGTTTTCACTTATTATTTAGTATAAGCCTTGGAAGTGATTTTTACTTTAGTATTGCTCAAGACAAACCAAATATTTGGATCTGCTGCATATTAGTGGGTCATCATAACTCAGTGATTGCGGAAAAGAGCCCTTATAATAATTGTACTAATTTTTTATAATAAAAATTAGGTATTTACAGTAGTAACTGTACCCAATATAAACCCAATTTCACTTGGTATTTGGTCACCAATATAACACCCAATTAAATTGGTATTTGGTTAAAGCTTGGTAAGCTATTTATTCACCCTTATAAAGGTCTAGTTAAACTTATTATTTTATTTTTGACAGATTTTTTTGAATTTTTTATTACATTTTATTTAAATAAATAGAGATTTAAATTCAGGGTAAGCTCCAGTGCTTTTTATTAGTAATAAAATTGCTAATGATTTTAATCTACAAATTCCAATAGGTTTTCCTTTCTGTAGACGTGATATATTGTTATTTTTATCAATATTAGTGCTCCCCAGGACAATGTAAGTGAAAAGCCTGCTTACAATACCAGGTCTAAAGCTAACAAAAATATTGCTCCAGGACATAACCATGGAGGGTCAGTCATACCCCCAGGCAGAGCAAATGAGCGTAGAGGAAAAAGACGCCCTCTTAAAAAAGATTATTATAAAAAAGACGTCTCCTCCTCTCCAGGATCAACTATCCCATCTGGCAAAACAGGTATTGAAGTTGGAGGAATCAAAGTCCCTCATGCTCAAGGAGGTAGAGCAATTACAGAAAAATTGCAAGGTAGGATTTCAGCAGATGAACCAATCATTGGCAGAGCTAAAGGGAGGCCAGCCAAGTCAGAAACCCCCTACCCCAGGAGGGTCACATCACTCCCAGGAGAAAATACTGGTAGACAAATGGAAGTGGGATTGGTTCCATCAACAATGGTCCAGTCACAACTGCAACAAGGATTCTCCTCCTCATCAGACTTCCTCAGTTTACCCCTACAAGGGAAAACAAAGGCGCCAAAAATCAGGGCTCACACAAATCCCGTGGTAAGTAGATTACCCTCTCAGATTGAACACAATACTGATAATTACAATTTAGGTAATATTATTGATGTCAAATCTGTGCAGAAAATAGAGGAGGACTTAAGAAAATTAGGTTTTAATGTAGATACACCTGACTTGTCTTTTGTCAATAACAACAGTAGTATTTATAATACAGTTAATCCTCAGTTGCCACCACTTACTAGTGAGATGAGAAGTTCACAAGAAAGTGAGAAAATTGAGAAGTAAGACATGGAGTATTTTAATAATCATCCAACTGTCCATAGAATTGTTTCAGCATTGTGGAATAGAATGACTGATTGTGAGGAACAGACAATTAAGCTCACAAGTGATACAATTTCATCCTTAACATTAAATATTTCTCAACTGGCAACATGTAATAAACAATTAGAGAATGAACATTTGTCTCTAACTCTTAAATATGATTCATTGAGTAATAAATATAATGAACTTTCAAACAAATTCTGTGAGTTGGAAAAATTGTATGAAACACATTTATTGAAAACTGAATCAAGAACTAAGTTATCTTTTGCCCAGACAAATCAAAGTGTCTCTGAGCTGCTACAAAGATTCACTAAAATTGAGAATGAAACTGCCAATCTACTAATGAACCAGGATAATCATAAGTATACTCAGTATAATAATAATCCTTTCATTGGCGAAAGTGAATCTCATTCCTTCCCTATACCACCACAACTAAAACCATCTGGTGGTAGTGTTGAATCTGAAAATGTAAGTCACAAATCCGTACAGGAGGAAATACAAGACCATTTATCAAGAGTAAGTGAGTTGTTTAATTTACCTAATATTAGTGAAATAAAATCCAATCAGAAGAACTGGCCTAAGATGGATCAGTACCCAACTTATGATGGGGAAGCCACCTCTTATTCGCAACATTTTATCCAAAGAATTGAAAACTTAAAATTCTCATATAAGTTACCAGATGAAGAAATAACATCAAAATTTATCTCTTTATTTAAGGATGTTGCTTTATTATGGTTTGAAGCTGTTTTGAATGAGGGTAAGGACTACTCTTGGGCTGAATGGAAACAACTAATTGAAAAACAATTTGGAGGTTCTAAATTCAGACTCACACAGCAGAGACTTTATGAGAAAACTAGGTACAATCTGTTGAATGGTGAAAAACCTATGGTATTTTTAATGAATTTAAATAAAATATTAAAAGCCATTGAGCTTAACATGGATTTTAACTCATGGAAAGATAAGATAATATATAAATTACCTATCTCTGTCAGAGACATTGTTGTAGCTAGAACAATTAATGTTACTGAATATTCTGACTTTATTAATATTTGCTATGAAATATTACTAAAACATAAGTATGAAGCAAGGTATTCCACTTATAAACAAAATATTGAACCTGTGAAAAATTAGAATTCAAAAACACTTCAGGAAAAGCAGAAAAAACCTACTGCACCTGAAGTACCAAAAAATTATGAGACAAATACTTGTTATAAGTGTAACAAACCTTGGGTCAAAGGTCACAAATGTGAGAAGAATATAAATATTGTTGAAAATCAACGTGAATCTGAAACTGAAACTGAGAAAAGTAAAGATTTAAGTGATTATGACAGTAATATCTCATATAGTGATGAAAATGAAGTCTGTATGTTGGAAGATGATTTGTCCATCTTTGACAATCCAATATTAAATATGGACTCAAATGAATATTTAATGAATTTTGAGGATGCTAAAATCATTAAAGATATACAAGCTGATAACTTTAGAATGACACCTATCACGGTTCCAGCTATCATTTCTGGTGAAAATTTTAATATAGTTTTGGACACAGGAGCTTCTGGTTCCATTGTTTATACTAATACATTACAGAAAATTGATAGTGAATATAAGTCTAAGCTTGAACCCCTTCAAAGTAAAAATTGGAAAGGTTTTGGATCAGTACTACATCTCATTAATAGATAAAAAGCTGCTGTTTTCTTTAAACATCAACATGGTTATGTAAGAGTAACTTGTGACTTTGTAGTAATGGATAATTCTAACTGTAGTAACTGTTTTATCATTGGAAATGATATTCTGACTAAGTTTGGTGTGAAATTAGACCCTGCTAATAATAATTTCACAATTGGCATGAATGGTAAAAGGAAATCTAAAATAAATTCTTTTAACACAGTCTTACACATTGAGTTAGTAAAAAATATTCCGTGAAAAGGAAGAGAATCCAATGAGATGGAACTTCTGGAAACAGAAATTTCAAAAGCATCATTTGGCACTCATATAAGTGAAACTGAGAAAAATAATATTTTGGACTTAATTAAAGCATTTCCAATTGCTTTTGCACATGTTACAAATGAACTTGGCCTTGTAAAAGATCATGAAATGAAGATTAGTTTAACCTGTGATATGGATAATATTCCTGCTAGTCTTAAAAAGAAACCATACCCTGCTTCAACAATGAAGAGGAAAGACACAGAGGATAATATTAAGATGTTATTAAACATGAACATTCTTGAAAAGGTTGAAACTACACCAAAATATTGTATAATATCACCAGGGCTAATTTCTTCTGAACAAGATAAAGCAAGACTGTGGGGTGATTATAGAGCATTAAATACATTTACAGTAGATGATATTTATCCCTTGCCAAGGATTGCCTCTATACATGCTACCCTTAAAGGTGCTAAGTATATAAGTTGCTTAGATGGAAATAAAGGGTACCATCAAATTCCTGTTGAAAAGAATTCACAGAACTTTTTGTTGATAACAACACACATGGGAATTTATAAATATGTCAGGATGCCATTTGGACCAAAAAATGCTCCATCAGTATTTCAGAAGTTAATGGATATAACATTCCATAATTAAATAATTGAGGGATGGTTAATGGTATACATTGATGACATCATAGTGCTCTCTAAGACATATGATGAACACTTAATCCATTTAAAGAAGGTATTTCAAAAAATGGATGAAATAAACATGACCCTTGAATTGAAAAAATGTAAATTTGGGTTTGAATCTTTAAAAGTGCTAGGTCATATTGTATCTGGCTTACAAATATGTGTAGACCAAAATAAGGTGGCTGCAATAAAGAATATCGGCATTCCTTAAAATGTAAAGGATTTACAATCTTTTCTTGGTATGTGTGGTTATTATAGACAATATATAAAAAACTACCAGTTAATTGCTGCACCATTGACCACACTGACAAAGAAATCAGAAGCTTTCATTTGGAATAATGAAAGACAACAGGCTTTTCACCACAGAAAATCTGGGGGTGAACTGCTAGCAATCTCCTCTCTTTGAAATCCAGAGTGTCTCTTATTATTCCAGGGTTATTCTCACTTTATAAAAATATACAAAATTGTATTGGAAGTAAATTTATTCTCAGATTGATTATAGACAGAATATCAACTGATTCCAAATTATGCACAAGCTGATCCTCCAGAACTTGATTTTGGTCCTCTGTTGAGCACAAATTGAGCACAAATTGATCTAACCTAAGCTTATTCATATATAATAATTCAGGATACTTGCTCTATTAAATTTGATAATAAAATAAAATATTGATGAATTTATATAAAAAACAATTATTATGTAAGATATTAAATTATAAATTTAGGCATCATAGGAGGGCACTTAATAGAACTTAATTATACTATGTGACACCTTAATACTGTATCACACAGTTTGAAGAATTTAAAAATAAATGTGTCATGATGGGCAATGAAATTTCTTGGACAGACACTTTCCAAATTAATACTGACCATAATACACAAATATGAAACCTTGGCATCTATCCAATAAAATATTTTCCTTCTAATAAATGTATTTTTCTAAGCTACTCCCTGTTAAAAAGTGTCCTTGTGAGGTTTGTCTGACCTTCAGGGGGATAATTTGGACACATCAAACTACTTCTATTTCCATAATTGACCAAAATATCATCCTCATTTCTATCTAAAGAGTTGATCTCCTCTGACTGTGGCTGATCAAAGGGGTCCACCACAAGTTTAGCCAAAATTTTGGTGAACACTTTTTTGATGGATAGTGACTAACCGATGCTTTCTGAAATTGTCCACCTGAAGTTAGGCTAAACTTCAGGTGGATAAATTTATCATTAATACCAAATTAACTGAGGAATACTTTTGCCCTAGCTACTCTGCATCATAAAAGTGCCCAACTGAGGTTTAGCGATAATTCAGGCAGACACTTTTGGAAAGGCACAGTCTGATGGGATTAATATCTATATATGGCAATAAGTATACTTTTTTTATCAACATGGAACTATGATTAATTTAATATGGCCAAAGTGTCCACCTGAAGTTTGGCCAAAATACAGGTGGAAATTTTTATGAGGATTACTTGATGAAATGAAGAAGACTTTCAATTACTTTCCATTGTAAAATTTTCAAAATTAAGTTTATCAAAAATTGTGGTGACACTTTTGCCAGATCTAGTCATATGGGATTAACTCTCTATATGGCAATGAGAATCAATTTTTAGTCAATCATGGCATTAGAAGTAATTTGATATGGACAAACTTTCCACCTGATTTTTGGCCAAAAATAAGTTGGAAATGTTTATGAGGAATACTAGATTAACTAAAGAAGACTTGCACCCTACTACTGTCCATCATAAAAGTGTCCACCAGAAGAATTCTCAAGCTTGTGGTTGACACCTTTGACCTGGTCTGGCCATATGGGATCAATTCTACATATGGAAATGAGGATGTAATTTGGTCAATCATGGTACTAGAAGTAATATGATATAGAAAAAGTGTCCAACTAAATATTGGAAAAAAATCAGTTGAAAACTTCATTTAGTTTTTCAAAAAATCAAATTAAGTACAATTTTATTCCTGATGGTGCCCATTTTATCCAACACCTCTTCTGAGCCTTGAAAGTAGGCATTTAGCTTGAATTTTTAATTTCATATAAAATCCCTTCTATTCAACCTATTTCTTTTTACCCCTTTTTTTTCTTTTAGATATCAATTAATTTTATGTAAAACAAATCATTTTCATAATTTTTTACTGTATTTAATAAAATTATTAAAGGTTTAACATCACCCTGTAAGCATTTGGCACATGTTTTTTTGCTATACTAATAAAAATAATAATATACTGGTGACAAAAAATTGATCAAATGATAAAATATTAATAAAACAGAAAGATCAAATACCAGTGGATATGTTTTAAAAAAATACTAGTTGCACTGAAGAAGAGCTGCACCCTAGATACCCACCATCAAAAAAGTGTCCAGCACAAGTTTGGCCGAACTTGTGCTGGACACTTTTGGTCAGGTGCAGTCATATGAGATCAATTCTCTCTATGGCAATGAAAAAAATTATTTGATAAAAAACTTCACTAGAAGTAGTTTTATATAGCCAAATTTTCTACCTAGAGTTCATCCAAACCACAGGTGCACAATTTTTTATCTTTAAAAAAAGTAAATTTAGTACAATTTATCCCTGATGGCTCTCATTTTCTTCAACACCTCTACTGGCCTTTGATAGTAGGAATATTACTTGGATTTCTTTTTTCATATTTGATCCCTTTAACTTAATTTTTTATTCCTCATATTGCTTTTGGATATCAATTAATAATTTTTAAAATAAATTATTTTCATATTTTTATGCATTTATTTAATAATATTATAAATGGCGTAACAACACCTGGTATGCATTTGGCACATGAGTTTTTTCTACACTTATAAAATTAATAATATAATGGTGACCAAAAATTAATTAAATGATATTTATGAGTGAGGCACAAAGATAAAATACCAGTAGACATGTTTTTAAGAAATACTAGATGAACTGAGGAAAAATTCTACCCTAGCTACTCTCCATCATAAAAGTGTCCTGCACAAGTTTGGCCGAACTTGTGCTGGACACTTTTGTTCAGGTGCAGTCAGATGGGATCAATTCTCTCTGTGGAAATTAAATTAAAAAAATGCTAAATAATCACATTAGAAGTAGTTTGGTATGGCTGAATTATCCACCTTAAGTTTTTCAAAACCTCAGGTGAAAAATGTTTTATCTTTAAAAAAAATTAAATTTTGTCAAATTTAGCCCTGATGGCACCCATTTGTTTCAACACCTCTACTGGCTCTTGAAGGCAGGAATTTTCCTTGAATTTTTCTTTTTCATATTTGATCTCTTTTACTTTACTTTTTTGTCACTCATGTTACATTTGGATATTAATTTATAATTTTGGAAAAAAAATCATTTTCATATTTTTTTAACATTTTTTAATAATATTATAAAAGGTGTAATATAAAATGGCATGCATTTGGCACACAAGTTTTTTCTATACTAATAAAATTAATAATATTCTGATGACAAAAAATTAATCAGATAATAAAATATGAATAACACAGAAAGATCAAATACCAGTTGACATGTTTTAAAGAAATAACAGTTGCACTGAAGAAGACCTGCACCCTAGCTACTCTCCACCATAAAAGTGTCCAGCACTAGTTCGGCTGAACTTGTGCTGGACACTTTTGGTCAGGTGCAGTCAGATGGGATGAATTCTCTCTATGGAAATGAAAAAAATTATTTGATTAGAAACTTCACTAGATGTAGTTTGATATAGCTGTATTTTCCACCTAGATTTCACCCAAACCACAGGTACACAATTTTTTATCTTTAAAAAACAGTCAATTTAGTACAATTTATCCCTGATGGTTCTCATTTGCTTCAACATCTCTACTTGCCTTTGATATTTGGAATAATACTTGGATTTCTTTTTTCATATTAGTGGGGGTCAGTTCTGGCAAATCCACACTTAAAAATCCGCACTTAAATAAGTGCGGATTTCCAAAACACACTAGCCCCAATACTGGTGGATTTCAAAATGAAATAAGTCACTTATTTCACTCAAATCCACACTTTCTCAACCAAAAGTGCTGATTTCACCATCAAGTCCCATTTCACTAATTTTTCAGCATCATCCCATTCATACGCAGCACTCTGCAGCATAACACTTCATAACACTTCATAACTCAAAACATTGTACATCACTTACATCTTCATATCATATCATATAAGAGTTATGCCTTCCTCACTTTCAAATCGTGATAAATTACATAAAGCAATGACTTTCATGGCTCTTGAACTGCTCTTGGACTCTGATTGCGATTCTGATTCTGATCTAGAAGAAGATTTTGTCTTTTTATCAAAAATGGCCACAAAACGTTACCTTCTTCCCAGAAAGCCTCAAGTACTTCATACCCCCAAGTACACCATCCAGACACTTCTTAAACTATCTACACCCAGTTTTAGACAGCTGTTCAGGACTTCTCAGGAATGTTTCCTTAAATTGCTTGAGCTTATTCAGGATCATCCCATATTTCACAATAATTCTCAAAAAGAACAACAACATCCTTCAATTCAATTGGCCATCACACTATGTCATTTGGGTTCAAATGGTAATGGAGCCGCTTTGAAACGTTTAGAAAATGTCTTTGATTTAGGGTATGGTTCAGTTAACACTTATACCAAACAATGTATCACTGCCATCAACTCCTTGTAATCTCAACTTCTCACCTGGCCAACAAAAGAAGAGCGACTTGAATCATCTCAGGTTATGCAAGCAGAGGGCTTCCCAGGATGTATTGGTTTTGTTGATGGTACTGCTATTCCTTTGAGCCAGAAACCTGCTCAAGGTGGAAACAATTACTTTCACATTCTCGTCAAAAATTTTCACCAAAATATTTACAAGTCAAAAAAATTCTATATCTTTTTTAAAAAATTGGCAATACTCTCCCCTGCATTTTATTGAAGCAAAGGATGGATATCACCAAAATTTTTCTAAGTCATCAATTTCACATGTCAGATTTGAAAATTTGGCAATACCCCCCCCCCTGCATTTTATTGAAGTAAGTGGTGGAAGTCATCTAAATTTAATATAATTACGTAAATTATTAAATAAATATCTAATATATATCACTTTCCCTAGTTTAAAGTAATGACAATCCCTCAAGCCAAAATGCAGACCAAGTCTAGAAACAAAAGTTTGGGACTTTCCACAGGTATAGGCTAGAGGAACCCCATGAAACAAATAAATGTTATCATGATTACCATTTATACAACACAAGTTCGTGGGCCCATTACTTTAGTTGAGGAAATTGATACATAAAAAATATTTATTAAAAATTTACGAAAAAATATAAAATTTTCAATGACAACTCTAATCCCCATACTTTTGGATCTAAATAAAGTTTTTTTAAATCAATTAACTTTACCTTCTTTCTTTACCTTATTGATTCTTTGAATCAACTTATGACTGATTTGAAATGAGCAACCAAAATGTGTTAAATCTTGACAGGATTCCAAACCAGGAGGAGCTTTGGTCGTTTGATGATTATCCTTAGAAGAATTCCAAATAGTTTAGATGATACCATTTCCCAAACCAAAATCAATGATGCACCGGTGGTCTGGAAAATATAAACCATGTCATTTTATTTTAGCTGGAGATGGTATTGGTTGGCCAGTAATCGGTTTGATATATGAGAAGATACCAAAAGTAAGAAAATTGGTGTCCTTGGTATTGGTGTGAATTTTATTGTGAAATCCAGAATGAGTGATAATAACATTAGAAAATAAAAGATATTTGTGGCTGATATCTTCCCATTCGGAGTCACACCAATTCCGTATTCCAACTTTGTTTGCAAGTTCATGATTTTTTTCAAATGCTTTATTACAGTGCTTTTTGAGTTGAAGAGCAAGAAAAGAGTTAAAGGAAGGTAGAGTGTCCCATAAGCAAAAATCTTCATCTTTTTGAGCTTTAGTGATATTCTTGAGCAACAAATACATGCCTATATAATTGAAATGCCTAGATAATAATCATATAAGAGTTTCAGAATCCTTATCCTCTAAATATGCAATATAAAAATGTGAAATAAGACAAGTGAAATTTGGAAAAAAGGCTCAACTTCAAAGGTCAAAATCTCAGCAACCACTGAACCTAATTCAAACCTGTTTGAGGGAAATGAAAGATATGCTTTAGTAGAATCTTCAGTTAAAGGACATGTGATTTAAATAAACCTAACCCTAATTTGTTACATAAAAAAATGAAATAAAAATTTAAATTGGGAAAAAAAAGGCTTAACTTTAACGGTCAATATCTCAGCAACCACTGAATCAAATACAAATCTGTTTGTGGGAAATGAAAGGTAGCCTTCAGGAGAATCTTCAGTAAAAAGAAAATTATATTCGAATAAACCTAACCCTAATTCCGAGTCTGATTTTCAAAATTTTACAAAAACTTGAAAAGTGGTAATGAAGATGAGATCAAAAGGAGTTTTATAAGTTCACTGTTATCCAGATAAGAGTCATACATATATTTAAGTATGAACTTTTCATAAAAGGAATGAGATATCATATAGGCATGAAAAAAAGGAGATGAAACTTACCTTTATTGAAAAGTAGGAAAAATAGAGTGAGAAAGATTGATGTTGCAATTGTGGGGAAATTGAATATGGAGTAAGTGAAATGCATAAAGAATGTGCAATGTATGTGTTTCAATGAAATGGAGCCAAAAAAAAGTGAAATAAGGGAAAGGGGGGATAATGACCATGCCAAGGAGGGATGAAGAGTAGAGTGATGGAGCTAAAAAAGAAAGTAAAGAGGGAGAGAAAAAAAAGGTTTATTATACCATTGAAATCCAATATAACCACTTACAAAAAAAATTTAGATAAAAACAATAAAATAAACAGAAAAAAACAAAAAAAATTATAATAGTAATCAAAAAATCAAAAAAAAGAATAAAGTGACTTACCTGGAGAGATGAGATGACAAAATGAATGAAACCAAATTGTTTGAGGGATGTTGGAGGAGAATAGGAAAAGGATATGAGGGATGAATGAAAAAAAAATCACTGACAAAATATGCGATTTCAGAAAATATGCGATTTCATGTTGAGCTGGTGAAAGAAAACCAATGAGCCATCCAAAAAAAAAAATCCACCGTAAATTCCAAAAAAAAATGAATATGCAACAAACCAAAATACAAGCCCAAGTGAATGAAGTACACAAAGAGGACATTTGGAGAGTACAAAATGGTATGGGAAAGAAAGGGATGATGTGGCCAACATGTGGTTTTGAAAAAAAAATCACGAAAAAAGTGCTGATTTGAGGTCAGAACTGACACCCATAGAAAAAAGATTAAGAAGTAGAAGAAATAAGTAAAAAAGAATGTAAACATGCCTGGTCAAAATATTGAAAATGTCAGGAAGGGGTGTGTGCCGAGGATCGATGGGTAGGTAGCGAGGAAGGTCAGTGTGTCACATGTGACAGGGATGGGGTAAGAAAGGAAGGGATGTTTTGTGGCCAAAATGTGGTTGTGAAAAAAAACAGGAAAAAAGTGCTGATTTGAGGTCATAACTGACACCCTTTTTTGAAATAAGTGACTTTTTTGCAAAATTTAAGTGCTGATTTGGTTTGAAATCCGCACTTAAGTTAAGTGTGGATTTGCCAGAACTGACACCCCCTATTTTATCCCTTTAACTTATTTTTTTATTCCTCATATTGCTTTTGGATATCAATTAATAATTTTGAAAATAAATTATTTTAATATTTTTATACATTTATTTAATAATATTATAAAAGGTGTAACATCACTCAGTATGCATTTGGAACATGATTTTTTGCTATACTTATAAAATTAATAATATAATTAAGACAAATAATTAATCAAACAATATATATGAGTGAGGCACAAAGAATAAATACCAGTAGACATGTTTGTAAGAAATACCAGATGAACTGAAGAAAAATTCTACCCCAGCCACTCTCCATCATAGAAGTGTCTAGCACAAGTTTGGCCAAACTTGTGCTGGACACTTTTGGTCATGTGTAGTCAGATGGGATCAATTCTCTGTATGGAAACAAAAAATTTTTTTATCAAATTTCACTAGAAGTAGTTTGGTTTAGCTGAATCATCCACACATTGTTCTGCCCAATATCAGGTGTATAATTTTTTATCTTTAAAGAAAAGGTCACTTATTGAAATTAAGCCCAGATGGCTCCCATTTGCTTTAGTACCTCTACTGGCTCTTGATAGCAGGAATTTTTTTAGTATTTTTTTCATATTTGAACTCTTTGACTTTTATTTTACTCTTTTATTCCTCTTTTTACTTTTAAACTTCTATTTAATTTTTGTAAAACTAATCATTTCCATATTTATTTACGTATATTTTAAAAAATTATTGAAGGTATAATTTCACCTGGTATGCATTTAGCACACAAGTTTTTGCTATACTAATAACATTAATAATATAATGGTGATAAAATATTAATTGGATGATAAATATAAATGATACAGACTGATCAAATACCAGTAGACATGTTTATGAGAAATACAAGATGAAGGAACTGAAGAAAAATTCCACCCAAGCTACTCTCCATCATAAAAGTGTCCAGCACAAGTTCGGCCAAACTTGTGCTGGACACTTTTGGTCACATGCAGTCAGATGGGATCAATTCTCTCTATGGCAACAAAAAAACATTTTTTTATCAAACTTCACTACAAGTAGTTTTGTTTAGCTGAATCATCCACCTGTCTTTCTTCCGGACCTCAGGTGTATAATTTTTTATCTTTAAAAAAAAGGTCACTTATTACAATTTAGCCCTGATGGCTCCCATTTGTTTCAACACTTCTACTGGCTCTTGAGAGCAAGAATTTTACAAGTATTTTGTTTTTCATAATTGATCTCTTTGAGATTAATTTTACTTTTTTATTTCTCTTTTTCTTTTTGATATCTATTTAAATTATTGTAAAGCTAATCATTTTCATATTTTTTCACTTTTATTTCATAATATTATAAAAGGTGTAACATCACCTGTTATGCATTTGGCACTTGAGTTTTTTCTATACGTATAATATTAATAATATAATGGTGACAATAAATTAATCAAATGATATATATGAGTGAGGCACAAAGATCAAATACCAATGGACATGTTTATATAAAATACCAGATTAACTGAGGAAAAATTCTACCCTAGCTACTCTCCGTCATAAATGTGTCCAGCACAAGTTCGGCCGAACTTGTGCTGGACACTTTTGGTCACATGCAGTCTGGTGTGATCAATTCTCTCTCAATAATTGCACTAGAAGTTGTTTGATATGGCTAAATGGTTCTGCTGAAGTTTTGTTAAACCTCAGGTTGGCACTTTTTTGTTTTTCAAAAAAGCAATTATAGTCCAAGTTTAGCCTCACTGGTGGGAATTTGCCCCAACATGTCTACTTGCTCTTGATGGCAGTAATTTTATTTTAATTTTTTATTTCATATTTGATCCCTTTAATTTTACCTTTTTATCTCTCATATTTCTTTTGTATATCAATTTATTTTTCGTAAAACAAATCATTTTCATATTTTTTTACCTTTATTTAATAATATCATAAAAGGTGTAACATCACCCGGTATGCGTTGGGCACACGAGTTTTTACTATACTTATAATATTAATAACATAATGGTGACAAAAAATCAATCAAATGATAAATATGAGTGAGGCACCAAGATCAAATACCAGTGGACATGTTTATAAGAAATACCAGATGAACTGAAGAAAAATTCCACCCTAGCTACTCTCCATCATAAAAGTGTCCAGCACAAGTTCGGCCGAACTTGTGCTGGACACTTTTGGTCACATGCAGTCTGATGTGATCAATTCTCTCTATTGCAATGAAAATGAAATTTTCTTCAATAATTGCACTAGAAGTTGTTTGATATGGCAAAATTGTCATCCTGAAGTTTTGGTAAAGCTCAAGTGGATTTTTTTTTATTTTTACAAAAAAGAAATTATAATCCAAGTTTAGTGCCACTGGTGGGCCTTCACCCCATCATGTCTACTTGCTCTTGATGGCAGGAATTTTACTTTAATTTTTTATTTCATATTTGATCCCTTTAATTTTACCTTTTTATCCCTCATATTGCTTTTGGATATCAATTTATTTTTTGTAAACAAATCATTTTCATATTTTTTTACCTTTATTTAATAATATTATAAAAGGTGTAACATCACTTGGTATGCGTTGAGCACAAAGGTTTTTGCTATACTTATAATAGGGGGTATCAAAGTTAAAAATTTGTAATTATTTAAAAGGTATTTCACAACACAAAAATAAAGACACAAACTTGACATTAATTCTCAGTAAAAAGGTGTTTTGGGGGCACAACATGGCATATTTTAAAAAATAGTCATGGCTGATTTGGTAGAAAAAAGAGGTATTTTGAAATAGAAGATTTCTAACTTTGATACCCCCTAATATTAATAACATAATGGTGACAAAAAATCAATCAAATGATAAATATGAGTGAGGCACAAAAGTCAAATACCAATGAATCAATAGTTCTTTTTAATATAATAAATTTTTTGATTAAATAAAATAGTAATAATGAATTATATTTTTCATCCATAATTCCACTCTAATGATTCCCACTGCACAAAAAGGGTTCACTCAGTCCTTTCTTTACTGCTTGTGCATATATTTTATTGCCCACAGTACTACAATTTTTTGTAGTGATTATCCCACATCTGATTCAGGAATATTTTTAAACAATATAAGTTTTTTTTTACAAAAGACCTTATGATATCCAATATCCCACAAAAAATACAACCTGTTTTTGTATTAAAACCCGTTAATTATTAAGAATTTTTCAAAATAATTATATTAGACCCTGGCACAGCTAGATCCATACCAACCGACCTAAAGTCTTTTCAATATTGAAAACAATTAAATAAAATTATGGTATCATACTAAATTATGGGCACCAACCGTAATTCAGCACTTCTCATTTGCTCTGCTACAAAATGAGTGCATGTAGCATTTTTCTAATGTCAGACTGTTTTTCTTCCTTCCCTCACACCTTTAGTCCAGAATGAAAATTTAGTATAAGTTTTGGTCAAGTTGGTTTGCCAGTGTTATCTGTATGCAATATGAATTCATATTGCATATTTCAATTTATGCATAAAATATACTCGTTAAGCATCATTTTTTTGCATTTTTCAATCATTATGCATATTTATGCATATGAATATGCATACTCATTATAAAGATGTATATTCATATTAATATATTTTATTCACATACATATATGCACCTTTTTTTGCATATTCAATATGCATATTTCTAATGCATATTCAATTTTAATATTTTTATGCATATTCAATATGCATATTTTTTTGCATATTTTTTTGCATATTTATTCTTCATAGTCATTATGCATACACTTTGGATAGGCATTTCACATCAATTTTTAACATGCAATAAGTATCCACCATGCAAATTCAAATGCATATGCATCTATATCATACACGCAACATATATTCATTTTTAATATTTGAATATTAAGGTATGCTAAGTGATGTTGTTCAACCTTTTGCCAAACCTGAGATTAACTGATGTTCAATGTGGTTCCTAAGCTCTGCTCAAGGAGGGATTGTTCTGGATTCAATCTGTGACAGTTTATTTTTTCAATGTTTTTTCATCAGATTTAAAAACATATTTCTGACAGTTTCAGGATGGTTTCCCAACAGTTTCCTGACAAACTCCTGATAGTTGCAAATAGAGAGAACTGCTAGCAGTTCACCCCCATATTTCCTGTGGTGTTTGATAAGTTGAAAGAATGTTTAATGACAGCTCCTATCTTGGGATTACCAGATTTCCAATTACCTTTTGTATTATATACAGATGCAAGTTTTATTGGTCTGGGTGCTGCTTTGCATCAAAAACAACTTATTGAAGGAAAAATGTCAGAAGTAGTAATTTGCTATATTTCACATACTCTAAGAAGTAGTGAATTGAAATATAGTGCCACTCAACTTGAATGTTTGGCAGTAGTATGGGCTCTTGAGAAGCTACATTATTACCTTGAAGACCAAAAATTTGAGTTAATAACTGACTTTAGTGCAGTTAAGTCACTCTTAAACATGAAAACTCCTAATATACTCATGTTTATATGGCAATTAGCTGTACAATAAACAGAGGACGGATGACTACTACACATAGAGCAGGAACCTTACACTCTAATGTAGATCTATTATCTAGAGTACCTCTACCCAATAATGATGATAATCCTGCTTATGTTCCTGAAACAGAGATTATTAACATTTATGGCATTTATGTTGTAGATCTTAAGAATGAATATATGCAATGAATTCTTAATAATTATGCCTCAGATCCTAACTTGAGTAAACTTACTACAATATTAAATGATCCATCTAATGCTTCAATGAATGTTTTAATAAAAACATTACCAAATAAGTATAAAGAGGCATTAGAAAAAGGAAAATTTTACATTGAGGATGGTTTTATATATTACACTAAAAAATTAAGTAATGTAGTTGTAATTTCCCCTTCAATGAAGGAGTTAATGTTAAGTATATGTCATGATGATATATTAGCAGGTCATTTTGACTACCATAAAACATTAACCAGAGTAAAAAACACAGCTTGGTGGATTAACATGTCTGAGGATGTTCAAAAATATGTTAAGACATGTGATTCTTGTCAAAAATCTAAAAGATTAACAGGCAAAAGAGCTGGTTTATTACAGCAAATTGAGAAACCAAAATCTCCATGGGAAATAATTAACATGGACTTTGTAAAAGGTTTGCCAATAGCAGGGCATAAGAGTTATAACTCCTGCTGGGTAATTGTAGATAGATTTACAAAGATGTGTAAATTTATTCCTACCCACAAAGAGGTTTATGAAAAGGACTTAGCTTTTTTATGGTGGACACAAATGTTAAATATAGCAGGTTTTCCCAAAGCAATAGTTTCTGACAGAGATCCTAAATTTACTTCTGAGTTCTGGACATCACTTATGGATGTTTCAGGGTGTCAATTTCTACAGCACACCATCCACAAACTGATGGGCTAGCAGAAAGAATGATACAAACTTTAGAAGATATGATAAGAAGATATTGTGCTTTTGGTCTTAACTTTAAAGACAATGACAAATTCACACATGATTGGGTAACCCTTATCCCAGGATTAGAATTCACATACAATAGTACAGTACATTCTGTCACTGGCAAAAAGCCATTTGAGTTATGGTTGAGTTATGTACCTAATACCCCTGCTAAAACTCTTAATAAATTACCTAGATTGGATATCCATCCAGGTACTAAATCATTTCTTCAGATGCAAGAATTATTCAGAAAACATGCTCAAGAATGTATAAATAAGGTGTTTCAGTATGAGAAGAAACGATGGGATAAAGCCCATAAAGAACAAATGTTCAAAGAGGGTGATTAAGTCCTTATTTCTACACTACATTTCAATTTGAATGGTAATGTTAAATTGAAGGATCCATTCATTGGACCATTTGTAGTTAAAAATATGGTTGGTAACAATGCTGTTGAGGTTATTCTATATGTGCCATATGATAGAAAACATCCAGTATTTCCTATTTCTCTTATAAAACCATACCATTCTAATGATACTGCTCTATTTCCAAGAAGATCAGGAATGCATAAACAGCAACCTGAAGAAATAGTTGAAAAGGCAGAAATTGAAAAGATACTTAAATAAAGAAAAGGGAGTTGAGTATCTATTAAGATTTAAAAATAAATCAAGTGAATATGACGAGTGGGTTCCAGAAAATGAAATCTCTGATCTTAAAAATCTCTTAATAAAATTTAAATCAAAATGATACTGTTTATTCAGTATATGTATTATAGAAAATTTAAAAAAAAATTCTATTCACTCCTTACTTTTAATTAAAATGTCTTAACATTTTTTTATTGTTTTTTTTGGGTGAGGGAGTGTCAGCCTAGATATCCCTATGACTAGGTATTTCTTATACTTATAATAAGATAAACTTAAGTACATTAAGCTTATATCTTAAAAATAAGGTTAAAAGAATAATATATAGGATTATATTACATATATATATAATTATTACTCTATTATATAAATTATAGTAATTTAAATAGCTTATCCATAGCCTAATAATACTTATTAAGGTGTTAATGGAGTAATAATATACTTATCTTAAGTGATATTAAGTAATTATTGACATACATAAGCTTATATGTATACATAAATCTCATTTTCAGTGAAATATGCAGTATATTATGTATATTTAGGTATATAAGTGGGTTTTAGCCTCTTAATAGCCTATAACCTTTATTTTTCTGCTTATTTTAGGTCATATGGAAGAAATCAGTGGACTCACAATGCCTACAGAAGCATAGACACCTATATCAGGCGCATACACCCAGTTTGGACAGCTTAAATTACTTCCTTGGATGGTTATTCACGGATTTATGGGTTGGAAGGACATTTCTGGGTTAATGTGGATGCTTGGGGATGTTATTGGGGGCTTAGAAATTTCATTTGT
Source organism: Hemileia vastatrix (assembly GCA_030280995.1). Classification (NCBI taxonomy): domain Eukaryota; kingdom Fungi; phylum Basidiomycota; class Pucciniomycetes; order Pucciniales; family Zaghouaniaceae; genus Hemileia; species Hemileia vastatrix. The sequence goes on along the minus strand of JASXTE010000014.1, from coordinate 29,420,436 downwards.
TTCCTTTATATGCTTTGGATTACATTATATTCTCTTTGGATGATTTATTTTACCTGTTTCTTTATGGTATCCACTTTTATCTGGATTTTCTATTTATGGTATGGGTCTGTGTTATCATTAATTGTGATGGAGGGTCCTTACTGGAGGTCTGGGTGTTGAATCTGCTTGAAATGGACACCATGGGGAGGTGATGGGCCCTCACAGTGCTTTAATTGCCGGGGATAGCAGTGACATCATCTGGATTGAAGGTCTGTGCACTCCAGTGGATTTTGGTATAAGTAAGGGAGGATTTTGACGGTTATTGGACATCACTTACTTACTACAATTCAAATAAACATTATAACACAATTATTAGCACTTAGAAATATATTATAAAGCCATTATAAATTGATATTATCTTTATATAAGCTATAACTATATTATATTCATCTATTTTCCACCACTAGCACACATTTAAATCCAAGTATTGTGAGCTTTATTTGAGTATAACTATTTTATTAGTCTTCCCCTGAGGTTTAATCACTAAATCATTTATCAATAAGTAGTAGGACCATTAATAAATACTATTAAATCATACTTATACACTAGATACACTGACAAAAAGTTTAATTTTAAGTAAGTGATGGAGAAAAAAAGATATTTCAAGGCTCTTTTACAGCCAAAAAATAATGAGTATGCAATAAATGTGTAATTACAAAAAAGGTAATGAATTACAAGGAAAAATCAAAAATAGAAATGTAACACAAGTAATAATACTTAAAAAAAAGAATACAAGGGTCCAAAATACTCTTTTTAATCAACAGTAACTAGTTACAATTTTTAAGGCATCAACAAAAGAAAGGAAAAGGAAATAGTTAGGTTGAAAGATTGAGACGTTTAATAAAAATCTAATCAGGGATTGTTTCAATCACTCTGGGGTTTAATTAACCAAAAAAGGGTCAAGGAAGTGCCCTTTTAATGCTTTATTACAGGTTTTACATACTTATTACTGGGTTCTTAGTACAGCCTTTCTGAAAAAAAATAAATTTTTGTTTTGTTTTGGGGCACAACAATGGTTCAATGATTATGTAACAGCTATGTAAAAAAATTTAGCACTTAAAGGTCTTAAGTGTGTCTCAAGTAGAAAAAGTTATTTTTTAACTTTTACAAAACTTTTGTGTCATTGTTGTGCCTCACTGAAAAACAAAATGTGATTTAGTGATATTATAATGTTACATATGAGCACTTTTTTTGTTAAATAACAATTTTAAACTATACACTAGTGAAAATAAATAATTCAATTTCTTAAAGGGATGTTTGAAGCTTATTTCAAAAAGTTTTACTGATTAATCTAATTTTCCATACTAATTTATTTGTTTCAACCAAATTAAGTAGTTTTACATGTTCTACTTCTTTTTACAGATTAAATCAATCCTTTTACTTGTTTGAAATTATTTAGTTACTATTCTATTGGTGTAGGTTGGGAATAATGGTGAAACATTGAACCTTTTGAGAAAATTTCAGTATCTCAATTGTTACACAGTCTTACTTGCATTTACATTTTTCTGTGACACTTCTGAGGTTTTTCTGTCCATCTAAAGACCCTGGTAACTCTCTATAGCATTTTCTTTTATCATCATGATCATTATCATTGATTGTTACTTTGTTCTTACCCTCTCATATAGATTATCCAATTATCAGTACCATAATTAATTCTTTAAAAAAAGTATAGCATATACATTATTAAGTGCTGAGATATTTACTTAATTTCAGTTTCCTTGTACTTCATGAACTATTGTCATCTTATTTTTTTGATGCCTCACTGCTATTTGTGTCACAAAATCAAGCCCCCCTAGAGAATTTGGCCAACAATTATAGAACTTATTAACCACCAAAATATTTCAATAAAGGATAATCATTCATAAAAATGATGTAATAAACCAAAAACAACATTAGAGGGCATCAAAGGTTAGAAATTTGTAATTATTTAAAAGGCATTTGACAACACAAATATATAGCCACAAACTTGACATTAATTCTCATTAAAAAGGTGTTTTTGGGGCACAATATGACATATTTTAAAAAATAATCATGGTTGATTTGGTGGAAAAAAGAGGTATTTTGAAATGGAAGATTTTTAACTTTGATAACCCCTAATAATATTTTGTGAAAACCTAGATCCCCTATTTTTTGGCATTTTCACTAGTCCCCTAATTGATTCAAATAGACTGCACATTGAATACACACCCACCCCCTAAATTTCTCATGGTCTTTTCACCTCATCCTCATGTCTTTTTCATTCTTCTCTCCCTAAATGATTGACCCAAATTTGTCTATTTCTAGTATAAAAAAAAAATCAAAAAAATATAATAACTTATGAAAAAAACCCTTTTTTTTTTTCAACATTGAGTCACCAGAAAAAAAAATGTTGGCACCTTCTAGAAACTGCCCCTCTCATATTAAACAACCATACACTACAATGAAAGTATGATAAACACAACAGGTATATTCATGGGTGTGTTGGGTATATGTTGAAACTTTTACTTCCTGTGTAACATTTATATTTTATATTTTTATTTTTGGACAAAAAAATTACCTAAAATAGAACTGTTATTTTGAGGTACTTTAAGCTTATGTTTCCCCTACAATATACTCAACCTACCCATAAATTTACCCATTGGGTATATCACTCTTTCAATGTAGCGATAGTCCAGTCAGGGATAGGAAACTGCTAGAAGGTGTCAGCTTTTTTTCTGGTGAGTTGGCCTATAGACTGATCATAGTATATTAAATGAGAGCTGTTGGTCAAATGCACATCACACTACCACTTGAATCATTTGGAGTTAGTATGGGGATCCTTTATCTGACTAACTCCATACACTTGAAGTGGAATCAAGTTTATCAAAACCTGCCAAATATGCCATATCAATTTGCATGATAAATGATATTTTGACAACGACCCACACTGATTTTTGCATTTTTTAAAATTTTCACCACAATTCTCATGCCTGCAATAATATTGAAATTCAAAATAAAATAACTGACCACTTTCATCTCTATTGTTGTGTTCTCAATCCATAGGTCCTTCTCCCCAGGGGTGATTCAACAAATCTGTCAAGAATAAGTGTATATATATATAATAGTTAAGTATTCAAAATATTTTTCTATCCGCTGTACAATCTAAAAACCTATTTCGCAGTTAGGGTGTAATCCAACTCAATGATAGAGAGAGCATTTAAAAAAGCAACATTCATATCATAAACATCAGGCCGTAAATTTGGTGAATTGATACAAAGCACAAAACACCCAATGTTTCAGTCAAGAAACCAGTCCAAATAGCAAGGTTTAATAGTAAAAAACAGGAAATGCATTAAGTGATAAAAAAATTATAAGCAGTAATGTTTGTGGCAGCACAAATAGGGCGAATAGCAGAGTCTGACATGAATAATTGCACTAGAGATTATACACATAGATGAAATAAGCACAACAGAGTCAATTGAAGTATGGGAGTCAAATATAGTATCCCAAACACTTGAACAATGAAGAAGAAACCCAGACAAGAGACTTGACATTAAACACAACATACTACTATATAGGAAATATTCAATGCCTTTTATGATTATAATATTGGAGCATTTGTCTGAATCAAATAATTCACACATAGCCCTTTTGAAAAATAACAAAGCAGCACAAGGCGATCAGTTTTGATACAAGAATTTCCATATCTCTGTTAACTCATAATCACAGATTTAAAATATCATGACACTTACTGCGGCGGCCAGATTTTTTCTAAGAATGGATTCCTGAACACCAGTCAAGACAACGGCAATTTCTGAAGAGAATTAGGAAAAATATTACTACGGCAGATCTCTTAGGTGAGATTGCTTCAAAACTTACGTTGAGTGTCAGTTGCACACGTAAAATGGGTTAATATATCTTTTTGAGGATCCCGTGATAGTTGTATGAAATTCCGATGAATAAATTTTGATGCAGAATCGTATGAATTGTCACCCTTATAGTCAGGAAATAGAGACCATAATGGAGATGTAGCGAGTTTGGCTTTGAAAAGGTCGATTTTATTGAAAACTGTGGCGCATTCCAATGAGTTTCATCAAATCACTGTTCCGTAAGAGTTAAACTAGAGAATTACCTACATAATATTATTTGAGTTTGTTTAAACCACTGAGAATTACAAATAGAGTCAAACAATGTTGCCGCCTCGGCCATACGGTTCTAGTCAACAAATAAATATAAGAATGACCGCAACGTAAAATTTAGAAAGTACGTACGACAGTCTCATCTTCGTATAAAACTTGATCATATTCATTAATGGCAACAAAAAAAATGAGGACATTCACATTTTCAAAACAATGAATCCTGCAACAAGTCATGTTGGCTGGCAATCATAATTGACAAGGTAGTTAAATATAGAACTCACCATTTTTTGCGCTCTGAACGTTGTCCACCGACGTCAAACACTCGCCAAATCAGTTGACCAACATTAAAAGTACTCTCTGATATACCTGTAGTTTTGACACGAGAGCGCACAATGTCTTGCTCGGTTGGTATATAACCAGGCTGACCAATACGACTTATGTTGTCAAAATAGCTAAAATGTGAGTGGGAGTTTGTAAGCACCGACGAAGCATTACAGTGAGAGAAGTGTACGCACTATGAAGCCGAATCGTTAAGCTGGTACAAATGGCTTTTCGCCACAGCAGCCCGTAGAGAAGGGTGCTGCCAGAGGACACTGATGGCCTCAGTAACCTTCGGATCCAGGACATCCACATCGTGAGCGTCCGGTGGAAGATTAAGCAAACAATCAATCCGCTGTGCATCACCCGGTCCTGAAGGTATTTCAATGCCTTCTAATGATGGTAAGGCATCTAGAACCACTTGAATCGACGTAATTGCGTTGGCGAAAATAATTTCACGGTATGATTCTTTCTCTTCATTTGAATAGGGGCGATCCCATAAGCATTTCATTTGCTAGAATTGAATAAAAAAGGATGAGAATGAAAAGATAAGACAGGAATAAAAAAAAAAAAGAAAAAAGAAATTAACTTTGACGAGGGTGGATTTGCCAGATTCACCAGCACCTAGCAAAAGTATTTTGATTTCCTTCCTAAAACCAATGAAAAAGAAAAAATGGAAAAAGAACAGTTAAGGAGTCATGCAAAGAAGCAAAAGTTAAGGTCAGGAGAAAGGCAACACTAACCGAGCATTGGATCGATCTTTTTTGATTTGGGCATCGATGGCAGCGCTTCGTTTGGAAGCCTCGCCCTCCTCGATTTCACGTGAAGCACCACACCCCATTTGACAAATAGACAAGAGGAAGATGACAATGAACGGTATTGAAGGAGGGTAGAGACAGGCAAGCAAGAAGCAAGGAAATGAAGGTAAGAAGAAGAAGAAGAAGGAAGGGGGAAAAAAGAAGGAGACTGATGAATGACGAAGGAATAAAGAAGAGTGAGAGAAAAGTGGAGGACCTGAAATGTGGGGAATAATAATGAATATTGAGAAAACAACGAAGACAGAATATTCAAGGTTAGTAGTATAGTCCTATTAATAAGCTAGAAGGACCGTAGTCAAAATGAGACTTCCTAGCTACAATCAAGGGCCAAGGCTGATTTCAAGTCAAAGTGCACGTCAAGAAGGAAATGGGACAACCGGCTAAATCAGTCAGGACAAAGAAAGGTAAAGAAGGTCAAGAAGGAAGAGCGTGCGCAAACCCAGCCAACTCAACTGAATTAGGTTCCAATACAAATTACACTCCGCTTAATTCAGTCGCCAATACAACTGACCTTGTATGTGTGTGTATATTATGCACATACGTGTTTTCTTGGTTGATTAGGTTGACTTGCTTGATCGTTCCCTCTGGTCCACTCACTCCAGCTCGCTATACTAGTCATCATCAATCCTATGACACTTAGTGGGTTCGTCTTATTAAACTATCTCTTTCTTCCGTTTGTCTTTCACTGCCTCAACATCTTCTTTTCCCCGCTTCCTCACCATTAATGCTTCTTAGATTCTTTATTTACTTTCCCTTCATCTTCTTCATTCAAACTATTCTCTTGATAATTGTGTATTTTTTCATTCTGCCTGTTATCTTATTTAGATTCGATTTTCAAATGTGCTCATATTATCCATTTCCGGGTTTCCGAAAATGTATTTCAAATTTCAATGTTCTATCTTTTGTGAAATGTAAACAATCCCGGCCACCTAAGTCTGAGTCCTACTAATCATCAAAGTATATTTCTTGCCTCCATCAATACAGCTACAAATTCAACAAGAATATACAGTAAAAGGGTGTTTTTTTGTGTAAGACATGCGATATATGAAAAATGATACAGAGCTTGTTCGACAGGAAAAAAAAGATTTTCTAGCAGCACACTCTTGACCAAAATAATATGACGTGAATTTTTTGTCGCTATGTGTATTTTGCATAAAAGTGACAAAAAACTATCGAATGTGACTGTACATACAGCCAGATCCGAAAATATTAAGATAAAAATGAAAATTTTCGAAAATTTACTGACAGCCCAAAAGTTGAGCTGCAGCATTATTTTTTTTTTTGACACCTCCAATTCATTTTGTCGCAAGTGGGTTGATTTTTCTGTTATCTCTCTTCTCTTCATCATCTGAGTTGAAAGAGAAGTCAAACAGAGTACCACAAAATGAATTGAAAATGTCAAAAAATTACTGAATCTCAACTTTTGGGTTGTCAATAAATTTTCAAAACATTTCATTTTTGTCTCAATATTTTTAGATCTGGCTGTTGTATGTATATACAGCCTTTCTTGAAAAGGTTGTCGTCAAAATGCAAAATTTTCGAAATTTTTTTGGCGGAACGCCTGGCATATGACTGCAAAACTTGGCATATTTTGGTTTCAAGCAGGCTGATTTCGCTGTCAAATGACAATGTTTATGTCCAAAATATGCGAACATTTTTGCTTTTTGGCGACAGACTTTCCAAGAACAGCTGTACTTCGTAGTATCGTGTACTCTAATGTTAATATTGCAGCATAACACACTGCAATAAATGTTGGTTTCGTCCTGGGGCGCGACAATGGCGCAACAATTACGCAACAGTTAAGTAACATTTTTTTTTTTTTTTGGCACTTAAAGGTCTTAGGTGGGTCTTAAGTGCAAAAAACAATGGTTTCATACCTGTTGCACAACTGTTGCGTAATGGTTGCGCCCCATGGCGAAACAAAAGCTATACAGTTCAGTCACTAAAGCTTACAGGATTTTGGACGAAATAAGAGCATCTGCCTCCGTGTCGGTAAACCTGTTCGGTATGCATGCTTTTGCAAGTTTTGAATGGATATCTTGTTCGAAATTTACCGAACAGATTTACCGACACGGGGGTGTAGATGAAGCCACAAAATCTTGCGGAATTTTTGACGAAAAAAATCATAGTTGTTCTCGTCAAAAAATGATTTGCCTATTCAAAAGGGTCGGGGATAGGTCGGGGGTACCCCCTTTTGATTAGGAAAATCATTTTTTTGTCAGTGAAGCTTTCATTTTTTCTCAAAAATCCCGCAAGCTTGTGTAACTTCGCTGTTAAAATTTTGCCCACAAAAAAATGAATTGCCTATTCAAAAGGAAGTACTCCCGACCCTTTTGAATAGGCAAATCATTTTTTGGTCAGAACAAGTTTGCTTTTTTTTTTTCAACATTTCCGCAGGCGTCTACAGCCAAGTTACAAAAGCTTGCGGAATTTTTGATGAAAAAATAAAAGTTTCGTCAACAAAAAATGATTTGCCTATTCAAAAAGAAGTACCCCCGCCCTATCCTTGACACTTATGGATAGGCAAATCATTTTTTTGGTGAGAACAACTTTTGATTTTTTCGTCAAATTCCGCAAGCTTTTGTGACTTGGCAGTATGACTTGGCTGTATGTACCAATAATTGTTGGTGTGCAAGTTGAAGAAAATTTTTCACTTTGCTCCCCATTGTGACAGCCAAATGAATTGATATAAAACACGCCAACAATTCAGTCGACTGTCAAAATGCGGTGCAAAATTGCGAGATTTTGTCAACTTGTGCACCAACAATTACTGCTAAACCGGAAAAGCTTGCCGATTTCTCGCTACTTATTCCCTGCCAAAAGTGACCTAAACACATGTTTTTGGCGGGGGATCGGAGACGAGAAACCTGCAAGCTTTTCAGTTTTTGCTGTATCAGTATAGCTGTACCAGGACGCTTTTATTAGACTAACAGCTTTATTTCCTGGCTGTGCTACATTTTATATTCTGTTTGTTTATAATAAGGGAGACTTTAAAGGGAGCACCTCTTTGAGCTGCAACGTAGACCACCTTTCTATTTTTAGTGTGTTCACTCTTTTAAGTTAGTAGTATCTCTCGCTTGTGACTGCCCTCCACTGATGATAGTGTTAGATTACCCTTGCTTTTTCCTGTTGTAAAGGTTTGTGCTAGATTCCTATCATCACTATTTAATTCTCTAGAATTAAGTGTTAGATTATCATTACTTTTCCTCATTCTTGAAGTTAGCGTGAATGTTCTGGGAGCTGGTTAAGGTGAAAATGTCAAAGGGTGACTAAAAATGGAAAGGTGGTCTCTGAAGCAGCAGAAAAGGTGGCCCCTTTATAGCCTCCCTAATAATAGGGAGTATCAAAGTTAGGAATCTTCCATTTCAAAATACCTCTTTTTTCCACCAAATCAACCATGATTATTTTTTAAAATATGTCATATTGTGCCCTCAAAACACTTTTTTACTGAGAATTAATGTCATGTTTGTGGCTTTCTTTTTGTGTTGTGAAATACCTTTTAAATAATTGCAAATTTCTAACTTTGATACCCCTTAATAAATATCCGGAAACAGACAAATAAGATTCAATTTTAGAAGGTACCAAATATACCCTCTTATGTCATGCCCTGTTGTGTCTTTCAAGCTTTTTATATCTGCAGTCTTTTTGGCTTTTTGCGAATCAAATGAAAATAACTCATTATTTTTTGAGAATTCATTATTCAATGCTTAATCGATACAAGCGCCATTAATGATTTTTACCGTGTTACAGCCAGATGCGAAAACATTGAGACAATTTTTTTTTTTTTTTTTTTTTTGAAAATTTATTGGTAGCCCAAAAGTTGAGTTTCAGTATTTTTTTTGACATCTTCAATTGATTTTTTGACAGTCCGTTTGACTTCTCTTTCAAACTCAGATGAAGAAGACGGGCGAAACAATAGAGAAATCAACCCAATTGCCATAAAATGATTTGAAGATGTCAAAAAAAAAAAAAAAAAACTGCAGCTCAACTTTCGGGCTGTCAATAAATTTTCAAAAAATTTCATTTTTGTCTCAATGTTTTCAAATCTGACTATATGTATATGTCTATACATGTCCAATGTGTCTCACTGCATTCACCCATACAGCTAATCCTCGAAAGCTTACTGTTGTCTTGCCTCTCATTCCTCGCCAAAAGCATAGGTCAACTGACCTAAACTGATGATTTTGGCAAGGGATGGGATACAAGACCACCGCAAGCTGTTATGTCACTTGGACTATGTACTTAGTTATGTCTGTTTTGTATATAACCTGTAGTCGCGGCGTCCCCTGTTCTCCGGTTCTTCCCCGAGTTCTACAGGCTGACACCGTGCTACACAAGCTTTCCAGGATTAGCTGTACTCCGAAATAATCATGTTGGACCTTTCGTTCGGGCTTTTAAATAGTACATACCCACATATTCCTACTCATGAACTGTTCTGACAAAAAAAAAAAAAAAAAAAAAAAAAAAAAAGCCCAAGGGGATCAATTTAAACCGCCTGGCTAAAAAACTACTAATCTTGCCCTCAATTTACAACACATTACACGCAGTCAAGATGGCCATCTAAAAAAAATGTATTTACAATATGTGTGAGGAGTTAAATTTTCACATCCAGTTTAACTTGTACTGTACCTCAGAAAGGCTGAAAGGTGCCATATTAAACATTTCATAGGCCCACTTTGGAGGCAATAAGGAAGGATATCCTAAAGGATTCATACTGCATAACAACAATAGTTAATCATAGCTTGAAATTTTTCATTTCCAAATACCTAGTTTTTTTTACAGCTAATCCTGGAAAGCTTGCGGCTGTCTTATACTCCAATTCGTGCCAAAATCACTAGTTTAGGTCAGCTGACCTATTCTTGTGGTGGGAGATGAGAAGCAAGACTACCGCAAGCTTTCCAGAAACAGTATTTTTATTATTATTTCTTACAATCTCACCCAGCGTGAGTATTAAGGAGGAAAAGGATAGTGTCCCCTACAGGAGTCGAACCTGTGACCACTTATGACATGTTAGTTGCTCTAACCACTGAGCTAAGGAAACCAGTGCGAGGTGTACCCACAACACCCCCCCGTGCACCGAGCTGACTAGGCAACTACCTTACCGCAGCCTGGGGATTAGCCAGATAACGCTGGGCCCATAACCTATTAAGGAGGAAAAGGATAGTGTCCCCTACAGGAGTCGAACCTGTGACCACTTATGACATGTTAGTTGCTCTAACCACTGAGCTAAGGAAACCAGTGCGAGGTGTACCCACAACAGTGAGGCATGAAGGAAGTCAGAGGCTATATATGAGTAAATACATGTGAGTGAGGCAGTGAACAAAGCTAGTGTGATGGATACTCATTTTATCATGACTTGTCATGTCATGGATCACGGTTGTTAAGCTTAATCTGTTATGTGAAATCTTAAATAAATCTCTATTATTAAATACAAAATACATATAAATATCAATATTATTTCATGTAGAATATTTCCTTAACCGAGACTTTGGTTTATTACAGGTTTGGAAATATTCCCATAATAATTCTTATTAAATATTGTTGTATAAATGATTTACTGAACCGGGGCTTCGGTTCATTACAGTTTTTCTTACTCTGAAATATAATCTTATCGTTTTCCACAACAGTCGTGAGATTATAAACTAAGACACATTCGCCATATCTAGGACTGTGTAATAAAGTGAGACTTGAGATTTTAGTAGAGACTATTAGGTTAGCAAGATAAGGGAAGATTGTTTATAAACCTCCCAGTATTGATTAAAAAACGATGCAACTTCTGAGATAATATGAGTCGGTGATAGAAGAGCAGAAGTATGAAATGGGAAAATAACTAGTTGAGAACAGTATAGATTAGGATTGAAGGATAACCTCATACAGGAGAGATATCTTCATACGTGGATAGATCAATTTCGGGAGTAATAGTGTTTGGGAGAGATAGAAAATCTACTCTTTTTTTTCGCGCAATCAAAAACGCAATATGCAGAGATTACCTGTGCTGAGTCTTTGATTGCGGGGGTGAGAAGAGGGAGGAGGGGAGATCAGATCAAAAATTTGAGGTAGTCACATAAACTAATGTCACAAAGATCTAGGCTTTCTTCAAAATCCAGCATATCTGTCATCCTAGCGCCTCTGATCATAATCGGCTTCAAACAATTATATCCTGATTCACAGTTGTAAAATTCAGTAATCACATTCATTATTTATCAAAATCGTCTCAGACTCGTTAATTCATTAAACTTCATATAGGTTAAGGCAATGTAACACTTGCTAAACATTCATTTCTAGTCATTAGTCACGACCTGCGAACCCAAAAAGGCCGGGAAAAAAAGCAATATAAAATATAAACAAAAGCCTAGATGGAATAACGTAAAAGTAATATGATGGAAGCATATTTTGTATATTTTCGCAGCCATGGTAGCGTAATTGTTACCTGTGCTGTATTAGGCAAAGTGAAGTGATCACCAACAAATCAAGAGAGAGATGTTCATGTAGAATTCATCTTGACTTCCGTTGATTAAAGCAAGTATGTACAGTTGTTACCTTAACTTCAAGAGAATTGAAAATTAAAAACGTCATTTTGCTAGCCTAATACATCATTATCCCCAGCCGCTTCCTTATCACTACTAATCCGGATATACAATTTAATGTAAAAATGTTCAATCACAGCCACTTCATTTTGACCAAAAACATTTCCCCTCCTTTTCTCTTTTTATCATCCTCTGTGTTAATTATGCTACAGCTATATGTATGGTAGCAGTGTCAGCGCTTCGTCCGGAGTGAACCGGAGTTAGACGCGTCAGCTGCACCACAGACTATATACACCTTGTGTACTTAACAATCACTAAGCTATCATACTACACATAACACCCCCCCTCTTAGTGATTTCCCTATAACCATTCCCAGCCAAAACAAGTAGAGAAAATTGAAAGTAAATAAATAGAAAAGAAAATAAGGAAAACATAGAAACTACAAAACCCCTAATAAATATCTCTTCTCCTTCCAAACATTTGGTTCCAAATTCTTTGTCAACAAATCTACCACCTGATCTTTAGTTGAAACCCATTTAATGTCAATTTCACATTTGATGAACTTGTTCATTCACAAAATAGAAATCACTGTCAACATGTTGACAATGCTTTTCAGAAGGGTTATCAGTAGCCGCTACAATTGCACCTTTCTTGTCACAATAAAGAGTTGTTGGACCATGGCACAAATCCACTTCATGTAGAAGGTTACACATCCATAGAGCTTGACGAGTTGCATTTGACATTGCCATTAACTCTGAGTGAAGTGAAGCTGTAGCCACTCTTGATTGATGCTTTGATTGCTATAAGATAAGACAGTTGTTGAGCTGAAGAACATGACCACCAGTAGCCCTAGCAAATTCACCACCCCAAGTAGCATCACAATAAACATCTGTCAATGGATTGTCATTGATTGTAGGAAAAAGATGAAATTTCATGTCTTTGGTAAATTGTAGATATCTCAGCAAATGATTAAGTGCATCCCATTCAGCTTTACCTGGTCTTGATGCATAATGTTCCAGGAAGTTGACAGGATATGCTAAATCAGGCCTTGATCCAGCTACAAGATATGATAAAGAACCAATAACAGACAGAAATTTGAGAAGTTCAAGTGGAGGGTGAGATTTTTCCTTTAAAGACACCAAAGAAAGACCCATTGGTAAAGGCAAGTGAGAATTAAGACCAGCTGGATTGTGTTCATTTAGAATTTTGTTGACAAGAGCTGGTTGGTGAATACTAAAACCTTTGGAACATCATGAAACTGCTAGACCAATAATAGAAGAGATACCATCAGACCATTTAACCTTTAAACTACTCCCCATATCCATTTCCAACTCCCCCAAAACCACATCACTACTCCCTACCACCACACCATCATCTACATGAAACCACAACATTCCCTTTGAACCCTCTTTTGCTAGAACATATACACTTTCATCCTGATTGCTTGATCTGTAACCCAAATTTGCCAGAATTTTGCTGAGATGTTTCCACCAACACCTGGCTGCTTGCTTAGTCCCATAAAGAGCTTTCCTAAGTTTGCAGACATGAGTTGGATTAACAGACTCAAAACCTTCAGGCTGCTTGACATAAATTTCCTCCTCAAGATCACTATGGAGATAGGCTGCAGTGACATCAAAAGTTTTGACTGGCCAGCTGTAGGTATCAGCTAGAGTGAGAATCAGACACAAAGAGGCAAAAGTAGCCATGGGAGCAAAAGTGTCATTAAAATCAATACCTTCAATTTGTTTGAAACCCTGAACTACATATTGCACCTTGTGTTTGATGATCTTTCCAAATTCATCTCTTTTTAAAGCAAAAACCTACCAAGCACCTGTAACAGTTTTTCCAGGAGGAAGAGGAACTATATCCCAAACTATCATGTTCAACATGTTGTCCAATTCCTGAAGACAAGCTGACTTCCATTCAACTGCATCTGGGCGCTTCATTGCCCGTTTGAAAGTTCTAGGTAGTTGGTTGGAAAGTTCACAAGCATTATTGTTGATGAAATCAACCATAACATCTTGTGCAGCAATAGTTTCTTCTTCTGTAAAATCACCAAATTTCAGTTGATCCAAAATAAATGCTAGATCACCTTTAGATTGAGATGTGGTTGGATGTAAAACAGTGAGTGTCTTGGCATTGTCCTTGTCTCCTTCAGGGATGAAATTTGCCATTGCTGACTGAATAAAAGAATTAGACTCTGGATGCCAAAAAATCCAACCTTTACCAGCATCAATAAAACCAACAACCCTGAGATGCATAGCTTGAACCTCCATTCTTGTTCTTTTTTCAGCTGGAATGTGCACATATGCCCACTGACCAAAAATTTTGACAGGTGATAAGTCCACTTTTTTGGTGAAAATCATTTGGTATGGGGTACTGTCAGTAACTCTAACATTTGGTAATTTATTGTGAATAAAAGAAGCCCAAAAATAAGCAAAAGTCCAGAAAGTGGAAGACAGATTTGAAGCAAGAAGGATTGTGCTAGAAATTTTACCAGTAGTTTCATTGAATCTTTCAGCCATTCCATTCTGTTCATGGTGATAAGGCATAGAGTGTTCATGAAGGATACCGTTCAGGGAGAGGTATTCAGAGAATTTTCTGTTCATGTATTCTTTGCCATTGTCAGTTCTGAGAATTTTGAGACATTTATTAGTGATGTTTTCTAAACGAGTTCTAAAGTTAATAAAAGCATCAAAAACATCTGACTTCTTCCTTAGAACAAAAAACCTCCCCATAAGTTGAGAAGGATTCTCTGAAAGTAGCCACATAAACTTCACCCTTATCTGTGACATCAACCATGGGCCCTACTAAATCAAAAACCACAAGATCCATGAGCTCATGAGTACTCTTGGATACCCTGCACGTATTCCTCCTTTTGCTTTTTGACACAGCACAAACATCACAGTTTATTCTGCATGAAGGAACATAAGATGGTGCATTTTTGCAAAGACCTTTTTTGGAAAGCCTTCTCAAAACTCTGGTGCTTGTGTGTCCAAGACAGTGATGCCAATCCATGATGGAGTCAGGAACCGCAGTTGGATAAGGAATTTTTGAAGGGGGTGAGGGAACAAAAGGGGCAGGAAGGGTAGCAGATGATAAAGAGTTAAAATAATTCATTTCAAAAACATTGGCTTCTAGGTCACAAGGATAAACTAGATCAACTGTCCATTTTTGTCCAGAAGAAAATTTAAGAGCAAGAAATAATATTTTTTTGTTTTTTGAAATAATATAATCTTGATTTTGATTAAAAGAAAGAAAAATGCCATTGTCTAAAAGATCAAAAGGAAAAATAAGAGTGGATTTTTCCCTATCACAATAGAAAACACCTTTGATTTTAACAAATTCTCCATCACATCCTTTAATGAACATGTTTCCGTGACCAGTAATGAAAGCAGCACTAGAGTCAGTTTCAGTTTTGACTGGAATAGGAGTATCCAGACTTTTGAAGATAGAGAGAAGACATACATCACCAGTGACATGATGTGTGGCACCAGAATCAAAAACACCTTGACAATCTTTACTGTCTTGCTCTTCAGTCCAGCTATCAGTACCAAAATCCATCTATTTTAAAGAAGTAGTGAGAACATCTAGCACTTTAAAGCTGATTTTGTTTAAGCAGGGTTTTGAGGAGCTTTGAGCCAGCTGTTTTCCCTTTCTATTGTTCAGTGATTTTCTGATGAGATTCATAGCGTCCTTATTTTCACAAGCAAAGGCTTCATGTTGTCCCCAAACTGCTACATTAAACCCTTTACTGTTATGATCATATGGACAAGTGTTCTGGAAATGTTCAGAAGACTTGCAGTAAAAGCAGGAGTAGTCAGGTTTTTTATTTCCAGGGAGGTAACTGTCCATTCGGCCTTTTTTGAAAGCCAAAGATGAAATGGAATTGGGTTCAGTTGCCAGTTCAAAAGCTGTGGAAAGGGTAGGAGAATTTGAAGATGAAGAATGGGGTGAATTTTTAAATTAATTTTGAAGTATATTTATCATTTCATCAAAAGAGGGTTGAGAGATGTCTTTTCACATTTCAAAATGACAATTTGCCTCAGTGGAAAAATGATTTACTGATGATGGTAATAAGAGTTGGGTGAAAAATGCTGCCATTTAATCAAAACCAAAAAAACCTGAATGTTTAACTGCCTCCAAGAGTGATTTCACTTTTTCTCCATTTTCCATGATGTTTGTGAAAGGAGAGTTTTTAACATTTAAAAGATCATTAAAAAGAGCCATGCAAGAATGTGAGATGCTATATCAAATGTCAAACTGAGAATAGAAAATGCTTTATAGCTTGTAATGCCAACATCAATGATAGCCTGAAGCTTTTTGTCAAGGGTGTTGTAGATTGCATGTCAGCTCATCTCATCTTCAAATTTTGATATATCATTTGTTATAGCATTGGTGTTGTAGACAATCCTATAGTAATAGCTATAGGCCTTGACCAAGGGAGTTGAAAAAAAACCAGAGAGAAAATCGCCTGTCCCTTTAGAAAAATAGAGTGAAATTTACTTGCTAAAGTAAGTTGGTTCCTGTTTGCTAAAGCCCCTTTTTCAACACACTTGACTGCTTGATGAGCCAAGAAAGTAGTCCCCAGACAGACTACTAGACCAAAGAACTGAAATGTAGACCAATGTCCACACCAGAGAAAGCAACAATACTTGATGTAGGCTGAAAATCAACACCAGAGACAGCAATAATACTTGATATAGCTTGCAAGACTATACCAGAGAACCTGTTGCTAAAGTTGAGGTAAATAAAGAACTAACCTTGCAACTAACACAGCCAATTTTGGCCAAAAAACAGTGAAAACTGAGTGAGGAACAAGGATATCACCTCTGGATGGTTGTATGATAATTAAAGTTTCCCCAAACTGTCTTATTCACTATGTACACACAGACCACTATCTAAGAGCCCATGCACACCAACAAATTTGGCACCTGTACCAGCCAAATTGAATAAAAACCCTCCAGAAGCACTCCCCAACCTTCTAAAACAGAGGCAGATGGGCCTCCCAACGTCGGAGATGCCGCCTGAAGTGGCCCGGCCTCCCTGAAGCCAGAAAACCAATAAAAACATCTAACCTACTTAGAAAAATTTACTACAACTACTAAAACCCTTAAAACACAAAATTATGCTATAGCAACATTGTAACATGAAATATAGAGCTAAATTAGCCCTATCTAATGGTACTAAGCACTTAACCCTAAGACTTAAGGTTAGCCCGTAAAACACAAAAAACAAAATTAAACAGCTATCTTTTGTAACTGAAAAATGAGGAAATGACCCCTTAAAACTTAGAATATGAAAAATATCATCAAAACATGAAATATATAGAAAAACCGGGGCTATCCAATGATTGTACCCACATACCCACAGTCCCAATATTCACAGAATAAATCCAGAAAAACACCTAATTCTTCATCAGATGTCAATTAAGACATGCACAAACAGCACCAAAAAACACAAAAAAGGCCCCTGCCAATGTTGGAAGACCACATCCTCCCTCCAATTAAGAATTTCCACATTCTTTCTTCATCAAACCACCATGTTCAACCTTCTTCCCAAATCTGCCTCTGAAATGGGTCCTTGCCAATACTGCATTGCCAATAATCTAATCTGCACCATCACACCTCCTGTCCATCCATACAGAATGTCCTGTGATGTCTGCCACTCCAGAAAGAAGACCTGCTACAGACCTGTTCCATTATCTTCTGCAACATCTTCACCTCCACCTCAACCTGGTCCATCTTCTACCAGCACCAAAAGATCTGGGCCATCCATCTTGATTCCCAGATTAATCAAAAAGCTACACCCTTCCCACAAGAGTGCCAAAACCACTAAAACAACAAGTGCCACAATCCCTGGTCCATCTGATGGTAAAAAATTCCATTTATTCTTTTGATTTTATAAAACTGATGACTTCTCAGTTCCATCATATTCTGACAGTGATGATAACAATGTAGGATCCATTGAACCAACAAAACCAAACCACTTGCCCACAATTAAGGCCAAGTTCCAACAACACACATCTCAACAGAAACACCTCCTTCTAAACTACTTCCAATCCACTCCTGCTAGAGATCCACAGGACATTGAGAACAGAAGGCACCCCATTCACCAGTTCAAGGCTGATTCTGAACACTTCATTTCATCTCTTGATTCCCTCTGTAATTCCACTAGTACTTGAGCTTGATTCAGAAAAGAAAAATTGACCACACCCTCTATAGGATGTAACCACAAACAACCCTCAGTTTTAAGTCTTGGGGGACCATCCTCATTTTATAGTCTTGGAGGACTCAAAAACCCTCAGTTTAAAGTCTTGGGGGACTCAAAAACATAAATCATAAACTCAGAACCAGAGATCAACCACATTAAGACACATAGAAAAAACTAACATTATGGGGTAATTTTGAATAGAGCTGCCAGCACATCAATTACCCCCAAACTTTCCCTTGCTAAATTCAGAGGCTCCCCCTGTCAGTATAGTCTAGTATATAAGTATGATATAATAGTGTTTATTTATGGTGCTACTACTTATTGATAAATGAATTAGTGATTAAACCTCAGGGAAAGACTAATAGAATAGTTATACTCAAATAAAACTCACAATACTTGGATTTTAATGCGTGCTAGTGGTGGAAAATAGATAAATAAAATATAGTTATAGCTTTATATAAAGATAAAATCAATTTATAGTGGCTTTATAATATATTTCTGAATGCTAATAATTGTATTTTAGTGATTGTTTGAATTGTAGTAATTGAATGATGATAAATAACCTTCAAAATCCCTCCTTACTTATACCCAAATCCACTGGAGTGCACAGACCTTCAATCCAGATGATGTCACTGCTATCCCCGGCAATTACAGCACTGTGAGGGCCCATCACCTCCTTATGGCGTCCACTTCAAGCAGTTTCAACACCCAGACCTCCAGTAAGGACCCTCCATCACTATTAATAATAACACTGATCCATACCATAAATAGAAAATCCAGATAAAAGCGGATACCATAAAGAAACAGGTAAAATAAATAATCAAAAAGTGATTTAATGAAACTAAAAGCATATAAAGGAAACAAATAAAATGTCCAAGCCCCCAATAACATCCCCAAGCATCCACATTAACCCAGAAACATCCTTCCAACCCATAAATCCGTGAATAACCATCCAAGGAAGTAATTTTAGTTGTCCAAACTGGGTGTATGCGCCTGATATAGGTGTCTATGCTTCTGTAGGCATTGTGAGTCCACTGATTTCGTCCATATGACCTAAAATAAGCAGAAAAACAAAGGTTATAGGCTATTAAGGGGCTAAAACCCACTTATATACCTAAATATACATAATATACTGCATATTTCACTGAATATGAGATTTATGTATACATATAAGCTTATGTATGTCAATAATTACTTCATATCACTTAAGATAAGTATATTATGACTCCATTAACACCTTAATAAATATTATTAGGCCATGGATAAGCTATTTAAACTATTATAAGTTATATAATAGAATAATAATTATATATATATATAATAAAATAATATATATTATTATTTTAACCTTATTTTTAAGATATAAGCTTAATCTACTTAAGGTTATCTTATTTTAAGCATAGGAAATACTCAGTCCTAAGGATATTTAGGCTGACACCCCCTGTGGATACCCTCTGCCAATCTTTCAAACACATTCCAACAACAAAAACCCATACCTCAGTTTATAGTCTTGGGGGACTACACCATTAAACAATACTCAGTTTAAAGTCTTGGGGGACTAACACAGTGTTCAGTTTAAAGTCTTGATGGACAACCAGAATTTTGCATAAAATAGACCCAGCCAATTTCATACAGAATACACCTACAGCCAACCTGCTGAACTTCCACATTCACTTCATCATCTACCCATCACTGACAAAAATCTCCTTCTTATCCCTTTCCATCATCTCTTCTCACCACAGATCATGGCTGGATCCCCTAATTTTGACCCCTCCAATCTTCCTTGCTTCACTGCTCCCAAGGACTATGCCAGAAAACAGTGCATCAACATGTGCAGACCTTGCACATTCACTCTTCCAACTCCTGAAGCCAAATTCTACAACAGGGCCTGTGATTCTTGCTACTCCAAGAAGAAGAAATGTGACA
This sequence comes from Hemileia vastatrix, assembly GCA_030280995.1. Lineage (NCBI taxonomy): Eukaryota > Fungi > Basidiomycota > Pucciniomycetes > Pucciniales > Zaghouaniaceae > Hemileia > Hemileia vastatrix. The sequence goes on along the minus strand of JASXTE010000014.1, from coordinate 29,400,498 downwards.
GAGATTCCAACTACCCTATTCCTCCTCCTTCACCTTCTCATAGATAACTCTCCAGATACTCTACCAGATCCCCAGAGCTTGGTCCAGCCTCTTCATTTTTATCCTCAGCACCATCCAGAAGATCCCAGAACTCAGTTTCCAGAACTCTCCCCAAAAGGCCTGCTTTAACTCCCCAAGAAACAGCTTTTATCTCTGCTAATTTAGCTCAAAAAGATTCAAAATCAGCTCCTAGGCTGCTAGACCACGTCCAGGAGGCCTGTCTGATGTCGGGTGGCCCTCCTGCCTCACTAGACAGTGAAAATCAGGCTCAGAACTTCCAAAAACAACCAGAAAACAGCCAAATTCCTCCAATCAACAAAAACAACTCCACGCAGCCACCTCCCACTGCTCCCAAAGCAATGCAGCCAACCTTTCTAAGGTCCAAAAAATCCAAAATTTTCCAAACTTCTAGGAGACCTGCCAGAGGACCCCAGGAGAACACCAGAGCACCCAACACTGCACCAAAACAACAACTTTGCCCCCAGTTAAGGCAACAAAACTACACCTCTCCTTATCCAGCCAGCTATTATTCTGACAGTTCCATTACTTCAAGAGCTCCATCCAGAAGAGATCAATCTGCTTCCAGATCACCCTCTCCTGCCCCATCTTATAACAACCCTGATACTCCATCACTAGCACCTCATCCAACTGAATCAAACAGAAATATTAACAACAGCAACAACAGGCCTGCTGCTCCAACTAGGCCCCAGGAACATCAGCCTCCTAGTTCACCTTCTCAAAAACTTTCAGCAGAAGACCAAGAGAATCCATATCTTTCCCTGATTGATCCACCTACTATCAACATTCCAAAATCTTCAGAAGTCCAAATTCTGGCCCCTTACAAATTTGATGAGCTTCCAATCTGTAAGTACCACATTAATTCATCCAATTTCTTTAACAAAAATAATTACTGATCCAATTCTTCTTTTCTAGTTGGCACCCCTCCTCCTGAATCTATTATTGGAGTTGGCCAACCTCTAGAAACTTCTTTGACCCTGGATTATGAAGACATGAAACAACACCTCAGCACCATGTGTTCAAACATGCTGAAAGCCTTTGCCCTCCATGGACCTTTAAATGACTTTGAGAAAACCTTGAGGAAACAACTATTGGATGACCACTGGAAGATGTCTAGGATCATTAAGCACACCTTCCAACAATCCATTCCTGCCTCTTCTTCTTCCTCTTCTGAACTTCCATCCAAACCCATTCCTGCCCATTATAATCCATATAATCTCTCCAGCAGGATGACTTCAAAGAACACAGTGCTTCTGTAAGCCTGTATATCCCCAGGACTGAGTAAAAAGTACTTATAAGTTATGTTAAACACATGAACTATACATGGGAACAATAAATAAGAGTACACAAACAGTATACATAAGTAAATTTATGATAATACACAAAAAATGCCATTATAAAACCTTATATACACACATATATCCACCTTTTATAAGTCTTATGTACTTAATATTAAGTTGGAATATGTTAGGGTAACATTAAGAACCTTAATTATAAGGCTACATAATTTTATAAGTATACTTAAAGCTGTTATTTTCATTGTTTTATGCAAAAAACAAGAAATGCACTTTATTTCACTTAAAAGTTGATTATATGCGCTATAAATTTAAGAATATTAAAAATGTGCTTTGACGGTTCAATTTTTCTCATTTAGGACTATTGATTTGGCTACTTAAATGCATAAAAATAATACTTTTCAAATTTGGTGTTTTTTATGCCAGAAATGGCTTCTGTGTACTAGCCACATACTGCCTGCATTTTTCCTGTGTGAATAGCTTCATTTTTAGCAAAGTTAGCTTTTTCAAACTATAATTACCCCAAATTCTATGCCCACTGTGGGGAAACACACTAAAATAGGCGAGAGGCGCTTATTTAGTGTCCTAGCTTAATTAATAATGCATTGACCCTGTTTATATGCACTAATTTCACTAATAACCTCACTCTTGGCGTCTTATTTCATCACCACGCTTAAATTTGCCTAATATTAGTCAAGGATTTACCTGTGCAAGCGCCTGCCAAGGACTGCATGTAGTTGCCCCACATCTCACACTCTTTTTTGAGTTTTTGGGTGGTTTCTCAGTCAATATTGGTCATTTTTGAATGGGAATTTTACATAGTATAATGTCAGGATTAGCCCCATCATTTGTACAGTAGATCCCCCTTTTTATTAAGCTATTATTAGCCTTAAAAATTCCTCTTTAGTCTTTTATATTATTGTTTAATATGCATATACTCTCTTTTTATCTTATTCTTTAATTTTGATGAATTTTCCTTATTATTACAGGATTTGGACGGTTGTTACTCTTCTAATTATGTCATGAGTTAATGGGGATATTGATGGGCATGTCTATTAGTTTTTTTGAGGCGTCATTGACTGTGTATTGGAGTGTTACATCAAGGGATTCATTAGGGAACTCAGTGTGTATAAAAGGAGGGGGTTTTTGGGTCTTGTTTCTACATTCTTTATCATTACAATTTACACCATATAACCAAATCAATTACAATACACATCAACTAGTACTTTTATAAGTCTTTTGAGTAGTATCAGAATTATAAAACTCTATTTTTTTACCAACAAAAAAGATTGTAAGCCATATATAAAAATAGTGAGAATTATATTACTGAGACCATTATTTTGAACTATATTTTACTATTTGTTGGATCTACACTACAGTAATCATATAGGAACATATAAATCTTCTAGACAAAGAATTTTCAAGCTAGTTCACGTCCTTTTAGTTGATCTTAGCCTGACAATTGGGGGCCCTTCCTCAAGAATTCTGTTATAATCCAGTAAGTAAAAGTTTCAAATAAGTTACACGTAAATAAAATCCCTATAGAAATATTTGGATAATTACAACAGGTTGGGGTCACTTATATAGTGATTTCAGAAAAAGAAGCCCTGATATATAATAAAATTGTGATATTGAATCAACAACTTTACCACTAATTTAACATATAATTGTTATTAGTGGGTCTGTCAATAGACCAATTAAATTTGTGATCTTTGCAGATAAAATTTTTTATCACTAATTTAACATAAAATTGTTCTTAGTGGGAGTCTGTCAATAGATCAATTAAATTTGTGATCTTTGCAGATGATAACCAATTAAACTGTTTAAATTTTTTTTTTTAAAAGGACTATTAATTCCTTTTTATTGGTTTGTAAAATTCATTTAATATTTAGAAAGAATCTTACTGACAAATTTTCTTTTTTAAATATTAAAACATGGCTACATATTGTAGACCAGTTAAATCAAGTGACCACATAAAAGAATATTTGACTTTTGGAACTTCTAAATTCACTTTATACCTACAAGTAAGAAATAAAATTGTCTTCAGTGGTATTAATAAATAATGATAAAACTCCTTTTTTGAAGTTTTAAAAAATCTCAAATTTCAATTCTTTGATTAAATTCCATGTAAAAATGTGTGACAACAATGATATTGTGAGTAATAAGGAAACACCTTATAGCTTAAGACCTAGAGCTGAGAAACCTGGTACAGGACATTCAAATGGAGGGCCAGGAGTCCCCCATAAACACCATCACCCCACAAATGTCTCTGGAGGAAAGGAAAAAACTTTTAAAACAGGTATCAATAAAGAAAACAAAAAATACCTTACAAGAACAAATTCACTCCCTCTCCACTCTACTGAAAACCTTGAAAATAAGGGTAAACAATATAGTGCACCAGATAAACAATCTGGAGAAAAGAGCAGCTCAGGGTTTCATAGAAGTCAATCAAGCTCTAGTAGAAATAAAGGCTCAACCACCAACAGTGGCACCCAACAGTTCCATAGCAACACCTCCAGCCCAAGAGGAGGATCAAAAAATTACAGTAAGCAAATGGAAGTGGGATTGGTATGCCCGAAACTACAACAACCCTCAACAGCAGGGCTCCAGCAGTCACTCTTACAGGAGAAAGCCAAGGAGAGGCAGGGGAAATGGAATAAGACCTTGGTAAGTCATCCATCTTCTCAGGATCAATTATATAATCCTAAAAATGAATTACTTATAGGTAATGAAATTGATAGAGAGTTATTGGATATAGTTGATAAGGATTTAAAAAATTATTCATTTGAAAATAACATGTTAAACTTGTCTTTAAATGAGGACAATGTACATAGTTTTATTGACCACCAGGAAAATGCTATTAATATAAAAATGGAACCAAATAAATTAAATCTTGAACCTGATGATGAGTCTTCTGAATTGGACACAGAAAAAATTGAATATTTTCTAAAAGAAAATCTAATGGAATCAAAAAATAATTAGTAAATTATTATTAAGAATTGAAAAATTGGAAGAAATCTCTAGAGAGTCAAACAATAATACAGAAAGTGTATTATTAAACCTCACACAATCATTGAGTACAACAGCCAATAGGTTAAAAATTATTGAGAATTCAAATAATGAATTAATCAATGAAAACAAAAGATTAAACTCTGAGATTGAAAATTTAGAAAATAAATTAGTACATTCTCAGAATATTATGGATACCATAGAGGGACATGTAAAATTGTCTTTTTCAAATGTAAATGATACCTTAGCTCATGTACCTGTAATAAAAGATAGGTTAAAATAAGTAGAAATTGAAGTATCTAACATTTTGAAAAATACTGAAAAAATAATAGATAATACCTCTTATGTGGAAAGAGTACCAGTTTTTATGAAACACTCTGATGATAAACCAATGATTGAAAATGAAAATAGTGTCATGGGCTCTGAGAATATAAAATCAGTAAAAGATGAAATAAATGATCATCTTTCTAAAGTAAGTGAATTACTCAATATTCCACAATTTAGGGAAGCAAAAACTAGCCAAAAGAGTTGGCCTAAGTTAGATCAGTACCCTTCTTTTGACGGGGATTCAAAATCTGATTGGCAACAATTCATTCAAAGAATTGATAACTTAAAATTTTCATACAAAGTACCTGATGAAGAAATGACATCAAAATTAATATCTTTATTTACAGATGTGACCTTATTATGGTTTAAATCTGTATTGAGTGAGGTAATTAACTACTCCTGGAATGAATGGAAGGCACTAATTGAAAGATAATTTGGTGGCCCAAAATTCAGAATCACTCAACAAAGATTGTATGAAAGAGCCAGATATAATCTAAATGCTGGAGATAAACCCATGATCTTTTAAATGAATTTAATAAAAATCATGAAAGCTATGGATCTAAAAATGGATTATGATGAGTGGAAAGAGAAAATAATATACAAGTTGCCTATATCAGTTAGAGACATTATTGTAGCTAGAACTGAAACCATCAGAGATACCTCTGGGTTCATTAATATATGCAATGAAATATTATTAAACCACAAATATGAAACCAAGTATAATAATTACAAACAAAGTGTTGATGTAGTAAAACCTACTACAAGTAAATTGCAAGTGGAGAAGAAAAAACCTTCAGCTCCCCTTGTCCCTAAAAGACAAGAGAAGAACACTTGTTATAAATTTAATGAACCTTGGATTAGGGGTCACACGTTGTAGACAATCCTATAGTACTAGCTATAGGCCTTGACCAATGGAGTTGGAGAAAAACCAGAGAGAAAATCCCCTGTCCCTTTAGAAAAATAGAGTGAGATTTACTTGCTAAAGTAAGTTGGTTCCTGTTTTGCTAAAGCTCCTTTTAAACACACTTGACTGCTTGATGAGCCAAGAAAGTAGTCCCCAGATAGACTACCAGACCAAAGAACTGAAATGTAGAACAAAGTCCACACCAGAGACAGCAAAGATACTTGATGTAGGCTGCAAATCCACACCAGAGACAGCAATAATACTTGCTATAGCTTGCAAGACTATAACAGAGAAAACAGTTGTCAAAGTTAAGTTAAATGAAGAACTCACTTGCAACAAACACAGCCAATTGTGGCCAGAAAACAGTGAAAACTGAGTGAGGAACAATGATATCACCTCCGGATGGTTGTATGATGATTGAGGTTCCCCAAACTGTCTTATTCACTGTGTACACACAGACCACTAACTAAGAGCCCATGCGCACCCACCAATCTGGCGCCTGTACCCGCCAAATTGCATAAAAAACCCTCCTGAAGCGCTCCCCAACCTCCTAAAACAGAGGCGGGCGAACTTCCCGATGTTGGAGATGCCGCCTGAAGCGGCCCGGCCTCCCTGAAGCCAGAAAACCAATAAAAACCACTAATCTACTTATAAAATTAGCTACAACTACTAAAACCTTTAAAACACGGAATTTCACTATAACAACGTTGGGACATAAAATATAGAGAAAAATTAGCTCTATCCAATGGTACTAAGTACTTAACTCTAAGACTTAAGGTTATCCCGTAAAACACAAAAAACAAAATTAAACAGCAATCTTTTATAAATGAAAAATAAGGAAATAACCCCTTAAAAATCAGGATATGAAAAATGTCTTCAAGACATAAAATATAGAGAAAAACCAGGGCTATCCAATGATAGTACCCACATACCCACAGACCCAATATCCACAGAATAAAACTAGAAAAATACCCAATTCCTTAACAGATGTCAATTAAGACATGCACAAACAGCGCCAAATCACACAACAAAGGCCCCTGCCAATGTTGGAAGACCACATCCACCCTTCAATTGAGAATTCCCACATTCTTTCTTCATCCAACCACCATGTTTAACCTTCTTCCCAAATCTGCCTTTGAAATGGGTCCCTGCCAATACTGCATTGACAATAATTTAATCTGCACCATGACACCACCTGTCCATCCATACGGAACGTCCTGCGATGTCTGCCAATCTAGAAAGAAGACCTGCCACAGACCTGGTCCACTTTCTTCCGCAGCAGATTCACCTTCACCTCAACCTGGTCCTTCTTCTGCCAGCACCAAAAGATCTAGGCCATCCATCCTGATACCCAGATTAATCAAAAAGCTCCACCATTTCCAGAAGAGTGCCACAACCCATAAAACAACTAGTTCCACCATCCCTGGTCCATCTGATGGTAAAGAACATTCTTTTCTTCCTTCAACTTTAAAACTGATGACTTCTCAGTTCCTCCATCTTCTGATAGTGATGATAACAATGTAGGATCCATTGCACCACCAACACCAACGCACTTGCCCACTATCAAGGCCAAGTTCCAACAACACACATCTCAACAGAAACAACTTCTGCTTCACTACTTCCAATCCACTCCTGCTGGAGATCCAAAGGACATTGAGAACAGAAGACACCTCATTCACCAGTTCAAGGCTAATTCTGAACACTTCATTTCCTCTCTTGATTCCCTCTGTAATTCCACTAGTACTTGAGTTTGATTCAGAAAAGAAAAATTGACCACACCCTCTATAGGATGCAACCACAAAACAACCCTCAGTTTTAAGTCTTGGGGGACCATCCTCATTTTATAGTCTTGGGGGACTCAAAAACCCTCAGTTTAAAGTCTTGGGGGACTCAAAAACCTAAATCATAAACCCAGAACCAGAGATCAACCACATTAAGACACAGAGAAAAAACTAACATTCTGGGGTAATTGTAAATAGAACTGCCAGCCCATCAATTACCCCCAAACTTGCCTTTGCTAAATTTGGAGGCTCCCCCTGTGGATACACTCCACCAATCTTTCAAAACCAACTCCAACAACCAAAACTTTTTCCTCAGTTTATAGTCTTGGGGGACTTAACTAACAACAATCCTCAGTTTAAAGTCTTGGGGGACTAACAAAGTGTTCAGTTTAAAGTCTTGACGGACTAGTCTTGATAAAATCTTGAAACCAGCCAGTTTAAAGTCTTGGAGGACTAACAGAAACCAGGTTTCAGTTTAAAGTCTTGATGGACTGATCTTGATACCATAGCTTTTTCAGTTTAGAGTCTTGATGGACTGACGGAATTTTGCATAAAATAGATGCAGCCAATTCCATGCAGAACACCTCTACAGCCAACCTGCTGAACTTCAACCTTCACTTCATCATCTACCCATCACTGACAAAAATCTCCTCCTATCCCTTTTCATCATCTTTTCTCACCACAGATCATGGCTGGATCTCCTGATGTTAACCCTTCTACTCTCCCTTGCTTCACTGCTCCCAAGGACTATGCCTGCAAACAGTGCATCCACATGTGCAGACCTTGCACATTCACTCTTCCAACTCCTGAAGCCAAATTCTACAACAGGGCTTGTGATTCTTGCTATTCCAAAAAGAAAAGATGTGACAGAGATGCCAACTACCCTATTCCTCCGCCTTCTCCTTCACACAAATACATCTCCAGATCCCCTACCAGATCCCCAGAGCTTGGTCCTTCCTCTTCCTCTCTATCTTCTGCTCCTTCCAGAAGATCCAGAAGCTCAGCTTCCCGCACTCTTCCCAAAAGACCAGCCTTAGCTTCCCAAGAAACTTCTTTTATCTCCGCCAAATTAGCTCCAAAAGCTTCAAGATCAACTCCCAGGCTTCTAGACCTCATCCAGGCGGCCCGCCTGCCTCACCAAACAGTGAAAATCAGGGCCAAAACCTCCAAAAACGGCCAGAAAACAGCCAAATTCATCCAGACAACAACAACAACTCAACCCAACTACCTCCTACTGCTCCCAGAGCAATGCAATCCACACTTCCAAAGTCCAAAAGCACCAAAATTTCCCATATTTCTAAGAGACCTGCCAGAGAACCCCAAGAAGAAACCAGAACACCACACACTGCACCACAACAACAAATTTTTCCCCAACTAAGACAAAGAAACTACACCTCTCCTCTGTCAGCCAACTACTCTTCTGACAGTTCCATCTATTCAAAATCTCCATCCAGAAGAGATCAATCTGCTTCCAAATCCCCCTCTCCTGCTCCATCCTTTAACAACCCTGGTACTCCATCACCAGCACCTCCTCCAGCTGAATCCAACAGAAATAACAACCACCACAACAACAACAATCTCACTGCTCCAACTAGGCCCCAGGAACATCAGCATCCCAGTTCACCTTCTCAGGATCCTTCAGAGGAATACCATGAGAATCCAAAACTTTCCCTAGTTGATCCACCCACTATGACCATTACAAATTCATCAGAGATCCAAATCCCAGCTTCTTACAGATTTGATGAGCTTCCAATCTGTAAGTACCAAATTAATTATTCCATTTCTTCAACAAAAAATAATTACTGATCGAATTCTTCTTGTCTAGTTGGAACCCCTCCTCCTGAATCTATTATTGGATTTGGCCAACCTCTTGAAACTTCTTTGACATTGGATTATGGAGACATGAAGAAACCCCTAAGCACCATGTGCTCCAACATGCTAAAAGCCTTTGCCCTCCATGGACCTTTGAATGACTTTGAAAAATCCCTGAGAAAGCGCCTACTGGACAACCACTGGAAAATGTCTAGGATCATTAAACACACCCTCCAGCACTCCATTCCTGCCTCTTCTTCTTCCTCCTCTGAACTTCCCTCTAATCCAATTCCTGACCATTACAATCCCTATCATCTCTCCAGCAGGATGCACTTCAAAGAACACAGTGCTTCCCACAATCCCAACAAAAAACAAAAATGTCATCACAATCTGGACCAGCCTCCAGAAGCTTCATCATCCAGAAAATGAGCTCCTGAAAAAGATTAGAAACATAATAATAATAATATAAAACAATTAATAAAAATAATTTCAGAATTTTTTTTTTTTCTTTTTTTTTTCTTTTTTTTTTTCTTTTTTTTTTCTTTTTTTTTCTTTTTTTTCTTTTTTTTTTTCTTTTTTTTTTCTTTTTCTTTTTCTTTTTTTTCTTTTTTTTTAATTGACTACTGATATACTAAAATAAAAAAATTAATAAATAAAATGAAATGAAATAACATAAATGAAATAAAATAAAATATAAAAAATAATACAAATGGTATCCCCCAGCCAATTGATGAGCTGATCCCCTGATACCTTACCCACATCCAAGTGCACCTTGATGTGGATACACAATTAAATCTTTTAAATGATTAACAGAAAACAAAATTCAAAAAGTTTAGAAATTCAGAAGATAATAAAAATAATGAAACACAGAAACACATAAAATAAATAAAAAAAATAAAATAGCATTGCCCGGCCAATTGATGAGCCTTTCCCCACCAATAATTGCCCACATCCAGGTGACCCTGATGTGGTAACACCCTATATTTTTGATTTTATAATTTTAAACAACCCCCATAAAAAAATTAAAAGAAAAAAAAAGAAAAAAAAAGAAAATAATCTAAAACTGCTATCTAGCAAAAATCTAACTGAAAAATCAAAGAAAGTCCAGCTCCATAGATGGTCCAATAAGGGAAAGTCTGATCCATAGAAATGATCACTGGGTGGGCTCCCTCCAATAAGTAAAAATGATGGCAGACCACCAGTGATCCACCACCAATCTGAAAGAACCAAAGATAAAGAAGCAAGTCCCAAACCAGTTTAAAGTCATAGTGGAAATGAAACCTGAATAATAAACAACAGAGCTAGAATTCAACTAGGAGAAACAAAAGACTTGAGACAGACATTCTGGGGTAACTGTTCTACAGAGCAGCCAGCTCATCAGTTACCCCCACACTTGCCAAAATAAAATCTAGAAGCGCCCCCTGGGTGCCTTCTAACAAAAACACAACATCCAACACAAAAAAACCAAAACCAATGAACAGTGAACATTCCAGCACTTGACAACCAGAGGAAATTCCAGTTTAAAGTCATAGAGGACTAAAACCTGTTAAAATAAACCAATACTAGGGTTCAACCAAATTAAGAGAAAGGGTTTGAAACAGACAATCTGGGGTAACTGTTGATAGAGCAGCCAGCCCATCAGTCACCCCTACACTTGCCAAGATCAAATCTAGAAGCCCCACCCATGGGTAACTTCTAACAAAAAGTTTCCAACACAAAAGTTGCTCTGCAACACCACAAAATTCCAAAACAAAAAAAAACGTTCCATAGTTTATCCTCATTGCGGAGTCAATCTTCTTCATGCCTAGTGCCTCTGGGATAAAACCTCTTCACTTGGTCTTCAGCCACCCTCTTTTTCAAGACTGCACCATCCAGCTCTTCCAAAACATAAGAGCCTCCAGACGCCTGAGATCTGACTCTGTAAGGTCCATTCCATCTGTCAGCAAACATTTTCCCCCACTGACTCTCCAAACTTCTATTATACACCAAAACCAAACAACCAGGTTTCAAGGGATTCCTGAGTCTATGAGCCAACTTCTTGTCCCAGTACCTGACTGATTGATTCCTAATCTTCATCATTTTAGAGTATGCCTTCTCTTGACATTCCTCTCTGCATTCCAACTGTTGCATCCTGGCACAGAGCAAATCTTCTGTTGAGTGCACGTCATCCCAATCAATTCCAAGATAAGATACAGCTTCCAAGTCCACTGGTAGAACGGCTTTCTGACCAAACATTAACTCATAGGAAGAATAGCAAGTTGTCCTCTTCACAGTGACCCTATCAGTAAATAACACCAAGGGTAAATAATGCCTCCACTTTTCAGCACTATCTCCGCACATCTTCACCAAAGCATTCTTTATAACTTGATGGCCTCTTTCAACCGTGCCTTCAGCTTCAGGATAATAGGGTGTTGCAACTCTAACTTTAGAACCAACACTTGCCACAGCTTCTTTAAATTCGGAACCAAACTCTGGCCCGCCATCAACAGTCACCAACTTCATCAACCCATACCTATAAATCCACTCCTTCTTCAAAAACTCTGCCACATTCTTGGCAATCAAATTAACCAGAGGCACTGCCTCAACCCAACCAGACAAATCATCCCTAGCAACAATCAAGTATTTATATCTACCCTCTTTAATATGGACAGCATCCAGACTGACCCTTCCAAAAACAGTTGATTCACCAGTAGCACGGCCCACCTCTTTAGGTTTCAAGTGAATTCTTCTTTGACATTCTTCACAAGATTGAACCCAACCCTGCACAGCCAACTTCATACCTGGCCACCAAAATCTGTCTGCTACTCTTCTATAAGTCTCCCCAAAGCCTCTATGACCAAGGTCTTCCTGCAAAGACTTCAAAACCAATTCTTGACCCTTCTTCTGAGTCACCACCACTTGAGGATTTGGATATCTCCTCCTCATCAACCGCCTTCCTGACACATAAAATCCAGGACTCTTCTTCTTGATTGCCAACAAAGTATCATCACAACTATCTGGCCTCTCCAAGGTCAACAGATATTCCACCAAAAAAAATAAAACCCAGACTGACCCCAGGTCTCATCTTCAAAATCCAACAAAACAACATCCAAGGGTACAATACTGTCACCAAAATCACCAGTGTGAACATGAGCCAATTGAGCAGCCCAACCAGGACACCAATCTTTAAATTTTGGCACATCCTTCTCTTTCCACTGAAAATTTTGAGAATCCAGTTCACTAACAAAACACCCTTTTCCAAATTTGAGCTGCCCCAAACAACAACTCCATCTTCATCAACAAAAACATCCTGATCACCAGAATAAAGATCAGATCCAGCCAGTTTAGCCTCTTGGGGGAGGTCAGAAAAATCTTCAGCACCCTTTGTGCTGGCCCTAACCACTGGAACATCCTCATCAAACTCTTCAGCCTCAGAATCTTCATTTGTAGGTGGCCTCCTTGATAATCCATCAGGCATAGTAAAAGTTTTACCTGGTTTGTGTACCAGGTCAAAAGAAAAATGTTGAATAAATGCCACTCACCTAGTCATTGGAGCATTTGGAAGACTAGGTGTATTAATCATCTGAACCAAAGATTTTGCATCCACCTGCAGCTCAAAATTCTGCCCCCACAAAACCGTCTGTAGCTTCTTTAAAATTTTAGCTATGCCACACAATTCCAACTTAGGTTGAGAATACCTAGATTCCACCTCATTAAACACCACAGAATCATACCTTACTGGCCTGACCCTCCCAGTCTTATCCTCCTGAGACAAAACAGAAACAGCAGCAATATAACTTGAGTCCACTGCCAGAAAATTTTTTCCAGCACCAACACCATAATCCAACTTGTGAAGAACAATATCTTCCCCAACAACCTTTTTCAACTTCTGAAAAGCCTCTTCACACTCTTCAGTCCATTCCCAATCTGCATCTTTCCTGGTCAACCTCCTTAAAGGTGAATCCAACAAAGAAAAATCCTTAATAAAAATCCTGACATATACACACACACCCAAAAATCCCCTGACTTCAGTAGTATTTTTAGGCCTTGGCCATGACTGGATTTTATTAATCTTCTTCTTCACCATAATCATTCCCTCTTTACATACCACATGACCCAGAATTTCCAAAGCAGGAACACAATAACAGAATTTTGACCCTGAAATGGTCAAACCAGCCTCTTCAATCCTAAAAAACACTCTCTCTAGAGTTATTGCATATTCCCACACAAACCTCCTTATGCCAGGGTTCTCCGCTAACACCTCATTACCATAATCAGTGGATGGTCCTTTAATTCCACCATCACCAATAAAAATACCAGCATGAGTAGGAACCTCATCCATCAAAATCCAAGCCATCTGTGCTTGATAAACTGCCACTGAATTAGTTGCTCCTTGAGGCAACCTAGTGAGCTGAAATATTCCCAAAGGAGTCTCAAAAGTTGTGAGAGGCCTCGAATCTGTATGTAGCTCCCTCTCATCATAACCACCCATAATATCACCCAAACCATAACACACCCTTCCAGCAAAAGCTTCAACAAAATCCTCTGCACTTGGTGGCATACCAGCGTCCTTGATAGTGACTCTATTCAAGGCTCTAAGATCATGAACCACCCTCAACTTTCCATTCTGCTTTTTTACGCAGAAAACCGGACTTGAGTAGCTGGAAGTCGATTGTTCGTATAACCCAGTCCTGACTCTTTCCCTAACAATCTCTGCAAAATCCTCTCTAATAGTGGCTGGAATCAGAATAGGTTTGATTTGCCAAGGTTCATGGCAAACCACAGGAATCAAGTAAGGTTCCCAATAAGAGTGCTTCAATACACCCCTTTCGTCCTCAACAAACGCCACAGCTTTTTCCCTTAGCACAATAACATGCAACAATAACTTCTTTTCTTCTTCAGACAACCACCCATCAGGACCAAAATTAACAACTTTCAACCTTTCCACGGTCACCCTAGCCGTCTCAACAAATTCTGGAGGATTCTTCACCAAAGGAGTACAGTACAAATCTCTCGAAAAAGGAGGTCTCTTCAAGGGTGGATTCAAGCCCACAGGCAAAGTCTCATTGACAGGCCTAATCTTCTGCACTACCTTCTTATACTTTGCGGCTCCACCTTCAACTTGAGGGATCTTCAGGAAATCTTCACCACCAGACCTGGAACAAAAACCAAGGGTTTCCCCATTGCTCACCTGTGTGGCCAAGGTAATGTTTTTGAAAGGTGTAGAAGAAACCCTAGCAGTGCACAATTGGGAGGACTTACTTTTACACCCCAATCTCACCACTCCAAAATTTTTCTGCAATTCCACATCTTCATCCTCTCTTCCAACTTCCAAATCTTCAAATCTTGATTCATCTTATGAATCACATCTTCTAAAATTGTGCAGTTTATCCTCATGCTGGAGGCCCAAAAATCAATCTTGATGATCTTCTCTCTTCAAAATTTTCTGCAGTTTGACCTCATGCTGGAGGCCCAAAAATAGATCTTGACAATCTTTACAAAAATATTTTGCATCTTCTTTCTTCATTATCTTCAGATTTTTTTCTTGATTTTCATGAATTATCTTGAAATTTTTATCTTCTTTTCTTGAGTTTTCTTCTGACCTACAAAAATAACCAGGGTTTTCCCCAATGCTTACAGGTGTGGCCCAGGTAATGTTTTTGAAAGGTGTAGAAGAAACCCTAGTGGTGCACAATTGGGAGGACTTACTTTTAGACCCCAATCTCACCGCCCCAAAACTTTTCCGCATATCTTTCAATAAAGATATATAACCAATCTTCTTCTTTGAACTTGAATTAAAAATAATTAAGAATCTTGAGAGAGAACAGAGACTTGATAAAAAAGTTGATGAATACTTGCAGAGAAGAGAAACATTAAAAAGAGAAAGTTGAAAATCCACTTGGTATATCTCCAAGGGAGCTGACCTACTACAACCTGGGATTTCCTCATCTTGGGGAGAGGTTGTAGCACTAGGGTGATCAGCCCTCATTACTCTAAAAAAGAAAGACTCTCAATAGAGCCTGAGCCGCACTCCAAAAAACCAGAGGCAGCAGCCACTTCCTTCCTTCTCCTGCAGCAGTCCATGCTCTGGCACATTGAAGATAAACCAGGCCTGGTCTCCCAACCATCCTCTCCAGGGGATGACAACCTCATGTGAAGTCTCCTTTCATCTTCACCAGTCAACTCCAAACTGATTCCCAAATCAAATTGATAACCAATTCTTGCCTGAAACTCCATCAAGAATGGCCCACCCAAAACTGCTTTTACATTACCTTTAGCAATGTAAAAATGAACCTTCCCTGAGGCTCCGCCAACATCTAACTTCAAAAACTCTGAAGTTCCAACCAATTCAGTGACATGGCCACCAATCCCTCTCAAATTCCCACCAATACCAGTTTTGATGGGGAGGCCCATATGAGTTGCCTCAAACAAACAAAGCAGGTTTATCTGAGAACCTGAATCCACCAATGCCCTTGCCTCCCTGCCATTCAGAGTGACATTGACATATCCCAGAGGAGCAGAAAAATGAGTTTCCAACCCCTCACCAAACTTTTCAGCAGAATCACAAATGTATTCCACCTCCCAAAAAGAAACTCTTCTCCTGGTCAACAACTTTTTCTGTCCATCAGTCAACCCTGGACTGATAGCATACAATTCCCCATAAGAAAGGGAAACCTGACCCTGATTCATCCTTTCCAGGACAGAGTCCATAAAATTAACTTGAACAGACACTACTGGCCTCTCAAAGTGAGCTCTTTGCTTCACCACCTTGGTCCTAGAAAATTCTTGAGGACCAGCACCACCAACAGATTTACCATTAACAGGAACCAAACCAGATCCCTCACCAGAACCTCTGACTCCAACAGGCTTTGGCAATGAAGCCAAAGGGACATCCTCCTCAGAGTCAGAATCCACCTCCATTGGCATTGGCTCACTGTTCAGGTCCAATGCACCAAACCTAGGGGGGCCCATGTCAGCCATACCCTTCTGCATCTTGTACAGCTCCACTTTGCTGTACCTCTTCCTAGCTGCACTCAGCTTAGGATCCACCTTTGAAGCATTTGGCTTTGGTTGGGCCTGAGAACTGCTTTTAGGCCTACCCACCTTTCCTGCTTCCACATCATAAACACCAGCCAAGCATTCACCACTTGACTGTCCACCACAAGAATACAACTCCAAACTACCAAAGGAAGTAGAAAAAGAGACCTTATTGACCTACTTCCCCTTTCCCTTGACGTCCTCATCTACCTTAATAGAAGACTTCCCCTGATCAGGAATCTCCTCAAACCTTGGCCTTCTTTAATTGAGACCACCCCTTCTCCTGACCAAATCCACAGGAGCCTGCCCCTCACTGGGCTTCACAAAAGAACCATCAGGGAACTTAAAAACCCTGCCATCAAACTCCACTTTTCCTTCAGACACATCTCTGTTCAGTGCCCAACAATCATTGGACCTGTGCCCCCTCCTACTGCAATAAGAGCAAACCCAAGGATCACTCCTACCAGCCCTCTTTCAAACTCTCTAGGCTGAGAAGGTGCCTTATTAACCTTCTTGGCCTCCTGGACAAAAATGTGCAGCTGCTTTGTAAGATCAGCCAACTGCTCCACCATTGGGTCCCTCTCCTGTTTGGGAACCTGCACCAAATTTTTCTCCTCCTTCTTCTCCCTAACTTCCTCTTCAGCCAAAGCCTCACTGACTTTGCTGACATATTTGGCACACCCCTCCTGATAGGTGTCCACAGCCAATAACTTTAAATGGGCCTCAACAGCCTCCTTCACCTTATCCAAGGCAGGCAACTTCTGATCCCCATTAGAAAGAGTTTTCATCAATTCCTTTCTTGACAACTCCTTCAACACATCCATCCTGACATCTCTAGCCAGGGCAGACCAAAAAACATCCTTGGCAGCATTTTTATGTGCCAGCTCCTCCACTTCCACCAAATATTCCACCACAGGATCAAACTGTAGCAGAAACTTCCTGTAACTATGTAAGTTACCAACACCACCATAAGATTGCCATTCACTGACAACCTTGTTCAGATCCACCATAGTGAACCTGACACCCCATCTATCCACCATCTACCTACACAACAATTTCCAATCCCTCTTCTTGTAGCCAGACATGGCCACAATCTCCTTCTCCACTGACCTATCACCAATGAAGAAGATAATCTGCTTCACCATGTTCAGTTAGGAAGCACTATCCACTCCAGCAGCAGTTTCATACTTCTCTAGAAACCACTTGACATCCTCCCCATTAAACTTGGTACCATCCCAAGTTTTAATCCTCACACACTCCCTAACCATCACAGAAGGAGGACCATCCCCCCCACTGACAGTCACCACACGAATAGCAGAACCAGAAGCCATTCCTCCAGACCAAAACACCAAAAAGAGCCAACCAAAGAAAACAGAGATTCAAAAGAACTAGCAAGTTCACCCCACGTTGGGTGCCAGAAATGTAGACAATCCTATACTACTAGCTATAGGCCTTGACCAAGGGAGTTGGAGAAAAACCAGAGAGAAAATCCCCTGTCCCTTTAGAAAAATAGAGTGAGATTTTCTTGCTAAAGTAAGTTGGTTCCTGTTTTGCTAAAGCTCCTTTTCAACACACTTGACTGCTTGATGAGCCAAGAAAGTAGTCCCCAGATAGACTACCAGACCAAAGAACTGAAATGTAGAACAAAGTCCACACCAGAGACAGCAAATATACTTGATGTAGGCTTCAAATCCACACCAGAGACAGCAATAATACTTGCTATATCTTGCAAGACTATAACAGAGAAAACAGTTGTCAAAGTTAAGTTAAATGAAGAACTCACTTGCAACAAACACAGCCAATTGTGGCCAGAAAACAGTGAAAACTGAGTGAGGAACAATGATATCACCTCCGGATGGTTGTATGATGATTAAGGTTGCCCCATACTGTCTTATTCACTATGTACACACAGAACACTAACTAAGAGCCCATGCGCACCCACAGACCACTAACTAAGAGCCCATGCGCACCCACCAATCTGGAGCCTGTACCCGCCAAATTGCATAAAAAACCCTCCTGAAGCGCTCCCCAACCTCCTAAAACAGAGGCGGGCAGGCTGCCCGACGTCGGAGATGCCGCCTGAAGCGGCCCGGCCTCCCTGAAGTCAGAAAAACAACAAAAACCACTAATCTACTTAGAAAAATTAGCTACAACTACTAAAACCTTTAAAACACGGAATTTTACTATAAAAACATTGAGACATAAAATATAGAGAAAAATTAGCTCTATCCAATGGTACTAAGTACTTAACCCTAAGACTTAAGGTTAGCCCATAAAACACAAAAAACAAAATTAAACAGCAATCTTTTATAAATGAAAAATGAGGAAATGACCCCTTAAAACTCAGAATATGAAAAATGACTTCAAGACATAAAATATAGAGAAAAACCAGCGCTATCCAATGATAGTACCCACATACCCGCAGACCCAATATCCATGGAATAAAACCAGAAAAATACTCAATTCCTTAACAGATGTCAATTAAGACATGCACAAACAGCGCCAAATCACACAACAAAGGCCCCTGCCAATGTTGGAAGACCACAACGTGTAAGAAGAGAATAAATGTTATTGAAACCTCACAAAATTCTGAACCAAGTAATTATGAAGATGAGAATGTGGAATCCAGTGAGGATTGTAAAAGTAACATATCTTACAGTGATGATGAACATGAGATATTTGTATTAGAGCAGGATATTATGTTCCTGAATGATGCTATACCTCATACAGACACATCTTTAACTTCCATTGAGGAAGCTGAAATAATTAAAGATGTATCTCATGATACTTACAAAATAACACCTATCAGAGCACCTGTTATCATATGTGGAAAAGAAATGAATGCCATTCTTGACACTGGGGCTGCAGGTAGTGTAGTTTCAATTAATACATTAATGAAACTTGACAGTAAGTACAAGGAAAAACTAGAACCTGTTCAGACAAAGAACTGGAGAGGTTTTGGTTCAGTTTTAAATCCGATTGGCAAATACAAAACTGCTGTATTCTTAAAATATAATAATGAATATGTTAGAGCAGTGTGTGAATTTTTTGTAATGGATAATAATAATTGTAGTGATTGGTTTATTATTGGCAATGATTTATTGACAAAATTTGGCATTAAACTAGATCCTGCAAACAGTTGCTTCAATATAGGTGTGAATGGTAAGAGAAAATTCAAAATATGTTCTGAAAATTCAGTGTATGCCATTTTTCCTAGAGAAGAGCAACTGCAAGGTGGAAGAACCACCACTGAAGTGGTTGAGTTGGACAATGAAATCCAAAAGGCCACTTTCAGTCCTCAACTCTCAAAAATTGAAGAAGAAAATATTTTGAGATTGATTAAATCATATCCTATGGCATTTGCTCATGGTTCAAAAGAACTAGGATTGGTCAAAGACCATGAGATGAAAATATCTTTAAGTTGTGATTTGAATAATATTCCTGGAAGCTTGAAAAAGAAACCTTACCCAGCTACTCCTGCAAAAAGGAAAGATATTGAAGACAACATAAAAATGTTGTTGGAAATGGGTATTGTTGAAAAAGTGGACACAACACCTAAGTATTGTGTCATTTCACCAGTATCACCACGCAATATAGGGGGAGGACTTGCTAGCAAGTCCACAACTTGAAGTCAGATGGAAATCAGATGGAACTCAGACTGAAGTAATACTGAACTTTCACTTGAAGTATCACACAAATAACAATGGATCTATATTGATAACATAGTGAAAGTGTGAGGATAACTGAATGGAAGCCAGAAAAAATCATTCCAAGAGTCTACTCAATGCAAAGTATTTTTTGAAGATCAGTGACTTTTTCTATTACCTACAACTGTTTTTACAGAATTGAAAACTATGTTTCAGCTAATATTTTATGGAAGTGAACTCTGTTCTTCGCCCGAAGAACAGAGTTCATCCTCCTATTTTCACACTCTGTTTGCACCAATCTCCATCCCTTTCAATTCTATCAACACATGCTTGTCTTCCCTTCCCATGCCTTTCGCTATCCTCCCAGCCCCATTGTATGCCATCCTCTTTTGATCCCCATTTCACCCCTCTCAACCTCTCCCAGACCCTTTTCTTCATTTAAAATGCCTCGGAACCCTTAATCTTCCCTTCCAACTCTTTCCCAACCTTTTCGCTACCCCATACACCCTTCCTCACCCCTCTCTCCAGCCTTTCCAGCCCTTGTAGCCCCATTTGTG
Organism: Hemileia vastatrix; assembly: GCA_030280995.1. NCBI lineage: Eukaryota > Fungi > Basidiomycota > Pucciniomycetes > Pucciniales > Zaghouaniaceae > Hemileia > Hemileia vastatrix. The sequence goes on along the minus strand of JASXTE010000014.1, from coordinate 29,380,092 downwards.
TTCAAAGTAAATTCAATACTTCTTCATGATGGTTTCATCACTTCCTCAATGTGTGCTCAAAAAGATATGAATTAGGGTTCAAGGTTGCGGACTTGCTAGCAAGTCCGCCCCCCATATTGCGTGGTGTATTTATCTCTTATTAAAAGGATAAGGCAAGATTATGCGGTGATTATAGAGCTCTGAATACATAAACTGTAGATGATATTTACCCTCTACCAAGGATAGCTTCTATCCATGCTACTTTACAAGGAGCAAAATATATTTCCTGTCTGGATGGAAACAAGGGTTACCACCAGATTCCTGTGCAAAGTAATTCTCAAAATTACTTATTAATAACCACACATATGGGTATATATGAGTATGTGAGAATGCCATTTGGCGCAAAGAATGCGCCTTCAGTCTTCCAAAAATTAATGGATGGTGTTTTCCATCAGGAAATGGTTGAAGGATGGCTTTTGGTCTATATTGATGACATCATAGTGTTTTCAAAAACATATGATGAACATTTAAATCACCTGAAAAGAGTATTTCAAAGGATGGATGAAATAAATATGACAATTGCATTAAAGAAATGTAAGTTTGGATTTCAATCCTTGAAAGTACTTGGACATGTTGTATCTGGATTAAAAATTTGTGTTGACCAGAATAAGGTGGCAGCAATTAAAAACATTGGTATACCTAAAAATGTAAAAGAGGTTCAAAGTTTTTTGGCTATGTGTGGATATTATAGACAGTATATTAAAAATTACCAATCCATTGCAGCTCCTTTAACAACATTAATTAGGAAAAATGAGGCTTTCATTTGGAATAATGAAAGACAACACGCCTTTAATAAATTAAAGGAATGTTTAATGTCAGCTCCAATATTGGGACTTCCAGATTTCACCCTACCTTTTATCTTGTACACTGATGGAAGCTTCATAGGTTTAGGTGCTGCTTTACAGCAGAAACAGATAATAAATGGAAAATTATCTGAAGTAGTTATCTGTTATATATCCAGAAACTTAAGAAAAACAGAATTAAGGTATGGTGCCACACAGCTGGAATGTTTAGCCATGGTGTGGGCTTTGGAGAAACTTCATTACTATCTGGAAGACCAGAAGTTTGAACTAATAACAGATTGCAGTGCAGGAAAATCATTACTAAACAAGAAAACCCCTAATAGGCACATGTTTAGGTGGCAACTAGCTGTACAAGAGTACAGGGGAAGAATGAAAATCACTCATAGAGCAGGAACATTGCATTCTAATGTGGATTTATTATCCAGAAGTCCTTTGCCAAATGATGCTGACAACCCAGCTTATGTACTTGAGAATGAGGTTATACATATACTTGGGATTTATATAGTAGACTTAGATGAAGAGTTTATGCAAACTATATTGGAAAATTATTCATCTGATAAAGATTTGACTAAGCTATCTACCATTATAAATGATCCAACTAATGCCTCTATGAGTGCATTAATTAAAACCTTGCCTCCAAAGTATAGAAATGCATTGGAAAAAGGTAAACTGTCAATTGAAGATGGATATATATATTACAGGAAAAAGTTAAGTAATGTAATAGTGATACCACCTTCTATGAAAGAGTTAATGTTGAGTACTTTTCATGAAGACATCTTAGCTAATCATTTTGATTTTAACAACACATTAACCAGAGTTAAAAATACAGCCTGGTGGATAAACATGAAAGAAGATGTACAAAAATACATTGAAACATGTGACTCTTTTCAGAAATCTAAAAGATTAACTGGGAAGAGAGCTGGGTTGTTGCAACAAATAGAGCAACCAAAAGCTCCATGGGAAATTATAAACATGGATTTTGTAACTGGCTTGCCATTAGCAGGAAATGAAAGTTTCAATTCTTGCTGGGTAATAGTAGATACATTAACAAAAATGTGTAAATTTATCCCTACCCATAAAGAGGTATCTGCAAAAGACTTGGAATTACTATGGTGGATTCAAATGATAAATACTTGTGGGTTCCCCAAAGCCATAATCTCTGACAGAGACCCTAAATTCACTTCAGAGTTTTGGACATCCTTGATGGAAGTATCAGGTTGCCAATTGAAATTGTCTACAGCACACCATCCACAAACTGATGGCCTGGCTGAGAGAATGATACAAACTCTAGAAGACATGATCAGAAGATATTGTGCCTTTGGATTAGAATAAAAAGACAATGAGGAATTCACACATGACTGGGTAACATTAATTCCTGGCCTTGAATTTGCTTATAACAGCACAACTCATTCTGTAACAGAGAAGAAACCATTTGAACTCTGGCTGGGATACATACCAAATACCCCAGTAAATCATTTAAATAAATTACCAAGGTTAGATATACACCCTGGTACTGAATCCTTTATTCATATGCAACAAATGTGTAGAAAGAATGCAGAAGAATGCATCCAAAAAGCATTTGAATATGAAAAGAAAAGGTGGGATAAATCTCATAAAGAATTTGAATTCAAAAAGGGAGATGAAGTCCTAATATCAACACTACATTTTAACTTAAAAGGTAATGTTAAATTAAAGGATCCCTTTGTAGGACAATTTGTAGTAAGCAAAATGGTTGGTAATAATGCAGTGGAAGTCATATTATATGCTCCATATGATAGGAAACATCCAGTTTTCCCTATCTCATTATTGAAACCTTACCGTGCAAATGATCCTGACTTGTTTCCAAAAAGAAGGGGAAGACCTAAAAAGCAACCTGAAGAAATTGTGGAAAAAGCAGAGATTGAAAAAATACTCAAGAAAAGAATCATTACTAAAGAAAAAGGAACTGAGTATTTATTAAGATTTAAAGGGAAATCAAATGAATTTGATAAATGGATACCTGAAAAAGAAATTTCTAATTTATCCACCCTTCTTAAAAAATTTAAACAGAAATAAGTTTCTGTTCCACAAGCTGAGGGGTAAAAACCAGTACTCATAATATTTTATTATGTTTTATTTCTTTAAAGAATAATCTTTAATGTTACAGAACTAATCTGAATACCTGAAAATTAACAAATAAATAAATAAAATGTATAACTTATCATTTTTTTATTGTTTATTTGGAGTGGAAAAGTGTCAGCCTGTATATCCCCAGGACTGAGTAAAAAGTACTTATAAGTTATGTTAAACACATGAACTATACATGGGAACAATAAATGAGAGTACACAAACAGTATACATAAGTAAATTTATGATAATACACAAAAAATGCCATTATAACACCTTATATACACACATATATTCACCTTTTATAAGTCTTATGTACTTAATATAAAGTTGGAATATGTTAGGGTAGCATTAAGAACCTTAATTATAAGGCTACATAATTTTTAAGTATACTTAAAGCTGTTATTTTCATTGTTTTATGCAAAAAACAAGAAATGCACTTTATTTCACTTAAAAGTTGATTATATGCGCTATAAATTTAAGAATATTAAAAATGCGCTTTGATGGTTCAATTTGTCTCATTTAGGAATATTGATTTGGCTACTTAAATGCATAAAAAAATACTTTTCAAATTTGGTGTTTTTTATGCCAGAAATGGCTTCTGTGTACTGGCCACATACTGCCTGCATTTTTCCCATGTGAATAGCTTCATTTTTAGCAAAGTTAGCTTTTTCACACTATAATTACCCCAAATTCTGCGCCCACTGTGGGTAAACACGCTAAAATAGGCAAGAGGCACTTATTTAGTCTCTTAGCTTAATTAATAATGCATTGACCCTGTTTATATGCACTAATTTCACTAGTAACCTCACTCTTGGCGTCTTATTTAATCACCACGCTTAAATTTGCCTAATATTAGTCAAGGATTTACCTGTGCAAGCGCCTGCCAAGGACTGCATGTAGTTACCCCACATCTCACACTCTTTTTTGAGTTTTTGGGTGGTTTCTCAGTCAATATTGGTCATTTTTGAATGGGAATTTTACATAGTATAATGTCAGGATTAGCCCCATCATTTGTACAGTAGATCCCCCTTTTTATTAAGCTATTATTAGCCTTAAAAAATTCTTCTTTAGTCTTTTATATTATTGTTTAATATGCATATACTCTCTTTTTATCTTATTCTTTAATTTTGATGAATTTTCCTTATTATTACAGGATTTGGAAGGTTGTTACTTTTCTAATTATATCATGGGCTACTGGGGATATTGATGAGCATGTCTATTAGTTGGTTTGAGGCGTCATTAACTGTGTATTGGAATGGTACATCAAGGGATTCATTAGGGAACTCAGTGTGTATAAAAGGAGGGAGTATTTGGGTCTTGTTTCTACATTCTTTATCATTACAATTTACACCATATAACCAAATCAATTACAATACACGTCAATTAGTACTTTTATAAGTCTTTTGAGTAGTATCTGAATTATTAAACTCTATTTTTCTACCAACTAAAAAGATTGTAAGCCATATATAAAAATAGTGAGAATTATATTATTGAGACCTTTATTTTTAACTATATTTTACTATTTGTTGGATCTACACTACAGTATTCATATAGGACCATATAAATCTTCTAGAAAAAGACTTTTCAAGCTAGTTCACGTCCTTTTAGCTGATCTTAGCCTGAAAGCTTCACACAACACCAACAAAAAACAAAAACAACATCATAATCCAGACTAGCCTCCAGAAACTTCATCATCCAGATAATGAGCTCCTGCAAAAAGATTAAAAACATAATAATAAATAAATAATAAAAATTAATAACTATAAATTCTAATTTTTTTTTTACAGTCTACTAACATACTAAAATTAAAAATTGATAAATAAAATAAAAATAAATGAAATAAAATAAATGATAAAAAAAATACAAATAGTATCCCCCAGCCAATTGATGAGCTGATCCCCTAATACCTTTCCCACATCCAAGTGCACCTTGATGTGGATACACCTTAAATAATTTAAATGATTTGAAATAAGAAAAATAAATTAAGGGTAATAATGAGAATAAAAAATAAAAAATGACATTAATGAAAATAAAAATAAAATAATATAAAATGATAAAATAGCATTTCCCAGACGATTGATGACCCTTTCCCCACCAATGCTTGCCCACATCCAAGTGAACCTGATCTGGTAACACTCTATATTTTTAATTTTATAATTTTAACAAACCCCCTAAAAAAATTAAAAGAAAAAAAGAGAAAAAATAAAATAATCTGAAATTACTATCTAGCAAAATCATAACTAATAAATCAAAGAAAGTCCAGCTCCATAGATAGTCTAGATTAAGAGAAGGTCCAGTAAGAGAAATTCCAGTCCATAGAAATTATCACTGGGTGGGCTCCCTCCAATAAGTAAAAATGATGGGAGACCACCAGTGATCCACCACCAACCCAAAAAAAAAAAAATCAAAGATAAAGAAGCCAGTCCCAAACCAGTTTAAAGTCATAGTGGACTTTAAAACTGAATAATAAAAAACAGAACTAGAATTAAACTAGGAAAAATTAAAATACTTGAGACAGACATTCTGGGGTAACTGTTCTACAGAGCAGCCAGCTCATCAGTTACCCCCACACTTGCCAAAATAAAATCTAGAAGCCCCCCTGGGTACCTTCTAAAAAAAACACAACATCCAACACAATAAACCAAAAGCAATAAGAGTGAAGAGTTCAGCACTTGAAAAACAAAGGAAATTCCAGGTTAAAGTCATAGAGGACTAAAACCTGTGAAAAGAAACCAATACTAGGGTTCAACCAGATTAAGAGAAAGGGTTTGAAACAGACAATCTGGGGTAACTGTTCTACAGAGCAGCCAGCCCATCAGTTACCCCTACAATTTCCAAGATAAATTATAGAAGCCCCACCCATGGGTTCCTTCTAACAAAAAGTTTCCAACACAAAGGTTGCTCTGCAACACCAAAAATTCCAAAATATAAAGAACGTTCCATAGTTTATCCTCATTGCGGTGTGGTAGCCTAAAGTTTAGTACGGCACCTAAATATGTAAATGGAGTTATTACGGCATGCAAGATTGGTGTTATTATTTTTTATAAAAGGGTTTTATTTAATTTATTGGAGTTTAAAATATGAAGAAATTGGTCACGAGCAAATGCCTACACAAATACAATTTATTTTACGGAGAAAACTTATTTTTTACGGTCTGAAAATTTATAAGTATCAAGTCGAGTTACTCAAGAACCTTGGGAAATTTTCCCAGAATTTTTACTATTTTTCTTAAATTTTTAAATGAATTTTAAAGTTTTATAGAAATATTTACGTTTTCAAAAATTACTTAACTTTGATGAATTTTCACGGGGTAATTAGAGCTGCGCAGACTACAAAAATTAGTTTGGTATGTAAAGGGGAAGTAGTTCTATTATGTGTAATTTTTCTAGATTTTTTATTATGGTTTTAAGGTTCTAAATTGAGTCCGGAAGTCCGGACAGACTCCGTTTTGACTCCGTACGGACTCCGTACGGACTCCGTACGGGCTCCGGATTGACTCTGGAAGAGCTCTGGAGGGGAAAACTTAGGCACGTGACTAGGAATACTTAAGCGACTCTCAAAATCGAAATTGAGGGGGGGGGACACATCATACAGCTTAATCATTAACCACCACAGTCTCATTTTTTATTACTCAACAAATTAAAATAACTTGTAATACCCTTATAACATTATTATTTTTTTACATAACATTTTAGAAATACAATTCAACAGTTTAAATAACACATCATACAGGGTATCTTTAGAAAGGTCTTCGTCGCTGGGACTTGATTATTGCTGTCTCATAAAAATTCAAATTATTATAAAAACATAAAAGTCAATCTTTTCAGATCTTTCACTGGTACACCTTAATTGTTGTTATCAGTATTTCTTTATCAACAGCCACTTTCTTTAAATCTCAATAAGCGTTAATTATTTTTGAGTTTCATTATTTTATCAATCAGATCTAAGTAGATCGGTTAGCTTAGTGATTTAGAACACCTACTTTGTTATTTTTATTGGAAGGACGGGGTTTTCAGCTAAATCCACACATCTCCTCCGGATTCTGCTTACAGCAAGGTGACTGTAAGAGTTTACCTTACCATAGTTGGTGCCCAACGTGGGGTTCGATTTCTCTAGCTTTCTTTAAAGACTTACTTGGATCAAGAACGTTATTAGCCTGCAAGAGGCTTATTCTCTGGAACTCTAATTGGATTTTGTTATTGGCCTGCAAGAGGCTTGTTATTTTATCGATTGTTAACGCTTTTCATTACTTATTGGGATGTCTTCTTCTGCTGTTGCTTCTGGATCTTCTAACCCTCTTACTCCCTCAGTTAGAATTGTTTCTTGGGATGGCCCAAAGTTTGATGGGGAGGAGGTTAAATGGTTCATTAGCAGGTATGAAGCTGCTGCTGCTGTTGATGGTGCTTCCCATGTGGATATGGTGAAGCAAGTTAGATTTTTTATTGCCGATAGGGAGGTGGAAAAAGAGGTTATTGCTATGCAGGCATTCAAGGACAAGGATTGGGTTAAGCTTTCTAAAGCTATGGTTGATAGATGGGGTGTTAGGTTTACTATGATGGACCTCAATAAAATTGTTGGAGACTGGCAAGCAAAAGGTGGTGTTTCTTCTATGGCTGACTTCAAAAAGCTCTGTGTTCAGTTTGATGAAGTGGTGGAATATCTCATACTGGTGGACGAGTTAGTGCATGAGAACCAAGCAAAAGATTTGTTTTGGTCAGCATGCAGCAGGGATATTCGTATGGACGTCTTGAAGGATCTTTCAAGAAAAGATTTGATGAAGGAACTGCCTAATGGTGAGCAGAAACTGCTGGCTCTGGAGGTTATCAAAGAGAACATTCAGGCCCATCTCAAGTTATTGGCGTTGGACAAATATCAAGAGTCTTGCACTCAATATGTTAGCAAGGTTAGCGAGGTTTTGGCCGAAAACAACGATATTATGGTCAAAGCCCAGGAGGCCAAGAAGGCTCAAATGGGATTACCTGCTGCTAAAGTTGAGGGTAATGTAGATAATAAGATGGTCGATCACTTGGCCGATTTAACGAAACAATTAAAAATATTTGTTCAAGAAACCCAGAAGGCCAACAAGGCCCCAATCGCTTCTTCGTCGACTTCGACTTCTTATCAGTCCAGAGGGTATGAACGTCGAAATTATAATGGCAATAACAACGGTAACCGCTTCCCAGGCAATGGGAGAAATGGTGGGAATGGTGGTAATGGATATAGAGGTGGCTACGATGAGCCAAAGGTGTGCTCCTATTGTAATAGGAGGGGTCACAGAGCAACAGTTTGTTTTGCTCTTGATAAGGATATGGATGCTGGGCGAGTTTTATTTGATGGTAAAGTTTATAAATTTCCTGATGGTTTGTTCATCAAGCCCAGTGATGGACAGTCTCCTTCTGATTTGGTCAGAAGAAGTTTAACGGCTGAAAGGAGAGCCAGATTTGAAGAGGTGACGGATGAAGATGTTAATGCCAAGGGTGGCAAAAATGGTAACGGTAATGGTGGAAAAGCTGAGAAAGGTAAAGAGAAAGAGGTCAGTAAAGCCACATTTTCTACTTCTTTTGGTGGTTTAGAGCTGGCGACGGTTGCCCAGGTGGAGGGCAGCTGTATGGCTGGCGAATACGATGTTAATGCTGCTAGAAGAGCAGCTGCTACTAAGGCGAAAAGTAGCATTCAGAGCCAATTGAGGGCTAATCGTGGCAAGGCCAATAACAAAGTGAACCCTTACTCTAAGGACAAGAATTCTAGTGCTCAAACTGCCGCCAACAAATTGAACCCTTACTCTAAGGACGAATTATATAAAATGCAGAAGGGGATTACTGATATGGGGCCCCCTAGTTATGGCAAGTTTGATTTAAATGGTGAGCCTATGCCAGAGGATGATTCGGATTCTGAGGAGGACGTACCATTGGCGTCTCTACCCAGACCAAGTTTTAGCGGTCCCATCCCAATGGAGGGAGTAAGAAGGACTAGCGATGGATCAGGATTAGTGCAAGAAGCTGGTGACGGAGTTAGGGTTATAGAAAGTGAAGATGTTATAATGGGGGGTGAAGATGGCTCGGTTGGACCTCAAGAGGTACCCAGGGCCAAGGTTGTTAAATCAAAGGTCCAGTATGAGCGGCCAGTAGTTTCTGGTCAAGCTAATGCGATGGACGCAGTTTTGAATAGGGTGAATCAACTTCAGATTCCCTTATCTTTGGGGGAGTTATTTACGATTAGTCCGGCGCTTGCTGAAAAGCAAAAGAAGCATTTGACGAGGCGTTGGGTTTCCACTGGAGAGGTGGAATATATTTGTGAAAATGCTGAAAAGTTTGGGGAAGATGTAGATACGCATTTTTCCGCTCCCCTGGGTTACCTGGTGGTAACTCTAAATGGTAAAGAAGTAAAGGCCTTGGTCGATTCAGGGTCTCAAATTAATTTAATTTCATTGGAGCAAGCGACGAGTATAGGCTTGCCAATTAAAAGTGGAACTGGGGGAAACCTCAGAGGTATTGGAGGGCATGCAACAGAGCTGATGGGTACTGCTGAGCATGTCAGGTTAGGCATTGGTGGATCTGTTGGTAAGGTTCACTTTTATGTGGCCAGAGGAGCAGTCAAAACTGTTCTTGGTGGTCCTTTTTTAATGGATTTTGAGGCCAGGATAGGGTATCAAGCTGGCATGGGGATTAGTTTGGAGATCACTGGTGAAGATATGCGGAGGTTACATATGCGGTTAGCACCTCCTGGAGATGAAGGTTGGGAAACACGGCCAGGGATTACTACTTTGTGCCAGTGTTGTGTTTGCACCAAGAAGCGGCATATAAAACGGACGGCTTCTGGTGAATTATGTTTGTTGGAAAGGGATGAAAGCCCTCATTTTTTGGGGTAGCAGGGGCTGATCGCTCTAATGTTGTAATCTCTCCTCAGGATGAGATCCCGGATTGCAATAGGTCAGCTCACTTGGAGATAATTCAAGTGGATTCTCAATTATTTTCTGTTAATATTACTTTGGAGTGCAAATATGTTATGGACTTTTCTATATGTTTATTGGATTTACCCTGTTTTTCTATTAAATTTAAAAATGGTGAAAAAGGCAACATGGGCCAAATTAGGTTGGATAAAAATTGGAAGGGTATGTATATGGACCTCCAGCAAGAGGGTAAACTGCGAAAATCTTATCAAAACCCGATTAAAAATCTTAGTATAATTAAAACACAAAAAAATAATTTTTGTGAAAATTCTATTTTGGGCCTCCAGCAAGAGGTTAAACTGCAATTATCTCCTTCTATTTTGGACCTCCAGCAAGAGGGTAAACTGCAAAAATTACATCAAAACTCGATTAAAAATCTCAGTATAAGTAAAACACAAAAAAATAATTTATGTGAAAATGTTATTTCGGACCTCCAGCAAGAGGTTAAACTGCAATTATCTCCTTCTATTTTGGACCTCCAGCAAGAGGGTAAACTGCAATTATCTCATCAAAATCAAATAAAAAATCTCGGTATAATTAAAACACAAAAAAATAATTTTTGTGAAAATTCAATTCCGGTCCTCCAGCAAGAGGTTAAACTGCCGACTTTCTTTACAGGTGATTTAATGTTGGATAAGGGAAGCAAAGGTGTTGGAAAATCTGTTTATAAACTAGACAAGGGAAAGGAGAAAAGGGTAAAATTTAAAAATGAAATAAAATATTTTTCTAATTTTTCTTATTCTGATTCTGGCGATGAAGAAGATTCATTTGATGAAAGTTTTTATGGCGATACAAAAGAAAATGTTTTACCTCAAGTTAATTTAGATGTGGAAGCAGCCAAATATAAGAAAGTAGCAAATAAAGTTCGACCTATTAATGAACCGCTACCTGCTGAATTAAATCCACCTTTGAGAAGACCAAGGTTATCAAGAGATCCTTATGAAAGTCCCTTGGTAAAGAATCCGCCTGAATTTTCTGAGACGTCAAGAATCACTTTTGAGAGACTGGGTGTTGTTAATTTTGGACCTGATGGTTGGTTGTCTGGAGAAGAGAAGAAGTTGTTGTTGGATGTGATGGTCAAGCGAGAGAAGGCCATTGCTTTTGAAGAAGAGGAGAGGGGTGTGTTGAAGCATTCCTATGGGGAGCCTTACAAGATTCCTGTGGTATGTCATGAACCGTGGCAGCAGAAACCGATTCCTATTCCAGCTGCATTGAAAGAAGCTTATATCGAAGTTGTCAGAGAACGGATACGCACTGGACTATATGAGCAATCAACGTCAAGTTATTCTAGTCCGGTATTTTGTATCAAGAAACCGAATGGCAAGCTTAGAGTTGTTCATGATCTTAGGGAATTAAATAGGGTTACAATAAAGGATGCTGGGATACCACCTAGTGCTGAGGAGTTTGTAGAAGCGTTTGCAGGGAGAGTGTGTTATGGTTTAGGAGATATTATGGGTGGATATGATGAGAGAGAGTTACATCCGGACTCAAGGCCTCTCACTACATTCGATACGCCACTAGGACGTTTACAGTTAACAAGATTACCTCAAGGTGCAACAAATTCGGTTGCAGTTTATCAAGCTCAGATGGCTTGGATCCTTCAAGACAAAATTCAACAATATGCTGGAATCTTTATAGATGATGGAGGAATTAAGGGACCAACAACCGACTATGATAACCAGGTGTTGGAAGAGAATCCCGGGATACGCAAATTCATTTGGGAATTTGCAATTACATTAGAAAGAATCTTGTTTCGAATTGAAGAGGCTGGTTTAACTATTTCAGGTTCAAAATTTTCATGTTGTGTGCCAGCCTTAGAAATATTAGGCCATGTGGTATGTAGAGAGGGTAGGATTATGTCCAAGAAGAAAGTTAACAAAATTCAGTCCTGGCCAAGACCCAAGAATACAACCAAAGTTAGAGGGTTTTTAGGCGTTTGCGTATATGTTAGAATGTTTATCAAGGACTTTTCTTCATTGGCAGCTCCATTGAGGCGGTTAACGAGAAAGGATGCAGACTGGGAGTGGGATGAAGAGTGTGAGAAGGCATTTGTGAAGTTGAAGGAGGTTGTGGGGAAGGATTTAGTCCTGCACAAGTTAGATTATGGAAAAGAAGCTGGCAGAATTTATTTAGCAGTCGATTCAAGTCAGGTTGCAGCTGGGGCGGTTTTGTCTCAGATGGATAAAGCTGGTTACATCAGGCCAGTTAGGTATGAATCTGTAGTATTTACTGAGGTCGAATCAAGATATTCTCAACCGAAATTGGAATTATGTGGTGTGGCGAAAATACTGAAGAAACTTCAGCATATTTTGTGGGGGCAACATTTTGAGTTGCAAGTGGATGCGAAATCCTTAATCCAGATGATTAATTCCCCAAGTTTACCGAACGCACCCATGATGAGATGGGTAGCTTTTATTCAACATTTTTCGTTTGATTTAGTTCATAAGCCTGGCAAAACTTTTACTATGCCAGATGGTTTATCAAGGAGACCACCCACTGAAGAAGATTCAGACTCAGAAGAGTTCGATGAAGATATACCTATTATCAAAGCCAGCACTAAAGGAGCTGAAGACTTTCCATACCTCCCCCATGAGGTTAAACTGGCAGGACTATTGTGTTTAGATTATGATGATGATGACCTCCACCAAGAGGATAAACTGGAAAATAGTTTTTATGTTAAAAAAGGTGTTGGAAAAGGTGTAGATAAATTCGGCAGAGAGGAGGTAGAAGAAGATGTGGTGTATGTAGAGGAAAATGGGTTGGTAGTGTGGGATAGTAGTAAATTAAGGAATGGTGTATATGTTGGAGAATTAGAGAATTTAAATAAAAAGGTGGATAAAGTGAAAGAGGTATTTTCAAATACGGTTTTCGAAGGATCCAAAGGTTCAGAAGAAAAACGTCGACATAGCTCGATTAAAGATTTATTTAGGGGTCAACGATTATTGGCTCATTCATGTGCAGGTGATATTGGTGATAGAGAAGTCCCTATTGATGTTATATTAATCAACTTTCAAGATGAAGTCTGGGGTCAGACTGGTTTTTATTTTTTGTTAGTCAAATATTTGTTGACTTTAGAGAGGCCAGAAGATTGTGAAGACAATGAATGGGTGGCTATCAAGAGGAAGTCATCTACGTTTTACCTATCTGGTCGACGTTTAATGAGGAGGAGGTATCCAAATCCTCAAGTAGTTATAACTCAACAGAAGGGGCAAGAATTAGTTTTGAAATCACTGCATGAAGATCTCGGGCATAGAGGCGTTGGAGAAACATTTAGAAGAATTTCTGATCGATTTTGGTGGCCTGGCATGAAGATGGCTGTTAAACAGTGGGTTCAGTCATGCGAAGAATGTCAAAGACGAAGTTATTTAAGGCCAAAAGAACCTGGACGCGCGACCGGTGAATATACGCTCTTTGGGAGAGTTAGTTTAGATGCCGTTCATATAAAAGAGGGACGGTATAAATATTTAATTGTGGCCAGAGATGATTTATCTGGTTGGGTAGAGGCAGCGCCTCTTATTAATTTAACTGCCAAAAATGTGGCAGAATTTTTTTTGAATAATTGGGTATATAGGTATGGGGTGATGAAGTTGGTAACGGTAGATGGAGGTTCTGAATTTGGGACAGAGTTTAAAGAGGCCGTATTGAAAGTTGGATCAAAGGTTAGGGTAGCAACCCCATATTATCCTGAAGCTGAAGGCATGGTTGAAAAAGGGCATCAAGTTATTAAGGATGCTTTAGTTAAAATGTGCGGGACAAGTGCCGAAAAGTGGAGGCACTATTTACCTTTAGTTTTATTTGCTGATCGAATCACTGCCAAAAGGACGACCGGATTTTCACCTTATGAACTTGTTTTTGGACAGAAAGCAGTTTTACCGGTTGATTTAGATGCTGAATCATATCTTGGAGTTGACTGGGATACGGTCAAAACTACTGAAGAATTATTGTGTGCAAGAATGATGCAGCTAGAAAAGAAAGAAGAATATTTAGAAAGGGCATATTTGCGGATGATGAAGATCAGAAATCAATCAGTTAGATATTGGGATGAGCGGTTGGCACATCGATTAAGGAAACCTTTGAACCCAGGAGATATGGTCCTGGTGTATAATAGGAGTTTGGAAAGTCAGTGGGGAAAGATGTTTGCAGATAGGTGGAATGGACCGTATAAAATCAAGGAGCAAGTTTCTGGCGGTTCATATGTGCTAGAAGAGTTGGATGGAGTAGTATTGAAGAAGAGGGTAGCGGCCGATCAAGTGAAACGGTTCTATCCTAGAGGCACCAGGAGTGTTGAAGTCTAACTCCGCAATGAGGATAAACTATGACATTTATGAAATTATATGGACGAACTCCGAAATGAGGATAAACTACAATTTTAATGACTTTTATTAAATTTATACCTCCGAAATGAGGATAAACTATGATATCAACAAAATTTTATGATGACCTCCGCAACGAGGATAAACTATCTTCTTTTTTTATCAAATAATTTACTATCGTTACACTGCATATGGGCAACGAAACTGTGATGAAACATAACGAAATTTGAGAAAACCTTCATTGAAAATTTTCAAAATTTAAAATTCTTAAAATATGGGTGAAGATAGTGTTGGAAAATTTTTAAAATTTATTGGAAGAAGTGTTCACAGGGGAACCTTCTTAATTTAATATTGGCAAGTGTGGGGGTAATTGATGGGCTGGCTGCTCTATACACAATTACCCCATAATGTTCGTTTCAAAAATTTTCCCTGTTTCTAGTTGAATCCTGGCTTTGTCTTTTAATTTTAGGAAGTCCACTAAGACTATAAACTGGAACGAATCAAGAGACACCGCTCTCAACGCCGGATTCAAGATTTTCTTATTTTGTTTTTGATTTTTTTTATGTTAGATTGTGATTTCTTTTCTTTAATATATATTAAGAATTATTGTAAAGGTGATGCTCACTGGTGGTCTCTAATCATTTTTTATAAATTGGAGGGAGCCCACCCAGTGATCATCATTATAAAAAAATTATCTGCTAAAAACTTTCATTTATTTTCTTTTCTTTTCAATTTCTTAAATTGTGTAACCACATCAAGTTGCACTTGGATGTGGGTATGATGTCGAGGGTACGGCTCATCAAATGGCCGGGGGGCATCTTTTAAAATTTTATTTTGAAATTTTTTTTATTACTTTTTTATCCTTCTTTTCACATTTGTTTATCTTTTTTTAAAAATTAAATTTTAACTTTTATTTCAAAACTATCTTTTTAAAAATCTTTTATTTTAAATGGTAAAAAAAAAAAATAACAAAAAATAAAAAAAAAATAATAAAATAAAATAATAAATAATAATAAAATAACTAAAATAAATAAAAAAAAAAAAAAAAAAAAATAATAACTAAATAAAAATAAAAAATAAAAATAAAAAATAAAAAATAAAAAAATAATAATATAAAAAAAAAAAAAAAAAAAAAAAAATAATAAAAAAATAATAAGAGGTATTTTAGTTTTAGGTAGTTTAGATGTTTATATTTTATTTTTCAAACATTATTCAAGAAAGCTACATACCAGGAAGAACACCATCAAGGGTTGTTATCTTTTGAAGAATCGAAATTAGAAAATTTAGAAGGACCTTGATCGATTTCCTGGGATTCGAATCTTATTTCACGGTCACGATAGTGTTGAAGCCAGTTGGCTATTTTGAAAAGGTCTCTTAACAGTTGCTCTCTCATCCAAGATTCTGATCTATCAGAGGGCGGGTATCGTTGGAAATAAGCGATAAGGTTATTAAAATTGGCAAAAAGCTTTTCAGACACTAGGTGAATGGGAACTCTAGGGAAGCTTGGATTAGGTTCTGGTAGTTCATAAGCAGAATATGAAATTGGAGAACCGGTGGACGCTTATCAAATTAAAATATCAGCAAATTAAAACCTGAAGATTAAGAAAATAAAAAGAGACAACTAACCTGTGTCAACACTATCATGATCATAGATAAACGGCTTACTTGGTAATGGAGTGGGATTTTTTATGTTTAGGAAAGGATTTTTTATTTTTGATAGATGAGGAGGACTGGTGTTGGATTTGGTGTTTGAAGTAGATGTTCTGGGCCTTTTGGATGATACAAGAGAAGATGAAGACTGCTGGCTATTATAGGACCTTTTGTGCTTCAAGATGTTGGAAGAAGGAGAAGAATTGTTAGAAGGTTGAAGCATGGCCTTGGGAGCAGCAAGAGTTCTTGGGGGAGTAGCAGCAAGTCTAGATTGGAGAGAAGGACCCAGAGGATTAGGTGATGGAGAAAGATTTAAATAGGCTGATGGAGAAAAAGGGATGGGATCTTTAGAGGTTGATGGAATAGGTGGTGGAGTAGAAGGTGAAGAAGAAGGAAGAGGTTTGCAGAAGGCGGCGAAGCTAGTAGCAGTGATGGGGAAAGAACCACAGTTCAAGCCAGAATATTTTCTTTTCTTCTCATAGCAGGCTAAACAGGCCCTGTTATAAGTGTGCTTTTGCCAGTTAAAAGAGAAGATACATTCCCTATGGGTGAAGGCACAGTATTTGCAAGATTGATCAGCTGAAGCAATGAAGTCAGAAGGTTTCATCTTGTTAGGATATTTTTTTTTGAAGAAGAAAACTTGAAACTAGGATGAAGAAAGCTGGTGGCAGAATCTGGGTTCAAGGATAGAGAAGCTGTTAGGTCCACCAAGACCTTAAACTGGACTGTTATCAAGCTGTTGGGTCCACCATGACCTTAAACTGGATTTCTTATCGATTAAATGTTTGGTCCACCATGACTTTAAACTGGTAGTTCATTCATTGTTTAGTCCACTATGACTTTAAACTGGAAAATTAATATCTGCAGGATAATTCAACATTCATTGGACCACTATGGCCTTATACTGGATTACTTGTCGATCAAATGTTTGGTCCACTATGACATTAAACTGGATTATCAAATTTATTCAATCTTTGGTCAAGCCTAGGCCTTACTTAGGAACATATCAAGATATTTATGCACTTAAACGATCTTTGGTCCACCAAGACCATAAACTGGCAATCGATTATATGTTTGGTCTACCAAGACTTTAAACTGGAATGTCAATCTTGTTTGGATAACTCAACTCAATCTTTTAATTTATCACTGTCCACTAAGACTCTAAACTGGTTATTCAATTATTTTTGGAATTGGGTGCTGATAGCTTTAGGAGGTTAAAATTTTAGGTGGTGATGATGCTAAAGAAAGCATAATGGTTAATTAGGTAAAATTTGTGGCGCTTTAACATGGTCTAAAGTTAATATTATTATTGGAAGCCTGGCAAAAGTATTTTATGGGTTTGCTGTATAGCAAAGTTTGAAAATTGTGATGAAGGAATCAGAAGTTAGGATGGTAGTTGGATTTTAGGGAATGATTTTTTTTAGTGCCTCAGTGTTAGGCCATTTTTTTTGGTGTGAAGCTTGGAGGACCTTATGGCGAGATTGGAATCATAGAATTCGGCTCAGTGGGGGGCCCTATGAGGTTGGAATCAGGAGTATTCGGCTCATAGGAAGATCCACTCTCTCAATGCTGTGACAAGAAGGAAGACTGGTATATGGGAGTCTGAAGGGATTCAAACCTTGCTCTCAGTAGTGGAATCATCACAAGATTTATTTTATTTTATTTTATGTTATATCAAGCCAGAGAATGAAGAAAACATCATTTATGTTGAAAGTTTAAGAAGACCAAGCAAAACAAAATTTTATCAAGTTATACTGTTAGAAAAGATAATTTCTTTGAAATTGTTCAACATCATTATCAAAGCTTTGCATTAAAATTCTTCTTTTCATGAGGTCTTCATGGTTATTAGCTGGAGTTTCTTGAAAATAGGCCAGCATTTTTTGTTTCAACTCATTAGTAAAGTCAAGAAAAAGATAGCGATGAAAATTTGGGTAATGATTGATATAGTCCGTCTTCACTCTACCAACATCATCAGTGTTGGTTATTTTGACAGCTAGAAGTTCAAATATGTTATTAAGTCATAGGTTTAGTCAATTTTGATTAAAAGTTTTTTTTAGTAAGATAAATAGGGTCTTACATTTAGAGCCAGGAAACATAGTCTCAGCAAAGTTAGTTGGGGGTACTGGCGTTATAGGATTAGGATCTTGTGAAGGCAAAATTAGGCCGGGATCCGTTGATGAAGATTGAACTTTTGAAGCTGTTTTTGATCTTATTCGTTTTAAGAAGACAGGAATTTTGGATTGCTTTTTAGAAGTTGAGGGATCAGGGAGAGCTGCTGGTCCTAAATATACGTTTGTTTTAGAAGGAACTATTGGCCGGTTGCATTTGACTTTTTTCACACGGCATAAGTTGCAAGCTGTTCTGCCAGGAAGATTAGGGTTGGACATTAAACAAGGTACCTGGTATCGAGCGCAGAGTTCACATGGAGTGACAAGTTCTTTGGAAGACATATTGATGAAGATGAATTTTATAGTTGATTAAAGAAGATGGTGGTTGAAGGTTAAAGATGAATATTGTGTTCAACCACTTATGCAAAGTTTTAAGAATGGGGACATTCTCGATTGGAGGGAGGATGTGGTAGCCTAAAGTTTAGTACGGCACCTAAATATGTAAATGGAGTTATTACGGCATGCAAGATTGGTGTTATTATTTTTTATAAAAGGGTTTTATTTAATTTATTGGAGTTTAAAATATGAAGAAATTGGTCACGAGCAAATGCCTACACAAATACAATTTATTTTACGGAGAAAGCTTATTTTTTACGGTCTGAAAATTTATAAGTATCAAGTCGAGTTACTCAAGAACCTTGGGAAATTTTCCCAGAATTTTTACTATTTTTCTTAAATTTTTAAATGAATTTTAAAGTTTTATAGAAATATTTACGTTTTCAAAAATTACTTAACTTTGATGAATTTTCACGGGGTAATTAGAGCTGTGCAGACTACGAAAATTAGTTTGGTATGTAAAGGGGAAGTAGTTCTATTATGTGTAATTTTTCTAGATTTTTTATTATGGTTTTAAGGCTCTAAATTGAGTCCGGAAGTCCGGACGGACTCCGTTTTGACTCCGTACGGACTCCGTACGGGCTCCGGATTGACTCTGGAAGAGCTCTGGAGGGGAAAACTTAGGCACGTGACTAGGAATACTTAAGCGACTCTCAAACTCGAAATTGAGGGGGGGGGACACATCATACAGCTTAATCATTAACCACCACAGTCTCATTTTTTATTACTCAACAAATTAAAATAACTTGTAATACCCTTATAACATTATTATTTTTTTACATAACATTTTAGAAATACAATTCAACAGTTTAAATAACACTTCATACAGGGTATCTTTAGAAAGGTCTTCATTGCTGGGACTTGATTATTGCTGTCTCATAAAAATTCAAATTATTATAAAAACATAAAAGTCAATCTTTTCAGATCTTTCACTGGTACACCTTAATTGTTGTTATCAGTATTTCTTTATCAACAGCCACTTTCTTTAAATCTCAATAAGCGTTAATTATTTTTGAGTTTCATTATTTTATCAATCAGATCTAAGTAGATTGGTTAGCTTAGTGATTTAGAACACCAACTTTGTTATTTTTATTGGAAGGACGGGGTTTTCAGCTAAATCCACACATCTCCTCCGGATTCTGCTTACAGCAAGGCGACTGTAAGAGTTTACCTTACCATAGCGGAGTCAATCTTCTTCATGCCTAGTGCCTCTGGGATAAAACCTCTTCACTTGGTCTGCAGCCACCCTCTTTTTCAAGACTGCACCATCCAGCTCTTCCAAAACATAAGAGCCTCCAGACGCCTGAGATCTGACTCTGTAAGGTCCATTCCATCTGTCAGCAAACATTTTCCCCCACTGACTCTCCAAACTTCTATTATAAACCAAAACCAAACAACCAGGTTTCAAGGGATTCCTGAGTCTATGAGCCAACTTCTTGTCCCAGTATCTGACTGAATGATTCCTAATCTTCATCATTCTAGAGTATGCCTTCTCTTGACATTCCTCTCTACATTCCAACTGTTGCATCCTGGAACAGAGAAATTCTTCTGTTGAGTGCTCATCATCCCAATCAATTCCAAGATAAGAGACAGCTTCCAAGTCCACTGGTAGAACAGATTTCTGACCAAAAATTAACTCATAAGAAGAATAGCCACTTGTCCTCTTCATAGTGACTCTATCAGCAAATAACACCAAGGGTAAATAATGCCTCCACTTTTCAGCACTATCCCCACACATCTTTACCAAAGCATTCTTGATAACTTGATGGCCTCTTTCAACCATGCCTTCAGCTTCAGGATAATAAGGTGAAGCCACTCTAACTTTAGAACCAACACTAGCCACAGCTTCTTTAAATTTGGCACCAAACTCTGGCCCGCCATCAACAGTCACCAACTTTATCAACCAATACCTATAAATCCACTCCTTTTTCAAAAGCTCTGCCACATTCTTGGCAGTCAGATTAACCAGAGGCACTGCCTCAACCCAACCAGACAAATCATCCCTGGCAACAATTAAGTATTTCTACCGTCCCTCTTTAATATGGACAGCATCCAGACTGACCCTTCCAAAAACAGTTGTTTCACCAGTAGCACAGCTGACCTCTTTAGGTTTTAAGTGACTTCTTCTTTTACATTCTTCACAAGATTGAACCCAACCCTGCACAGCCAACTTCATACATGGCCACCAAAATCTGTCAGCTACTCTTCTATAGGTCTCCCCAAAGCCTCTATGACAAAGTTCTTCATGCAAAGACTTCAACACAACTTCTTGACCCTTCTTCTGAGTCACCACAACTTGAGGATTAAGATATCTCCTCCTCATCAACCTTCTTCCTGACACATAAAATCCAGGACTCTTCTTCTTGATTGCCACCCAAGTATCATCATCGCAACTATCTGGCCCCTCCAAGGTCAACAGATATTCCACCAAAATAAAATAAAACCCAGACTGACCCCAGGTCTCATCTTCAAAATCCAATAAAACAACATCCAAGGGTACAACTCTGTCATCAAAATCACCAGTGTGAGCATGAGCCAATTGACCAGCCCAACCAGGATACCAATCCTTAAATTTTGGCACATCCTTCTCTTTCCACTGAATCTTGTGAGAATCCAGTTCACTAACAAAAACACCATTTTCCAAATTTGAGCTGTCCCAAACAACAACTCCATCTTCATCAACAAAAACATCCTGATCACCAGAATAAAGATCAGATCCAGCCAGTTTAGCCTCTTGGGGGAGGTCAGAAAAATCTTCAGCACCCTTTGTGCTGGCCCTAACCACTGGAACATCTTCATCAAACTCTTCAGCCTCAGAATATTCATCTGTAGGTGGCCTCCTTGATAATCCATCAGGCATTGTAAAAGTTTTGCCTTGTTTGTGTACCAAGTCAAAAGAAAAATGTTTAATAAATGCCACCCACCTAGTTATTGGAGCATTTGGAAGACTAGGTGTATTGATCATCTGAACTAAAGATTTTGCATTCACCTGCAGCTCAAAATGCTGCCCCCACAAAACAGTCTGTAGCTTCTTTAAAATTTTTTCTACCCCACACAATTCCAACTTAGGTTGAGAATACCTAGATTCCACCTCATTAAACACCACAGACTCTTATCTTACTAGCCTGATCCTCCCAGATTTATATTCCTGAGACAAAACAGCACCAGCAGCAATATAGCTTGAGTCCACTGCCAGATAAATTTTTCAAGCACCAACACCATAATCCAACTTGTGAAGAACAATATCTTCCCCAACAACCTTTTTCAACTTCTGAAAAGCCTCTTCACACTCTTCAGTCCATTCCCAATCTGCATCTTTCCTGGTCAACCTCCTTAAAGGTGAATCCAACAAAGAAAAATCCTTAATAAAAATCCTGACATATACACACACACCCAAAAATCCCCTGACTTCAGTAGTATTTTTAGGCCTTGCCATGACTGAATTTTATTAATATTTTTCTTTGCCATAATCCTTCCCTCTTTACATACCACATGACCCAGAATTTTCAAGGCAGGAACACAACAACAGAATTTTGACCCTGAAATGGTCAAACCAGCCTCTTCAATCCTAAAAAACACACTCTCTAGAGTTATTTCATATTCCCAAACAAACCTCCTTATTCCAGGGTTCTCCTTTAAAACCTCATTACCATAATCAGTGGATGGTCCTTTAATTCCCCCATCAGCAATAAAAATACCAGCATGAGTAGGAACCTCATCCATCAAAATCCAAGCCATATATGCTTGATATACTGCCACTGAATTAGTTGCTCCTTGAGGCAACCTAGTGAGCTGAAATCTTCCCAAAGGAGTTTCAAAAGTTGTGAGAGGCCTTGAATCCGTATGAAGTTCCCTCTCATCATAAACACCCATAATATCACCCAAACCATAACACACACTTTCAGAAAAAGCTTCAACAAAATCCTCTGCACTTGGTGGCATACCAGCGTCCTTGATAGTGACTCTATTCAAGGCTCTAAGATCATGAACCACCCTCAAATTTCCATTCTGCTTCTTTACACAGAAAACTGGACTTGAGTAACTGGATTTCGATTGTTTGTATAACCCAGTCCTGACTCTTTCCCTAACAATCTCCACAAAATTCTCTCTTATAGCAGCTGGAATTGGAATAGGTTTGATTTGCTAAGATTCATGACAAACCACAGGAATCAAGTAAGGTTCCCCATAAGAGTGCTTCAACACACCCCTTTCCTCCTCAACAAAAGCCACAGCTTTTTCCCTCAGCACAATAACGTGCAAGAACAACTTCTTTTCTTCTTAAGACAACCACCCATTAGGACGAAAATTACAACTTTCAACCTTTCCTCAGTCACCCTAGCCATCTCTAAAAATTCAGGAGGATTCTTCACCAAAGGAGTACAGTAAAGATCTCTTGACAAAGGAGGTCCCTTCAAGGGCTGATTCAAACCCACAGGCATAGGCTCATTGACAGGCCTAATCTTCTGCGCTACCTTCTTATACTTTGCCGCTCCAACTTAAACTTGAGGGATCTTCAGGAAGTCTTCACCGCAGACCTGGAACAAAAACCAAGGGTTTCCCCATTTCTCGCATGTGTAGCCAAGGTAATGTTTTTGAAAGGTGTAGCAGAAACCCTAGCGGTGCACAATTGAAAGGACTTACTTTTAGACCTCAATCTCACCACTCCAAAACCTTTCTGCAATTCCAAATCTTCATCTTCACTTCCATCTTCTAAATCTTCAAATCTTAATTCATCTTTAGCATCAACTCTTTTAAAATTGTACATTTTATCCTCATTCTGGAGGCCCAAAAATTGATCTTGATGATCTTCTTTCTTCATAATTTTCTGCAGTTTAACCTCATGCTGGAGGCCCAAAAATTGATCTTGACAATCTTCACAAAAATATTTTGAATCTTCTTTCTTCATTATCTTCAGATTTTTTTTTGATTTTCTTGAATTATCTTGAAATTTTTATCTTCTTTTCTTGAGCTTTCTTCTGACCTACAAAAATAACCAGGGGTTTCCCCAATGATCACAGGTGTGTCACAGGTAATGTTTTTGAAAGGTGTAGAAGAAACCCTAGCAGTGCACAATTGGAAGGACTTACTTTTAGACCCCAATCTCACCACTCCAAAACTTTTCCGCATATCTTTCAATAAAGATATATAACCAATCTTCTTCCTTGAGCTTGAACTAAAAATCATTGAGAATCTTGAGAGAGAACAGAGACTTGATAAAAAACTTGATAAATACTCACAGAGAAGAGAAACATTAAAAAGAGAAAGTTGAAAATCCACTTGGTATATCTCCAAGGGAGCTGACCTACTACAACCTGGGATTTCCTCATCTTGGGGAGAGGTTGTAGCACTATAGTGATCAGCCCTCCTCATTCTAAAAAAGACATGCCCTCACTAGAGCCTGAGCTGCACTCCAAAAAACCAGAGGCAGAACCCAATTCTCTTCTTTTCCTACAACAATCCATGCACTGGCACATTGAAGATAAACCAGGCCTGGTCTCCCAACCATCCTCTCCAGGGGATGATAACCTCATGTGAAGTCTCCTTTCGTCTTCACCAGTCAACTCAAAACTGATTCCCAAATCAAATTGATAACCAATTCTTGCCTGAAAATCCATCAAGAATGGCCCACCCTAAACAGCTTTAACTGCTCCCTTAGCAATATAAAAATGAACCTTCCCTGAGGCTCCACCAACATCTAACTTCACTAACTCAGAAGTTCCAACCAATTCAGCGACATGGCCACCAATCCCTCTCAAATTCCCACCAATACCAGTTTTGATGGGAAGGCCCAAGTGAGTAGCCTCAAACAAAGAAATCAGGTTTATCTGGGAAACTGAATACACCAATGCCCTTACCTCCCTGCCATTCAGAGTGACATTGACATAACCCAGAGGAGCAGAAAAATGAGTTTCCAACCCCTCACCGAAAATTTCAGCAGAATCACAAATGTATTCCACCTCCCAAAAAGAAACTCTTCTCCTGGTCAACAACTTTTTCTGTCCATCAGTCAACCCTGGACTGATAGCATACAATTCCCCATAAGAAAGGGAAACCTGACCCTGATTCATCATTTCAAGAACAGAGTCTATAACATTAGATTGACCAGAAACCAATGGCCTCTCAAAGTGATCCCCTGGCTTCACTACCTTGGTCCTAGAAGCTTCTTGAGGACCAGCATCACCAACAGATTTACCATTAACAGGAACCAAACCAGATCCCTCACCAGAACCTCTAACTCCAGCAGGCTTTGGCAATGAAGCCAAAGGGACATCCTCCTCAGAGTCAGAATCCACCTCCATTGGCATTGGCTCACCATTCAGGTCCAATGCACCAAAACTAGGGGGGCCCATGTCAGCCATACCCTTCTGCATCTTGTACAGCTCTTCTTTGCTTTACCTCTTCCTAGCTGCACTCAGCTTAGGATCCACCTTTGAAGCCTTTGGCTTTGGTTGGGCCTGAGAACTGCTCTTAGGCCTTCCCACCTTCCCTGCTTCCACATCATAAACACCAGCCAAGAATTCTCCACTTGACTGTCCACCACAGGAATACAGCTCCAAATCACCAATAAAAGTAGAAAAAGAGACCTTATTGAACTCCTTCCCCTTTTCCTTGACATCATCATCTTCCTTACCACAAGACTTCCCCTTCTCAGGAATCTCCTCAAACCTTGGCCTCCTTTGATTGAGACCACCCCTTCTCCTGAACAAATCAACAGGAGCCTGCCTGTCACTGGGCTTCACAAATGAAACATCAGGGAACTTGAAAACCCTGCTATAAAATTCCACCTTTCCTTCAGACACATCACTATTCAATGTCCAAAAATCATTGGACCTGTGCCCCCTCCTGCTGCAATAAGAGAAGACCCAAGGATCACTCCTACAAGCCCTCTTATCAAAATATCTAGGCTGAGAAGGTGCCTTATTGACCTTCTTAGCCTCCTGAACAAAAATATGCAGCTTCTTTGTGAGATCAGCCAACTGCTCCACCACTGGGCCCTCTCCTGTTTTGGAACCTGCACCATATTCTTCTCCTCCTTCTTCACCCTAACTTCCTCTTCAGCCAAAGCCTCACTGACTTTGCTGACATATTTGGCACACCCCTCCTGATAGGTGTCCATAGCCAATAACTTCAAATGGGCCTCAACAGCCTCCTTCACCTTATCCAAGGCAGGAAACTTTTGTTCCCCATTAGAAAGAGTCTTCATCAAGTCCTTCATTGACAGCTCCTTCAACACATCCATCCTGACATCTCTAGCCAGGGCAGACCAAAAAACATCCTTGGAAGCATTTTCATGTGCCAGCTCCTCCACTTCTACCAAGTATTCCACCACAGGATCAAACTGTAGCAGAAACTTTCTGAAACTATGCAAGTTACCAACACCACCATAAGACTGCCATTCACTGACAACCTTGTTCAGATCCACCAAAGTGAACCTGAAACCCCATCTATCCACCATCTCCCTACACAATAACTTACAATCCCTCTTCCTGTAGCCAGACATGGCCACAATCTCCTTCTCCACTGCCCTATCACCAATGAAGAAAATAATCTGCTTCACCATGTCCAGGTAAGAAGCACCATCCACTCCAGCAGCAGTTTCATACTTCTCCAGAAACCACTTGACATCCTCCACATTAAACTTGGTACCATCCCAAGTTTTAATCCTAACACACTCCTTGACAATCACAGCAGGAGGACCATCTCCCCCACTGAAAGTCACCACAGGAATAGATGAACCAGAAGCCATTCTTCCAGAACAAAATCACCAGAAAAGACCAACCAAATACAACAGAGATTCCAAGGAACTAGCAGGTCCTACCCCCATGTTGGGTGCCAGAAATGTAAACAATCCTATAGTACTAGCTATAGGCCTTGACCAAGGGAGTTGGAGAAAAACCAGAGAGAAAATTCCCTGTCCCTTTAGAAATATAGAGTGAGATTTACTTGCTAAAGTAAGTTGGTTCCTGTTTGCTAAAGCCCCTTTTTCACACACTTGACTGCTTGATGGGCCAAGAAAGTAGTCCCCAGACAGACTACCAGACTAAAGAGCTAAAATGTAGACCAATGTCCACACCAGAGAAAGCAAAAATACTTGATGTAGGCTGCAAATCCACACCAGAGACAGCAATAATACTTGATACAGCTTGAAATACTATACCAGAGAACCTGTTTCTAAAGTTGAGTTAAATGAAGAACTAACCTTGCAACCAACACAGCCAATTGTGGCCAAAAAACAGTGAAAACTGAGTTAGGAACAAGGATATCACCTCTGGATGGTTGTATGATAACTAAAGTTGCCCCAAACTGTCTTATTCACTATGTACACACAGACCACTATCTAAGAGCCCATGCACACCCACAAATCTGGCACCTGTACCATCCAAATTGAATAAAAACCCTCCAGAAGCGCTCCCCAACCTTCTAAAACAGAGGCGGGCAGGCCGCTTGACGTCGGATATGCCGCCTGAAGCTGCCCGGCCTCCCTGAAGCCAGAAAACCAATAAAAACATATAATCTACTTAGAAAAATTCACTACAACTACTAAAACCCTTAAAAGACAAAATTACGCTATAACAACATTTAGACATGAAATATAGAGCTAAATTAGCCCTATATAATGGTACTAAGCACTTAACCCTAAGACTTAAGGTTAGCCTGTAAAACACAAAAAACAAAATTAAACAGCTATCTTTTATAAATGAAAAATGAGGAAATGACCCCTTAAAACTTAGAATATGAAAAATTTCTACAAGACATATAATATAGAGAAAAACTGGGGCTATCTAATGATAGTACCCACATACCCCCAGTCCCAATATTCACAGAATAAATCCAGAAAACACCCAATTCTTCAACAGATGTCAATTAAGACATGCACAAACAGTGCCAAACAGCACAAAAAAGGCCCCTGCCAATGTTGGAAGACCACAGCGTCTGAAATATACTTAGTCAAATGGACACGGAGCTTCAAAAAATGTTGATATTTTTTACCCAAGTTTGCCAGTTACTACCATCAGCTTTTAGTTTTGACATCTTATTTGTTCTCTGTATTATTTTGTCAATGACTTTGGGACAGTCTTTTCCTTTTTAAATTTCAAAAGTTGCATTATCATTGTCAGATTAAAATTAATCACTACTGAAAGAGGAGCCATAGCTATAATTTTGCACACAACTGGTTCCCCCATGATGCAATGACTTGCATGCTGGTGATGTTGTCTTGTTCATCACAAATGCAAACCTATGTTGCATTGTGAAGTAATAGAGGGAGTGGGGTTTATTTTGGTTTGGCTATGGAGATGAGGGGGGTAATCGTGAGGTGAAATCGCTTCTACATTACAAGAGGTAGAGATGGATGAGGGATTAGAGGGCATAGGAGGAAGGGTTGGGGGAAAGAGGGGGGGTGGTCTGCAGGTAGTTGCCTAGGCAAAGGCAAAGGCGGTAGACGAGAGGAGCTTTTTCTTTCCATAGAGGAGACAGGTGAATTAAGATTACCCAAAAACGAGCATGAGCAGTGTCTCGTGCAAGTATTAACAGTTGGGGGGGGATTTAGACTTTTTAGTTCTCTGGTAAGGGTTTGTTGGCAATCACAAGCTAAGCAAGTTTGTGACTGAAAAAGATTGGTTGGTTTGGGGGAATTTGGCATGGACTCAGAAACCAAATAGGTGGAGTACACTCAACACCAAGCGTTAGACATGTTTAATGTGGGGAAGGCATGGGTTGCACAAAAAATTCCGGGAAATACATGATTGCAATTACTGCTAGTAACAGATCAGGGACAGCCCATAACCTATGGTAGCAGTGTCAGTGCTTGATCCAGAGTGAACCAGAGTTAGACATGTCAGCTGCACAACAGACTATATACACCTTATTTACTTAACAATCACTAAGCTATCATACTACACATAACAATATCAACAATTGTTGGTGTGCTAGTTGAAAAAATTATTCAACTTTGCACCATATTTTGGTTTTCAACTGAATGGATGGGTTACATCATCAATTTGGTTGACAGTCATAATGAGATGTGAAGTTGAAAATTTTTGTCAATTTGGGTGCCAGCAATTGTTGGTATAGTTGTATCTTTTATTAGGTACTCTCTCTTGAAAAAGTAGGAAATTATGATGTTGTGCAAGTACACGTAAAAACAATACACCAGTTTTATTTTCTATGCTTCTTGGCACAACATACAGCCATGTCAATAGAGGTCCACAAACCACCAAAATATGGAAATTGATGTGCCTCCTCTCATTCGGCCCAACCCTGCTCCTCCTATGGCAGCAGAATCCCCCCCTCTTCTGTCAACTGCCCCTGCTCCCACTCCTTCCCTCTCTGAGTCTCTCACCCAAGACTGAAATATGTCTGTAGCTCCTGATTATTTCAACAATGATCCCCCTCCACCCCCCTAAGATCCTATCAATTTGGTCTCCTCTCCTCCACTCTCTCCTCTTTCTCCCCTCCCCCCCATCTCTTCAATCCCAACTCCAACTACAAAGCCCCATCTTCCCAGCCCCTTCCTCCTGGCCCCACAAAATACACTGCTTCCAAGAAATGCAGGTATTCTTCAACTACCTTAGAATGCACTTTCTTGTCTTAGAAATTGATGGATGAAGCTAGGGCACAACACATGGAGCTGTTCCAGCCCCCCAGTAGCATTGCTGGCTATGAAAGTAGTGCCACTCCCACTCATCTCCCAAAAATCAACTCCATTCCCCTCCTCCTTAGACCCACTCCACCAACCCAAGAGGCCTCCCTCAACACCTCCATACACAATCCAAAAAATCCTTTTGCTGGTTTTGGTCTCTCTTCTGCACCTCAAATTCCTCTCCCATCCACTGTGGACCCAAACTCTCCTGCAGCCCGCATCATACGCCTGGTGGGAATGGAACATGCAAACAAACCTCATGCTCTTATCTCCTGCCTCAATAATCTCTTAGTAACTATCATGGGACCCACCCAGAAATGGTAACTGCATCACAGTTCACACAGCCACCATCTCTGACGTCAAAGCTTTGGCTGCTGCTTTGTCTCCTCTTGCATCCCAATCTGATTTTCAAAAATAATCTTCCTCCCCTCACCCCCCTTTTGTTAACTCCATCAACAACAAACTTGATGATATTCTCTCCTGCCTTCCTCCCAAGGATCATCACCCTCACCATCCCCCTCCCATAACGTGTCAGCCCCATCTGGCCCCTCCTTTTCTCAAGCTACTGCTGCAGGTCTCCCCCCCAAGGCCCCCATCCTCCCCATGCTCAAGCCCATGCATCTCTCACAGCCTTTACTATAAAAAAAAGATCCTTCTTCCCCTTTCCTCAACAAATTTCCTAATTCAAAAATCTTCTCACTCATCAACAACCATCTTTTCACTGAGAAAATTGTGAACCCTAAAGCCAAAAATACCATCAAAGTCAAAGGCATAATGTGTCACAAGTCAAATGACATCAATATCATCACTGCCTCCAAGGAAGAACACCTCCTCCTGGTCAACTCCTGAAAAGAATGGATTCCAAAAGGCCTGATCTATATGCCTCCCACTTTTCCAGTTGTTTCCCATGGAGTCCCAACATACTAGAGCCTTAATGATCAAGAATGTGTCTCCTCCATTATTGAGGACAATCCATCTTCCCTCAAATCCCTATACCAAATCTCATGGCTCAGACGCCCAGAGGCCAGAATGGGAAAAAACCATTCATCAGTAGTTTTACACCTTTTTGACCATAATGATGCTGATTCCCTCACCTCCCCCTTTCCCCTCGACCCCCTCATTACTGAAGGACAGGTTAGGCACACAGAAGCAGTCAACCAAGATAAAAGCACCTGTTACCAGTTCTGGAGCAAAGGTCACATCTCCATTGATTGCTCCCTCTCTCCCTGTTTCTCCAATTATTCCAGCCACCACAACTCCAAAACTCTCCTCACCAGTTTGGTTCTAATGCGTGGATGCTCTCCCACATTATCACCCTCTGAAGAACTCATCCAACTCTCTCCCCTCTCTCCTTCTCAATCCCTCCTCTTCCCCCCCAATCTTCCATCTCCCCCACACCCCAAGCTGCCCTCACTATAATCAAATATGATTGTCAACCCTTCCTATCTGCCAATATGCTCTCCCCTTTTTACCTTTTTTCAGCTTAATTGTCACCAATATTTTTATGTCTTCCATTCTATTTTTAATGATCCCAATATTGACCCATATGATATCCTAGTCTTCCAGGAAACTTTCCTCTTTCCTAACCACCACTCTCCTGCCCCAGACAAAGGCTGGAACTTAATCGCCCCTCTCCACTACACTTCTTCTCCCCCCCTTCCCAATCCATTTTTGCTTCTATGTTGATAAGAAGCACCCTATCCATCTTTTCACATCCATCCCAAGCACCTCTCTTAATCTCACAGTCATGCAAATTGACTTTTCAGCATCCCCAATCTTCTGTTCCAAATTTTACAATCCCCCTTCTACCTTCTCTAATACTCAATTTATTTCTCCTACTCTCTCCCCCTTCCAAAACTCTCCCATTTTTTTCTTTGCCAACTGAAATTTAAATCATGACCTGTGGGCAGATCCCTTAAAACACCACACTAACCACCCTGCTTCTACCCACCTCAACATGTCCCTTATTTCCCAGGCAGAGGTTCCTACCTTTTTTAACTCATGTAATTTTACTACTGTAATTGACCTTGTTTTCTCAAACCTTATAGCCTCTGATATGGTTTTCAGCTGCATTACTGACCAGGAGGGTTCTTCATCCCATCTTTCCAACCACAAAGCCATTATTAACTGTGTTTCACCCAACCTCCCCTCACTCTCTCACCAAATTCCATTCTGTAATTGAAAAGGTTTTGATGAGTCTTTTCTCTTTTCTTCCCTTACTTCTCTCTCCCTTCACCCCCTCCCCCTCCCCACTCTGCCTCTTCCATTGATTTGGCTTCTGAATGTGTTACCTCCAATTTTATCAAACTAATAGAGTTCCGTCCTGCTGCAGCAGCTCAGCTTGTTGTGTCATGCATGATGGAATCACAGCATCTTGGATCCCCTCAAGACTTCTTGCTACCAGAATAAACACAAATTCAGGTCTTCCCCATCCCCACATGTTGCAGCCAAGCTCCTGCTAGCAAAATAAAATTTACACTCAAAAATTAAACACTTATGTAAACTACATTTGCAATCATATCTTTCCTCACTAACCCCTGAAGCTCTTTTTAAATCAGCTAAGTCTTCCCCTTTCTTTATGATTCCTGCTCCAACCCCCCCTTTACCCTCCCTGATGGCCCCCTGCTCACTGATAACTTCCTAAAGGCTAAATCCCTGTTTGAAAGAATTTTGGTTGCACAAATTCAGTGCAGCCTCTCAGATGCCCCTCCCTTAACATTTGAGGAAGTTAAGGTGGCCCACCTCAATCCAAAAAAGGGAAGGGCCCCCGGACCTGACCACATTCCAAATGCCCTCCTTCAATTCCACCCCGATGCAGTCACATCCATCCTTCTCTCAACCTTTCAGGCATGCCTTGATCAGGTTCACTACCCCTCCCCCTGGAAAGAAGCTAAGACTATAATCATTCCCAATCCATTCTTCCCAGATTATACTGTCCCAAATGCTTACCACCCCATTGCACTACTGGACACAATGGGTAAGTTACTTGATTCCTTACTGACTAAAAGCCTGTCCTTAAAAGAATCATGTAATATTTTACCTTAAAACCATTATGGAGGTTGCACCTTAAGTAGCACCTCAGATGCACTTCTGCATCTCACCACCTGGACAAAAGACCAATTTTGGAAAGGTAAGGTAGTAGGCACACTATCCCTAGATGTTAAAGGAGCCTTCTCCTTGTTAATCACCTCTCACCTGTCCTTAATACTTCATTGACTCCCTCTCTTGATTAACATCATTAAACTAATCATCAACTCACTGGAGGGAAGGAAAACAAATATTGCTTTCACTTCATATGTGTCCTCCCTTTCTTCTTCCTCAAATATCTCCTGAAAGGGTAAACCCTCTCCCCATTTTTATACATAATATATAGCTCTCACCTACTTAATCTCCCCTCCTGCTCAACCTCAACTCTTTCTCTTGGCTATATCAAAAACATAATTCTGCTGACTCTGAAAAAATTAGAGTCACCCAAAAATTATCTAAATTAGGCTCCAAGGCAGGAGCATGAGGCTCTAAGCATTCTTCTATATTTGAAATTTCAAAAACTAAATGCTTACCACTAACTAAGCATCCTTCTCTGCTTAGAGCTCCTTCTTCCCTTAAATTTGACTGGAATTCTCTCCCCCCCTCCTCCAGCCTAAAGTGGCTTGGCATTCTCATTGACCCCACCCTATCCTTCAAGCCTTAAATGCTTACCACTAACTAAGCATCCTTCTCTGCTTAGAGCTCCTCCTTCCCTTCAATTTGACTGGAATTCTCTCCCCCCCTCCTCCAGCCTAAAGTGGCTTGGCATTCTCATTGACCCCACCCTCTCCTTCAAGCCTAATGGCAAAAAACCAATTGCTACAGGTCTAAGACTGTCTCCTCAGAATGGGGTATCCCACTCAAAAAGTATAAGATCCTCATATCCTCTCTCATCCACTCCTGCATAGACTATGCTGCTATAGTGTGGCACCAACCCACTAAACATTCTGGCACCACACAATTACTCTAAGTGGTAGACAAAAAAGCCATCAGGAGAGCTCTGTGTTGTTTCATATCCAACCCCAATTGAATCCTTCTCCATGTCTCTTAATCCCTAAACTGCAAGAAACACCTTGATCTGGAAGTCAACATAGAATGGGCATGCTGTTAGAATTTGGTTGAGAGGTGAGGAGGAGGAGTGCTATGAGTGCTATGTATTGTGAGAGGCAGAAGAGGGGATATTGCATAAGGGGGTTATATGGGGAAAGCACTGTGGAGCACTCCTCATTGGAAAACTTATATAGTAATCCAGTCACTTTATAGTATCACTACAGTATCAGCATAGTCAGTCCTGTCTCACTGTTGGTAATCCCAACATAGTAAAACTATTTAGTCTCACTACTTAGTAGTATAGTCAGTCCTGTACCAGGCTAGTTTCAGAGCTAGTAGTAGTTTGCTCTTATAGATGTTAACATAGGCCTCCATACTATCCCATTGTCTAATACTATGGCCCAACTTGCACAATCCCTCTACAATCCCCCCTAAAACCCACCAACACCAAGTTCATCTCCTATCTGAAAACAAAAAATTTCCCCTCTCTATTCCTCTAGGAAATATGGATTTCAGACTCCCCCTCCCCCTTCCCCCCTGGTTTCCCCCTTTATTCAAGGGGTTCATTGCCCACTAAAAGGAAAATGCTATAACTAAAGTTTCCAACTCCACACTAAACCTGCTCCCATACTCATACTTAATTTTTACTGATACGTCAGAATCTCAAAATGGCACCTTTTCCACTGCTTTTGATCAACTATCACAGCTCCCATTTGTGGTTCAAATCCAGGACCCCTCACATCTCTCAGTCTTGGAGTCAGAGCTGATAAGTGTCCTACTGGGACTAAAACTCTTCATTAGAAATCCCTTACACCCACTCTACAATACCCTCACTATTTTCACAAAAAACCAACCTGTAATCTGCTCCCTCTCTTCCCCTTCTCTATCCTAATCCAATTCCTCAATTTTCCTGTCAAAACTCACCATCACTTGCCATCTAAAATAGCACTACCCTAACTTATCACTAATTCTCCACTGGTGCCCTGGTCACATGGGGCTCATAGGAAATGAGACAGAAGTTGTGCTTGCTAATTGTACCCACCAGTTTTCTAACCCAGCTAAGTTCTTCCTCACTTTTCAGTCCCCTACCCCATCCATCTCTTTTATAAAACCAAGTCATTACTTCTCACCCCCTCCAGAGATGGAGATCTTAGGAAGGTAAGAAGAAAGTTTGATCCATCCAGTGTAGAAAGATTCTCACAGTCTCTTTTCTGTAAGCAGAATCCAAGGGACTCTGATAAACCAAAGAAAAACCTGTCCCTTTAAGTTAATAAAGAGTTCACAATTAAATAAGCTAAAACCTTTGCTTGATATAAATTTACCAATAAACTATTTATTATTAACATTTTTGAGATGTAGAATCAGTGCTCTTATATTGAGGGAAAGAAATACAACAATGAAGCCGTATTCTGAAAAGTTATTTAAATGATTGAATATTATGTTTTTATGAAGATTTTATTTCTATTATATTCAGATTTTAAATTAAAGTCCCTGAAGTTAAGACCTTTAAAATGGTACCCTATAAGTGATATTTATTAGTTGTTGAGTGAAATTTATAATATTTTATGTAAAAGTGTTATATTTATAAGGTTATTACAATTTTGTTATTTGTTATGTAAAATAATAATGGTGTTTGTTAATATGCAATGTTTTTTTAAGATAAAAGATGTTAGATACTCTTCTAATTTTGAATCTGCAGGCTTTATATGCATAGTAGGTCACATGCTTCATTTTCTCCAGCTAGAGCATCCAGGAGCTTATCCAGAGCTTGTCCAGAGCATTCCAGAGCTTGTACAGACTTCTGGACTCAATTAGAAGCTTAAATAACCAATAAAAATCCAGAAAAATTAAAGATGACAGGGCTACCTCTCTTATATAATCCAATGTAATTTATATAGTTTGCTTAGCCCTATAGATCTGGTAAAAATAATCAAAGTTGAGTAAATTATGAAAAATCAAAAATAATCAAAAATACTTTATAAAATTATAAAAAAATAAAAGAAAAATAGTAAAAATTTCTCAAAAATTTTGAAAGGTTTTTGAGACTCCTAAATTTAATTCTATACACATTAAGACATATACTTGCATTTTCTGACCATTAGTTAATTTTTTAATCTTGAATCATAAAATTAACCCTTTTTAACCCTTTTAAATACTTATTCCTTTAAATATAAACCATTATAAAATTTGATTGGATTTTCCAATCTCAATAATCAACTCCAATAAACACTCTTTGAATAAACCTTAGTGACAGACTAATCTTTAGGCTTCCACATCCTCCTTCCAATGAAGAATGTCCCCATTCTTTTA
The DNA here is from genome assembly GCA_030280995.1 of Hemileia vastatrix. Taxonomy (NCBI): domain Eukaryota; kingdom Fungi; phylum Basidiomycota; class Pucciniomycetes; order Pucciniales; family Zaghouaniaceae; genus Hemileia; species Hemileia vastatrix. The sequence continues at coordinate 29,344,696 of JASXTE010000014.1, read as the reverse complement.
AATTTTGAATATTTTATTGAACATGTCAGACAGGGAAACCTTATAGGTTGGCAAGAAGATTCCAAGTAAGCAAGAAAGGCAAGCTCAAGGAATCAGATAACAAAATTACCTTATAGTTTGACAAGAAGATTCCAAGTAAGCAAGAAAGGTGAGCTCAAGGAATCAGATAACACAAGTACCTGCAGATGAAGATGTTTAACTGAATATATTGCAAGAAGAAAGAAAGTAGAAGTAGACTATAAAAAGAAGGTTGTAGAAAAAGCACCTTATAGGTTGGCAAGAAGATTCCAAGTAAGCAAGAAAGGTGAGCTCAAAGAATCAGATAACACAAGTACCTAGAAGGTGTTTATAAGTAGTAGAGTTGGAGAGCAAGTGAGTAGTGAGTATTTACTAGAACATAAACAGAGGTGAATTGAGACTTGTACCTGAAGATGAAGATTTTTAACTGAGGAAAAGTGAAAGGATGGAACCTCGATATTTAACCATCTGGGAGAACATCATCAGCTGCAGGTTGGGAATGTAAAGATGTGTGTCTTAGGTAATTAATTACAGGGATGGTGACAGCAATATATGTTCTCATTACACTAGCTATCAATTAGTTAGTAATGAAATGAAAGAGGATTAATAATTAATGTTGTGATAATCACTCGGCAGACAGATGATGTAAGTCAAGGGATATAAGTGACAAGAGTAAATGCAGCAAAAATGAATAAAGGAGGACAATACAAGCAATAGTTCTTACACCTTCCTGTCTTGTGAGTCAATGTGTAATAGCCCACAAGACTCAAGGAATGTTGATAGAGATTTTCCGGTGTGGTCTTCCAACATTGGCGGAGCCCTTTGTTGGTCTGTTTGGCTTTGTTTTGATATGTATTAAATGGAATTGTTTAATAATTTGGTGTTTTTATGGAATTATTCAACGAATATTGGGACTGCAGGGATGTGGGTGTTACCATTGGATAGCCCCGGTTTTTCTCTATATTTTATGTCTTTATGACATTTTTCATATTCTAAGTATTTAAGGGATTATTTCTCATTTTTCATTTTAAAAGATAGCTGTTTAATTTTGTTTTTTGCGTTTTACGGGCTAACCTTAAGTCTTAGGGTTAAGTGCTTAGTACCATTAGAATGGGCTAATTTTTCTCTACGTTTCATGTCTCAATGTTGTTGTAGCTTAATTATGTGTTTTAAAGGTTTTTGTAGTCGTGGTTTATTTTTCTAAGTATTTTGGGTGCTTTTGGATGTTTTTGGTGGTTTTCTGGCTTCAGTGAGGTCCTGCCACCTCAGGTGGGCCTCCTGACATCGGGCGGACCGCCCGCCTCAGTGCTAGAAGTCTGGGAAGCGTTTCTAGAGGGGTTTTATGCAATTTGGCACTCAGAAACATTAAATTTGTTGGTGTGCATGGGCTCTTAGATAGTGGTCTGTGTGTATATGGTGAATAAGATGGGTGCTTTTGGATGTTTTTGGTGGTTTTCTGGCTTCATGGAGGTCCTGCCACCTTAGGTGGGCCTCCTGACATCAGGCAGACCACCCGCCTCAGTGCTAGAAGTCTGGGAAGCGTTTCTAGAGGGGTTTTATGCAATTTGGCACTCAGAAACATTAAATTTGTTGGTGTGCATGGGCTCTTAGATAGTGGTCTGTGTGTAAATGGTGAATAAGACAGTTTGGGGAAACTTTAATTATTATACAACCATCCGGAGGTGATATCCTTTTTCCTCACTGAGTTTTCACTGTTTTTTGGCCACAATTGGCTGTGTTTGTTGCAAGGTTAGTTCTTCATTTAACTCAACTTTGGAAACTATTTTCTCTGGTTTAGTCTTGCAAGCTATATCAAGTATTATTGCTGTCTCTTGTGGATTTGCAACCTGCATCAAGTATTATTGCTGTCTCTGGTGTGGATTTGCAACCTACATCAAGTATCATTGCTTTCTCTGGTGTGGACATTGGTCTACATTTCAGTTATTTGGTTTGGTAGTCTGTCTGGAGACTACTTTCTTGGGTGATCAGGCAGTCAAGTGTATTTGAAAAGGACTTTTAACAACAGGAAACAATTTACTATAGCAGGTAAATCTCACTTATATTTTTCTAAAGGGACAGGGAATTTTCTCTCTGGTTTTTCTCCAACTCCCTTGGTCAAGGCCTATAGCTAGTACTATAGGATTGTCTACATTTCAGGCGCCCAACATGGGGGTAGGACCTGCTAGTTCTTTGGAATCTCTGTTGTCTTTGGTTGGTCTTTTCTGGTGATTTTGTTCTGGAAGAATGGCTTCTGGTTCATCTATTCCTGTGGTGACTGTCAGTGGGGGGGAAGGTCCTCCTGCTGTGATGGTTAGGGAGTGTGTGAGGATTAAAACTTGGGATGGTACCAAGTTTAATGGGGAAGATGTAAAGTGGTTTATGGAGAAATATGAAACTGCTGCTGGTGTGGATGGTGCTTCTTACCTAGACATGGTGAAGCAGATCATTTTCTTTATCGGTGATAGGGCAGTGGAGAAGGAGATTGTGGCCATGTCTGGCTATAAGAAGAGGGATTGGAAGTTGTTGTGAAGGGAGATGGTGGATAGATGGGGTGTCTGGTTCACTATGGTGGATCTGAACAAGGTTGTCAGTGAATTGCAGTCTTATGGTGGTGTTGGTAACTTACTCAGTTACAGGAAGTTTTTACTAAAGTTTGATCCTGTGGTAGAATATTTGGTGGAAGTGGAGGAGCTGGCACATGAGAATGCTGCCAAAGATGTTTTTCGGTCTTCCCTAGCTAGAGATGTCAGGATGGATGTGTTGAAGGAGTTGTCAAGGAAGGACTTGATGAAGACTCTTTCTAATGGGGACCAGAATTTTCCTACCTTGGACAAGGTGAAGGAGGCTGTGGAGGCCCATTTGAAGCTGTTGGCTGTGGACACCTATCAAGAGGGGTGTGCTAAGTATGTCAGCAAAGTCAATGAGGCTTTGGCTGAAGAGGAGAGTAGGGTGAAGAAGGAAGAGAAGAATATGGTGGAGGTTCCCAAGCAGGAGAGGGACCCAGTGGTGGAGCAGTTGGCTGATCAGACAAAACAGCTACTTATCTTTGTTCAGGAGGCTAAGAAGGTCAATAGGGCTCCTTCTTAGCCTAAAAAGTTTGACAGGAGGGCTGGTAGGAGTGATCCTTGTGTCTGCTCTTATTGCGGCAGGAGGGGGCACAAGTCCAATGATTGTTGGCCTCTGAACAGAGATGTGTCAGAAGGAAAGGTGGAGTTTGATGGTAGGGTGTTCAAAATCCCTGATGGTTCATTTGTCAAGCCCAGTGAGGGGCAGGCTCCTGTTGATTTGGTCAGGAGAAGAAATGGTCTCAATCAGAGGAGGAAACGGTTTGAGAAGATCCCTGAACAGAGAAAGTCTTCTGCTAAGGCAGCTGAAGATGTCAAGGGAAAAAGAAAGGAGGTTAATAAAGTCTCTTTTTCTACTTCCTTAGGTGGGTTGGAGTTGTATTCTTGTGTAGGACAGTCAAGTGGTGAATGCTTGGCTGGTGTCTATGATGTTAAAGCAGGAAAGGTGGGAAGGCCTAAGAGCAGTTCTAAGGCCCAACCAAAGCCTAAGGGTTCAAATTTGGATCCTAAGCTAAGTGAATCCAGGAGGAAGTACAGCAAAGAGGAGCTGTACAAGATGCAGAAGGAAATTGCTGATATGGCCCCCCCCAGTTTTGGTGCATTGGACATGAATGGTGAGCCAATACCAATTGATGTTGATTCTGACTCAGAGTAGGATGTCCCTTTGGCTTCATTTCCAAAGCCTGCTGGAGTTAGAGGTGTTGGTGAGGGATATGGTTTGATTCCTGTTGATGGAAAATCTGTTGGTGGTTCTGGTCCTTGGGAGATTTCTAGGACCAAGGTAGTGAAGCTAAGGGCTCACTTTGAGAGGCCAGTAGTTTCTGGCCAATCTAATGTTATGGACTCGGTTCTGGAAAGAATGAATCAGGGTCAGGTTTCCCTTTCTTATGGGGAATTGTATGCTATCAGTCCTGGTTTGGCTGATAGACAAAAAAAATTGTTTACCAGGAGAAGGGTTTCTTCTGGGGAGGTGGAATACATCTGTGATTCTGCTGAGAAGTTTGGTGAGGGGTTGGAAACTCATTTCTAAGCTCCTCTGGGTTATGTCAATGTCACTTTGAATGGCAGGTAGGCTAGGGCATTGGTAGATTCAGGTTCTCAGAATAACCTGATTTCATTGTTTGAGGCTACTCATCTGGGCCTCCCCATCAAGACTAGAATTGGTGTGAATTTAAGAGGAATAAGTGGCCATGTCACTGAGTTGATTGGGACAGCCAAATTTGTAAATCTGGATGTTGTTGGAGCCTCCCAAAAGGTTCATTTTTACATTGCCAAAGGTAAAGTGAAAGCTGTTTTGGGTGGACCATTCTTGATGGATTTCCAGGCAAGAATTGGTTATCAGTTTGAAATGGGAATCAGTTTAGATTTGACTGGTGAAGATGAGAGGAGGATTCACATGAGGCTTTAATCCCCTGGAGATGATAGTTGGGAGACCAGGCCTGGCTTGTCTTCAATGTGCCAGTGCATGGATTGTTGTAGGAGAAGAAAAGAAGTGGGTGCCTCCTCTGGTTTTTTGGAGTGTGGCTCAGGCTCTAGTGAGAGTCTGTCTTTTTTAGAGTAATAAGGGCTGATTGTCCTAGTGCTACAACCTCTCCCCAAGATGAGGAAATCTCAGGTTGTAGTAGGTCAGCTCCCTTGGAGATATGCCAAGTGGATTATCAACTTTCTCTTTTTAATGTTTCTCTTCTCTGCAAGTATTCTTCATGTTTTTTATCAAGTATCTGTTCTCTCTAAAGATTTTCAATTATTTTTAATTCAAGTTCAAAAATGAAGATTGGTTATATATCTTTATTGAAAGATATGCAGAAAAGTTTTGGAGTGGTGAGATTGGGGTCTAAAAGTAAGTCCTCCCAATTGTGCATTGCTAGGGTTTCTTCTATGCCTTTCAAAAACATTACCTTGGCCACATCTGTGAGCATTGTAGAAACCCCTGGTTATTTTTGTAGGATGGAAGAAAACTCAAGAAAAGAAGATAAAAATTTCAAGATAACTGAAGAAAAGCAAGATAAAATCTGAAGAGAGTTAAAAAAGAAGAAAAGAATTATTTTTTTAAAGATCATCAAGATCAATTTTTGGGCCTCCAGCATGAGTTTAAACTGCACAAATTTTTGAGGGAAGAACATTGTCAAGATCAATTTTTGGGTGTCCAGCATGAGGTTAAACTGCTCAAATTTTTGAAGGAAATAGATTGTCAAGATCAATTTTTGGGCCTCCAGCATGAGGATAAACTGCATAATCTTATAAGATGTGATTCACAAGATGAATCAAGATTTGAAGATTTGGAGATGGTAGTGAGGATGAAGATATGAAATCGCAGAAAAGCTGTGGAGTGGTGAGATTGGGGTCTAAAAGTAAGTCCTCCCAATTGTGCACTGCTAGGGTTTCTTCTACACCTTTCAAAAACATTACCTGGGCCACACATGTGAGAAATAAGGAAACCCTTGGTTTTTGTTCCAGGTCTGGTAGTGAAGAAATCCTGAAGATCCCTCAAGTTGACAGTGGAGCCGCAAAGTACAAGAAGGTAGCACAGAATATTAGGCCTGTCAATGAGTCTATGCCTGTGGGTTTGAATCCTCCTTTGAAGAGGCCTTTGTTATCAAGAGATCCGTACTGTACTCTGCTGGTGAAGAATCCTCCTGATTTTGTGGAAAACGCTTGGGTGACTGTGGAAAGGTTGAAAGTAGTTAATTTTGGTCCTGATGGGTGGTTGTCTGATTAGGAAAAAAACTTTTTTTTGCACGTTATTGTACTCAGGGAGAAAGCGGTGGCATTTGTTGAAGAGGAAAGGGGTGTGTTGAAACACTCTTATGTGGAAACTTACTTAATTCCTGTGGTTTGTCATAAACCTTGGCAAATCAAACCTATTCCAATTCAATTGCTATTAGGGACCATTTTGTGGAGATTGTTAGTGAAAGAGTCAGGACTGGGTTATACAAACAATTGACATCCAGTTACTCAAGTCCGGTTTTCTGTGTTAAGAAGCAGAATGGGAAGTTGAGGGTGGTGCATGATCTTAGGACCTTGAATAGAGTCACTATCAAGGATGCAGGGATGCCTCCAAGTGCGGAGGATTTTGTGGAAGCTTTTTCTGAAAGGGTATGTTATGGTTTGGGAGATATTATAGGCTGTTATGATGAAAGGGAACTTCACACTGATTCACGGCCACTCACAACGTTTGAGACTCCTCTGGGAAGATTTCAGCTCACTAGGTTTCCTCAAGGAGCAACTAATTCAGTAGTGGTATATCAAGCTCAAATGGCTTGGATTTTTCAGGATGAGGTTCCGACTCATGCTGGTATTTTTATTGATTACAGTGGAATTAAAGGACCCTCCACTGATTATGGAAGTGAAGTGCTGAAGGAAACCCAGGAATAAGGAGATTTGTTTGGGAATATGCAATTAATCTTGAGAGAGTATTGTTTAGAATTGAAGAGGCTGGTTTGACCATTTCTGGTTCAAAGTTCTGTTGTTGTGTTCCTACTCTGGAAATTCTGGGTCATGTGGTATGTAAGGAGGGAAGGATTATGGTAAAAAAGAAAGTCAATAAAATTCAGTCATGGCCAAGGCCCAAAAATACTACTGAAGTTAGGGGATTTTTGGGAGTTTGTGTGAATGTCAGCATTTTTATTAAAGATTTTTCTTTGTTGGCTTCACCCTTGAGAAGGTTTATCAGGAAAGATGTGGAGTGGGTATGGACTGAAGAGTGTGAAGAGGCTTTTCAGAAATTGAAGAAGGTGGTAGGTGAAGATATTATTCTTAACAAGTTGGATTATGGAAGAGAAGCTGGAAAAATTTATCAGGAGGTGGACTCAAGTTATATTTCTGCTGGTGCTGTTTTGTCTCAGGAAGATAAATCTGGGAAGGTCAGGCCAGTAAGGTATGAGTCTGTAGTTTTTAATGAGGTGGAATCTAGGTATTCTCAGCCAAAGTTGGAATTGTGTGGTGTTGCAAAAATTTTGAAGAAGCTACAACCCGTTTTGTGGGGGCAGAATTTTGAGCTGCAGGTGGATGCAAAATCTTTGGTTCAGATGATCAATACACCTAGTCTTCCAAATGCTCCAATGACTAGGTGGGTGGCATTTATTCAACACTTTTCTTTTGACCTGGTACACAAACCAGGTAAAAGTTTTACAATGCCTGATGGATTATCAAGGAGGCCACCTACAGATGAAGATTCTGAGGCTGAAGAGTTTGATGAAGATGTTCCAGTGGTTAGGGCCAGCACAAAGGGTGCTGAAGATTTTTCTTTTCTCCCCCAAGAGGCTAAACTGGATGATTGTTCTCCCCTCCACCAAGAGGTTAAACTGGATGGTTCTGATCTTGATTCTTGTGATCAGGATGTTTTTGTTGATGAAGATGGGGCTGTTGTTTGGGATGGCTCAAAATTGGAGAATGGTGTTTTTTTTGGTGAACTGGATTCTCTCAAGATTCAGTGGAAGAAAAAGGAGGTTCCAAAGTTGAGGGGTTGGTGTGCTGGATGGGCCGGTCATGTTGCTCATGTGTACACTGGAGATTTTGATGACAGGGTTGTACCCTTGGATATTGTTTTGTTGGATTTTGAAGATGAGACCTGAGGTCAGATTGTATTTTATTTTACTATGGTTGAATATCTGTTAACCTTTGAAAGGCCAGATATTTGTGATGATGATACTTGGGTGGCAATCAAGAAGAAGAGTCCTGGATTTTATGTGTCAGGAAAGAGGTTGATGAGGAGGAGACATACAAATCCTCAAGTGGTGGTGACTCAGAAGAAGGGTCAAGAATTGGTTTTGAAGTCTTTGCATGAAGGCATTGGTCATAGAGGCTCTGGGGAGACTTATAGAAGAGTAGCAGATAGATTTTGGTGGCCAGGTATGAAGTTGGCTGTGCAGGGTTGGGTTCAATCTTGTGAAGAATTTCAAAGAAGAAGTCCTTTGAAACCTAGAGAGGTGGGCTGTGCTACTGGTGAATCAACTGTTTTTGGAAGGGTCAGTCTGGATGCTGTCCATATCAAAGAGGGGAGGTATAAATACTTGATTGTTGCCAGGGATGATTTGTCTGGTTGGGTTGAGGAGGTACCTCTGGTTAAATTTACTGCCAAAAATGTGGCAGAATTTTTAAAGAAGGAATGCGTATTTAGGTATGGATTGATGAAGCTGGTGACTGTTGATGGTGTGCCAGAGTTTGAAGCTCAATTCAAAGAAGCTGTATAAAGTATTGGTTCTAAGGTCAGAGTGGCTAAACCCTATTATCCTGAAGCTAAAGGAATGGTTAAAAGAGGCTATAAAGTTATCAAAAATGCTTTGGTGAAAATGTGTGCAGATAGTGCTGAAAAATGGAGGCATTATTTACCCTTGGTGTTATTTGCTGATAGGGTCTCTTTAAAAAGAACAACTGGCTATTCTCCTTGTGAATTAATTTTTGGGCAGAAAGATGTTCTACCGGTGGACTTGGAAGCGGTCTCTTATCTTGGAATTGATTGGGATAATATATGCTCAACAGAAAAATTGCTCTGTTCCAGGATGCAACAGTTGGAATGTAGAGAGGAATGTCAAGAGAAGGCATACTCTAGAATGATGAAGATTAGAAATCAATCAGTCAGATACTGGGACAAGAAGTTGGCTCATAGACTCAGGAATCCCTTGAAACCTGGTTGTTTGGCTTTGGTGTATAATAGAAGTTTGGAGAGTCAGTGGGGAAAGATGTTTTCTGACATATGGAATGGACATTACAGAGTCAGATCTCAGGTGTCTGGAGGTTCTTATGTTTTGGAGGAGTTAGATGGCGCAGTCTTAAAGAAGAGAGTGGCTGCAGATCAGGTGAAGAGATTTTATCCTAGAGGTACGAAGATTGAAGAAGATTGACTCTGAAATGAGGATAAACTATGGAACATTCTTTAATCTTTAGATTTTGGTGATGCTGTGCATCTGTTTTGTTGGAAAATTTTTGTTACAAGGTACCCATGGGCGGGGCTTCTAGATTTTATTTTGGCAAGTGTGGGGGTGACTGATGGGCTGGCTGCTCTATAAACAGTTACCCCAGATTGTCTGTTTCCAACCCTTTCTCTTGAGTTGGTTGAACCCTAGTATTGGTTTTTCTTCACAGGCTTTAGTCCTCTATGATTTTAAACCTGAAATTATTTTGGTCTTCAAGTACTGGACTCTTCAGGCTTATTGGTTTTGGTTTAATGTGTTGGATTTTGTGTTTTGTTAGAAGGTACCAAGGGGGGGCTTCTAGATTTTATTTTGGCAAGTGTGGGGGTAACTGATGTGCTAGCTGCTATGTAGAACAGTTACCCCATAATGTCTGTTTCAAGTATTTTTGTTTGTCCTAGTTGAATCCTAGTTCTGGTTTTTGTTATTCAGGTTTCAAGTCCACTATGACTTTAAACTGGCTTACTGGCTTGGGACAGGCTTCTTTTATATATTTGATTTAGTGGGGGATTGCTGGTGGTCTCCCAACATTTTTACTTATTGGAGGGAGCCCACCCAGTCATCATTTCCCTGGACTGAACTTTTTATGGAGCTGGATTTTTTTAATTAGATAGTAGTTTTAGATTATTTTCTTTTTTCTCTTTTTTTCTTTTAATTTTTTAATGGGAGTTATTAGGATATAAAGAGGGAAAAATCACAAAATTATATTATATGGTGTTACCACATCAGGGTCACCTGGATGTGGGCAAGCATTGGCTGGGAAAGGCTCATCAATTGGCCGGGCAATGCTATTTTCTTTCTTTCTCTTATTATTCTCTCAATGTCTAATTATTTCATCATTTCATCTTTATTTTTTTTGTTTCAATTCATTTAAAAATTATTGAACAGTGTATCCACATCAAGGTGCATTTGGATGTGGGTAAGGTATCAGGGGATCAGCTCATCAATTGGCTGGGGGATATCATTAGTAACTATTATTTGTCTCATGTTCTTTTTATTATTCATTTCATTATAATTTTTCAACTCTCATATTTTTAGTTAATTTTGTTATTTATTTTCAAATTTTTTTTAGTATGTTAGTAGTTTAAAAATAAAATAAAATAAAATAAAATAAATAAATAAATAAAATAAAAATAAAGTTAAAACAAATTTATATATATATTTTTCGCTTAATTATTATTGTTCTCTCTATTTAGTGACTTATTAATTTCTTTCTTGTTTATTTTAATGTCTGGAAGAAGAAGCCTCCAGCGGTTGGTCCTGATTATGGTGGAGTTTTTTCTTTTTGTTAGGATTGGAAGAAGAACTGTGTTCTTTGTGGTGTGGGCAGTTGGAAAGAGTATATGGATTGTAATGGTCAGGTAGCTGAGTGGAAGGTAATTTTTGGGAAGAAGTGGAAGAAGCAGGGATTGAGTGTTGGAAGGTGTGCTTAATTATTCTAGACATCTTCCAGTGGTCATCAAGGAGCTTTTTCCTCAGATTCTTTTCAAAATAATTCAAAGGAACGTGGAGGGCAAAGGCCTTAATCATGTTTGAATACATCATGCTTAGGTGTTGTTTCATGTTGGCGTAATCCAGCCTTAAGGTAGTTTCTAGAGGTTGGCCAATCCCAATTGTGGTTTCAGGAGTCGGGGTTCCAACTACCCAGAAGAATTAGATCAGTAATTGTTCTCTGTTGAAGAAATTGGATTTATTAATTTGGTACTTACAGATTGGAAGCTCATCAAATTTGTAAGCGACCAGGATTTGAGCTGTTGAAGAAAGCTGAATGGATGTTGAAGGAGGATCAACCAGATAGAGGTATGGGTTCTCATGATCATTCCTAAATGGTGTTGGGAAGATGTAATAGAAGAAGGATGTTCCTGTGGCCTGGTTGGAGCAGCTGGGCTGCTTTTGTTGCTGTGGATATTATTATTGCTCGGCCCAGCTGGGTTGGACACTGGTGGTAGAGAGCCAGGGTTGTTGTAGGAGGATCAGAAGAATGTGACCTGGAAGCTGGTTGTGATTTGCTGGATGAAGATCTAGAAGAAAGGGAATCATCAGAGGAATAATTGGTGGCCAGAGGAGAGGTGTAGTTAGTTCTTCTTAAAAAAACTGGAGATTTTTGTTTGGAAGCAGCGTTGCGTGCTCAGGTGTTTTCAAAAGGTCCTCTGGCAGGTTTTCTAGAGTTGTTGGAATTTTTGGGGATGTCTGGGGAAGAAATTTGTGTGTACGCATTACTCTGGGAGCACTAGGAGGTGGTTGCGTAGAGCTGTTGGTGTTTAATGGTGTATTTTGGCTGTTATCTGGCTTAATTTGGGAGTTTTTAGCCTGATTTTCACTTTCTGGTATAGCTGGCGGGCCGCACGACATTAGGAGGGCCTCCTGGACGAGGTCTAGCAGCCTGGGAGCTGATCTGGCCAAATTTTGTGATATATAAGCAGATTCTTGAGAAGATAAAGAAGGTCTTTTAGGGAGTGATTTGGGAAAAGAACGGTGTGATCTTCTGGAAGGAGCAGAAGATAAAGATGAAGAAGCAGGTCCAAGCTCTGGTGACCTGGTAGGAGATCTGGAAATATATTTGTGTGAAGGTGAAGGCAGAGGTATTGGATAGTTTTAGTCTCTGTCACATCTTTTCTTTTTAGAGTTGCAAGAACACAGGCTCTGTTATAGAATTTCGATTGAGGAGTAGGAAGAGTGAAGGTACAAGGTCTGCACATGTGGATGCACTGTTTAAAAGCAAAGTCTTTTGGAGCAGTGAAACAGGAAAGGTCCAATGGGTCAAAGTCTGGTGATTCAGCCATGATATGTGAAGGAAAAATAATGAAGAGAAAAGAGATGAATGAAAATTTTTTCAGTCATGTGTAGATAATGAAGAAAGAGTAGAAGTTCAGCAGGTTGGCTGTGGAGCACTGCGCATGGAGGTGGCTCAGCCCTTATATGCAAAATGTGGTTAGTCCGTCAAGACTTTAAATTGAACACTGGCAGTCCATCAAGAATTTAAACTGAGAAATGGTACAGTCCCCCAAGACTATAAACTGAGGATGGTTGTTGGTTGAGTCCTTCAGGAATATAAACTGATAATGTGGAGTTGGTGTTATTCTGGCAGAGGGCATCCAAGGGGGAGTCTCTGAATTTTGTTAAGGCAAGTGTGGGGGTAACTGATGAGCTGGCTGCTCTGTAGAACAGTTACCCCAGAATGTTAGTTTGCTTCTTTGGTCTTTAACGTTTTGATCTCGGGTTCGGTCTTTTTGATTCAGGCTTTAAGTCCCCCAAGACTATAAACTGAGGGTTTTTGAGTCCCCCAAGACTATAAAATGAGGGCTGTTAGTCCCCCTAGACTTAAAACTGAGGATTAGTCCCCCAAGACTTTAAAATGAGGCGTTTTTTATTTATTTTTATTTCTAAATCAAGATTTTCAGGCAAGAAGTAATTACAGAAAAGAATCAAGAGATGTAACAAAATGTTCAGCATTGGCTTTGAACTGGTGGATGAGGTTCTTTCTTTTCTCAAGGTCTTGTGGGTTCCTGGCAGGAGTGGAATGGAAGTAATCTAGGATGAGATGTTTCTCTTGAGAAGAATGTTGTTGGAAGCTATCTTTGATGGTTGGAAATGGATTAGGTGGGGGTTCTTCAAGGGTTCCCACATTGTCATCATCACTGTCTGGATTGGAATGAACTCGAAATTGGTCAGATTAAATTTCAGTATGAATAAGTATTGGGATTACCATTAGAAGGACCAGGGATGGATGAGCTAGTGTTTGTAGCAGGGTTGGCACTCTTTTTTGAAGGGTGTAATTTGTTGACCAGTCTGGGGATCAGGATGGATGGTCTGGATCTTTTGGTGCTGGTGGAAGGTGGATCAGGTTGTGGAGGAGAAGAAGATGTTGAAGAGGACAATGGACCAGGTCTGAAACAAGTCTTCTTCCTAGAGTGACAGGCATCACAGGAGGTTCTGTAGGGATGAGCTGGAGGTGTTATGGTACAGATGAGATTGTTGTCAATGCAGTATTGGCAAGGACCCATGTCAGTAGCAGATTTGGAGAGAAAGCTGAACATGGTGGTTGTGATGAAGGAGAATGAGGACATTCTCCATTGGAGGGAGGATGTGGTCTTCCAATATTGGCGGAGCCCTTTTTTGGTCTGTTTGGTGTTGTTTTGATATGTTTCAAATGGCATTGTTAAATAATTGGGTGTTTTTCTGGAATTTTCAACAAATATTGGGACTGCGGGGATGTGAAGGTTACCATTGGATAGCGCCGGTTATTCTCTATATTTTATGTCTTGATGAAATTTTTCATATTCTAAGTATTTAAGGAATTATTTCTTATTTTTCATTTTAAAAGATAGCTGTTTAATTTTGTTTTTCGCATTTTACGGGCTAACCTTAAGTCTTAGGGTTAAGTGCTTAGTACCATTAGAATGGACTAATTTTTCTCTAAGTTTCATTTCTAAATGATGTTGTAGCTTAATTATGTGTTTTAAAGGTTTTTGTACTCATAGTTTATTTTTCTAAGTATTTTGGGTGTTTTTGGAGGTTTTTGGTGGTTTTCTGGATTCAGGGAGGTCCTGCCGCCTGCCTCAGTGCTAGAAGGCGGGAAGCATTTCTAGAGGGGTTTTATGCAATTTGGCGCTCAGAAACGTCAAATTTGTTGGTGTGCATGGGCTCTTAGATAGTGGTCTGTGTGTATATAGTGAATAAGACAGTTTGGGGCAACTTTAATTATTATACAACCATCTGGAGATGATATCCTTGTTCCTCACTCAGTTTTCACTGTTTTTGGCCACAATTGGCTGTGTTTGTTGCAAGATTAGTTCTTCATTTAACCCAACTTTGGCAACTGTTTTCCCAGATGTAGTCTTGCAAGCTATATCAAGTATTATTGCTGTCTCTGGTGTGGATTTTCAACCTACATCAAGTATTATTGCTGTCTCTGGTGTGGTTTTGAAACCTACATCAAGTATCATTGCTTTCTCTGGTGTGGACATTGGTCTACATTTCAGTTCTTTGGTTTGGTAGTCTGTCTGGAGACTACTTTCTTAGCTTATCAGGAAGTCAAGTGTATTGGAGAAGGGTTTTTAACTACAGGAACCAATTTACTGTAGCAGGTAAATCTCACTAATATTTTTCTAAGGGGACAGGGGATTTTCTCTCTGGTTTTTCTCCAACTCCCTTGGTCAAGGCCTATAGCTAGTACTATAGGATTGTCTACACCGGGAGTTGAATTTGTGAGACTATCTGCGAGAATTGAGGTGGTAGGTGTATAGGGAATTTCGATGTTGCCTAGGAGAACTTTTTCACAAATCAAGTGATACTGGACTTCTATGTGTTTAGTTCTTGACTGGAAGACTGGGTTTTGAGAGAGCAATATGGCACCTTGGTTGTCTCCATAGATAGTCAGGGGACAGTCTATAGGGATATTTAGTGATTCAAGGAGGGATTTAAGCCAAATGGCTTCTTGACCCTCTGAGGTACACAATCTATATTCCGCTTCAGAGGGTGATAGTTCCACGGTGTAATGTTTTTTTGATTTCGAGGAGATAGCTCCTCCATTAAAGAGAAAGATATATCCGGTGGTGAAATGCTGTGTTCTGGGACAACCATCCCAGTCAGAATCAGCAAACCCAGTGGGATAGGACCATGAAAATTGACCTTGGGGATGAAGTGGTAACACTGGAAAGGAGTATGTTAGGCCAATGTTAACACTTCCTGCCAGATATTGCAAGATGTGTTTAAAGGGAATACAGTGAGTGATTCCAGGTTGTTCCAGGTGCTGAGAAAGTTGACTGACTAAGAGCGCAAGGTCTGATGTGGTACACTGAATAAGGTAGTTGATTGACCCCGCAGCCCTACGGTAATTAATTTTGAGGTTGTTGAAGCTGGATTTTTCAGCAGGGGTAGCTGGAATCAAGTGGTCATGAGGAAGGAGTGGAGTCAGAACAGATTTGCAGTCAGACATGTGGTACTTCTCAGCCTAGATATCCCTAGGACTGAGTATTTCTTATAATTTAAATTAGATAACCTTAAGTACATTAAGCTTCTATCTTAAAAATAAGGTTTAAAAAATAATATATATGATTATATTACATATATATATAATTATTACTCTATTATATAAATTATAGTAGTTTAAATAGCTTATCCATAGCATAATAATACTTATTAAGTTGTTAATAGAGTCATAATATACTTATCTTAAGTGATATTAAGTAATTATTGACATACATAAGCTTATATGTATACATAAATCTCATATTCAGTGAAATATGCAGTATATTATGTATATTTAGGTATATTATTGGGTTTTAGCCTCTTGATAGCCTATAAACTTTGTTTTTCTGCTTATTTTAGGTCATATGGACGTATACAGCTGACTTAAAACGTCTACAGAAGCATATACATCTATTTCAGGCACATACACTCAGTCTGGACAACTTAATCTGCTTCCTTGGATGAATATTCAAGGATTTATGGGTTGGGAGGTCATTGCTAGGTTAATATGGATGCTTGGGGATGTTATTGAGGGCTTTTAAATTTCATTTGTTTCATTTATATGCTTTGGGTTTCATTATATTCTCTTTGGATGAGTTATTTTACCTGTTTCTTTATGGTATCCACTTTTATCTGGATTTTCTATATATGGTATGGGTCTGTGTTATGATTAATTGTGATGGAGGGTCCTTACTGGAGGTCTGGGTGTTGAATCTGATTTAAGTGGACGCCATGGGGAGGTGATACTCCCTCAAAGTTCTGTAATTTCCAGGGATAGCAGTGACATCATCTGGATTGAAGGTCTGTGCACTCCAGTGGATTTTGGTATAAGTAAGGGAGGGTTTTGACAGATATTAGACATCATTCACTTACTAAAATTAAAATAAACATTATAACACAATTATTATCACTTAGAAATATATTATAAAGCCATTATAAATTGATATTACCTTTATATAAGCTATAACTATATTATATTCATCTATTTTCTACCACTAGCACACATTTGAGCAGGAAACATACACTCTAATGTAGATTTGTTATCTAGAGTACCTCTGCCTAATAATGATGATAATCCTGCTTATGTTCCTGAATCAGAGATTATTAACATTTATGGCATTTATATTGTAGATCTTGAGGATGAATTCATTCAATCAATTCTTGATATGTATGCTTCAGATCCTGACTTAAGTAAACTGACTACAATATTAAATGATCCATCTAATGCTTCAATGAATGTTTTAATTAAAAAATTACCAAATAAGTATAAAGAGTCATTAGAAAAAGGAAAATTTTCTATTGAGGATGGTTTTATATATTACAAGAAAAGATTAAGTAATGTATTTGTAATTTCCCCTTCAATGAAGGAGTTAATGTTAAGTATATTTCATGATGTTATATTAGCAGGTCATTTTGACTACCATAAAACATTAACCAGAGTAAAAAACACAGCTTGGTGGATTAACATGTCTGAGGATGTTCAAAAATATGTTGACACATGTGATTCTTGTCAAAAATCTAAAAGATTAACAGGCAAAAGAGCTGGTTTATTACTAAAAATTGAGCAACCAAAAGCTCCATGGGTAATAATTAACATGGAATTTGTAAAAGGTTTGCCAACAGCAGGGCATAAGAGTTATAACTCCTGTGGGGTAATTGTAGATTGATTTACAAAGATGTGTAAATTCATTCCTACCCACAAAGAGGTTTCTGAAAAGGACTTAGCTTTTTTATGGTGGAAACAAATGTTAAATATAGCAGGTTTCCCAAAGCAATAGTTTCTGACAGAGATCCTTAATTTACTTCTGAGTTCTGGACATCACTTATGGATGTTTCAGGGTGTCAATTGAAACTTTCTACAGCACACCATCCACAAACTGATAGGCTAGCAGAATGAATGATACAAACTTTAGAAGATATGATAAGAAGATATTGTGCTTTTGGTTGTAACTTTAAATACAATGAAAAATTCATGCATGATTGGGTAACCCTTATCCCATGTTTAGAATTTGCATACAATAGTAAAGTACATTCTGTCACTGGCAAAAAGCCATTTGAGTTATGGTTGGGTTATGTACCTAATACCCCTGCTAAAACTCTTATTAAATTACCTAGATTGGATATCCATCCAGGTACTAAATCATTTCTTCAGATGCAAGAATTATGCAGAAAACATGCTCAAGAATGTATAAATAAGGCTTTTGAGTATGAGAATAAAAGATGGGATAAAGCCCATAAAGAACAAATGTTCAAAGAGGGTGATGAAGTCCTTATTTCAACACTAAATTTCAATTTAAATGGTAATGTTAAATTGAAGGATCCATTCATTGGAAAATTTGTAGTTTAAAAGATGGTTGGTAACAATGCTGTTGAGGTTATTCTATATGCTCCATATGATAGAAAACATCCACTATTTCCTATTTCTCTTATAAAACCATACCATTCTAATGATACTGCTCTATTTCCAAGAAGATCAGGAATGCATAAACAGCAATCTGAAGAAATAGTTGAAAAGGCAGAAGTTGAAAAGATACTTAAAAAGAGACACCTTACAAAAGAAAAGGGAGTGGAGTATCTATTAAGATTTAAAAATAAATCAAGTGAATATGACCAGTGGATTATAGAAAGTGAAATCTCTGATCTTAAAAATCTCTTGAAAAAATTTTAATTAAAATAATACTGTTTATTCAGTATATGTATTATAGAAAATTTAAAAAAAAATTCTATTCACTCCTTACTTTTAATTAAAATGTCTTAACATTTTTTATTGTTTTTTTTGGGTGAGGGAGTGTCAGCCTAGATATCCCTAGGACTGAGTATTTCTTATACTTAAAATAAGATAAGCTTAAGTACATTAAGCTTATATCTTAAAAATAAGGTTTAAACAATAATATATATGATTATATTACATATATATATAATTATTACTCTATTATATAACTTATAGTAGTTTAAATAGCTTATCCATAGCCTAATAGTACTTTTTAAGGTGTTAATGGAGTCATAATATATTTATCTTAACTTATATTAAGTAATTATTGACATACATAAGCTTATATGTATACATAAATCTCATATTCAGTGAAATATGCAGTATATTATGTATATTTAGGTATATAAGTGGGTTTTAGCCTCTTAATAGCCTATAAACTTTGTTTTTCTGCTTATTTTAGGTCATATGGACGTATCCAGTCGACTTACAACGCCTACAGAAGCATATACATTTATTTCAGGCGCATACACTCAGTCTGGACAACTTAATCTGCTTCCTTGTATGAATATTCATGGATTTATGGGCTAGCAGGTCATTGCTGGGTTAATATGGATGCTTGGGGATGTTTTTGGGGGCTTGGAAATTTCATTTGTTTCTTTATATGCTTTGGGTTTCATTATATTCTCTATGGATGAGTTATTTTACCTGTTTCTTTATGGTATCCGCTTTTATCTGGATTTTCTATTTATGGTATGGGTCTGTGTTATCATTAATTGTGATGGAGGGTCCTTCCTGGAAGTCTGGGTGATGAATCTGCTTGAAGTGGACGCCATGGGGAGGTGATGGGCCCTCACAGTGCTGTAATTTCTGGGGATAGCAGTCAAATCATCTGGATTGAAGGTCTGTGCACACCAGTGGATTTTGGTATAAGTAAGGGAGGATTTTGACGGTTATTAGACATCATTCACTTACTAAAATTCAAATAAACATTATAATACAATTATTAGCATTTAGAAATATATTATAAAGCCATTATAAATTGATATTATCTTTATATAAGCTATAGCTATATTATATTCATCTATTTTCCACCACTAGCACGCATTAAAATCCAAGTATTGTGAGTTTTATTTGAGAATAACTATTTTATTAGTCTTCCCCTGAGGTTTAATCACTAAATTATTTATTAATAAGTAGTAGGACCATTAATTTATACTATTAAATCATACTTAAATACTAGATACACTGACACAGACCACCCATCTAAGATCCATGCACAGCAACAAATTTGGCACCTGTACCAGCCAAATTGAATAAAAACCCTCCAGAAGCGCTCCTTAACCTTCTAACGGAGAGGAGGGCGGGCCACCCAACATCGGAGGTTCCGCCTGTAGCGGACCGGCCTCTCTGAAGCCAGAAAACCAATAAAAACATCTAATCTACTTAGAAAAATTCACTACAACCACTAAAACCCTTAAAACACAAAATTATGCTATAACAAAATTGAAACATGAAATATAGAGCTAACATAGCTTTATCTAATGGTACTAAGCACTTAACTGTAAGACTTAAGGTTAGCCCGTAAAACAAGAAAAACAAAATTAAACAGCTATCTTTTGTAACTGAAAAATGAGGAAATGACCCCTTAAAACTTAGAATATGAAAAATATCAAAAAGCCATGAAATATATAGAAAAGCCGGGGCTATCCAATGATAGTACCCACATACCCGCAGTCCCATTATTCACAGAGTAAATCCAGAAACACACCCAATTCTTCAATTGATGTCAATTAAGACATGCACAAACAGCACCAAAAAACACAACAAAGGCCCCTGCCAATGTTGGAAGATCCTATCCTCCCTCCAATTAAGAATTTTGACATTCTTTCTTCATCAAACCACCATGTTCAACCTTCTTCCCAAATCTACCTCTGAAATAAGTCCTTGCCAATACTGCATTGACAATAATCTAATCTGCACCATCACACCTCCTGTTCATTCATACAGAACATCCTGTGATGTCTTCCACTCCAGAAAGAAGACCTGCTACAGACCTGGTCCATTATCTTCTGCAACAGCTTCACCTCAACCTCAACCTGGCCCATCTTCTACCAGCACCAAAAGATCTGGGCCATCCATGTTGATTCCCAGATTAATCAAAAAGCTAAATCCTTCCCAGAAGAGTGTCAAAAACACTAAAACAACAAGTTCCACCATCCCTGGTCCATATGATGGTAAAAACTTCCATTTCTTCTTTCCACTTTATAAAACTGATGACTTCCCAGTTCCTTCATCTTCTGACAGTGATGATAACAATGTAGGATCCATTGAACCACCAACACCAAACCACTTGCCCGCAATTAAGGCCAAGTTCCAACAACACAAATCTCAACAGAAACACCTTCTGCTAAACTACTTCCAATCCACTCCTGCTAGAGATCCACAGGACATTGAGAACAGAAGACACCTCATTCACCAGTTCAAGGCTAATTCTGAACACTTCATTTCATCTCTTGATTCCCTCTGCAATTCAACTAGTACTTGAGTTTGATTCAGAAAAGAAAAATTGACCACACCCTCTATAGGATGTAACCACAAACAACCCTCAGTTTTAAGTCTTGGGGGACCATCCTCATTTTATAGTCTTTGGGGACTCAAAAACCCTCAGTTTAAATTCTTGGGAGACTCAAAAACACTCATTTTAAAGTCTTGGGGGACTCAAAAACCTAAATCATAAACCCAGAACCATAGATCAACCACATTAAGACACAGAGAAAAAACTAACATTCTGGGATAATTGTGAATAGAGCTTCCAGCCCATCAATTACCCCCAAACTTGCCTTTGCTAAATTCAGAGGCTCCCCCTGTAGATACCCTCTGCCAATCTTTCAAACCCATTCCAACAACAAAACCCCATTCCTCATTTTATAGTCTTGGGGGACTACACCATCAAACAATCCTCAGTTTAAAGTCTTGGGGGGCTAACACAGTGTTCAGTTTAAAGTCTTGATGAACTACCAGAATTTTGCATAAAATAGACCCAGCCTGTTTCATACAGAATACACCTACAGCCAACCTGCTGAGCTTCCGCCTTCACTTCATCATCTACCAATCACTGACAAAATCTCCTTCTTATCTCTTTCCATCATCTTTTCTCACCACAGATCATGGCTGGATCCCCTGATTTTGACCCCTCCTATCGGCCAGTCGTCTAGAAGAAGGAGGAAAACAATGAAGAATGAAGAGGAAGAGAAGGAGATAGGGAAGGAAGAAAAGTAATAAAAGAATTTGTAATTATTTTTAAGAGAAAAAAAGCAACAAAGACTCCTTGGACTTGACAGAAAAAAAAGTGAGGGTTATGTTAAATTATAATATATTGATTTTAAGTAAGGGTTTAATTCTCAATGCGCAGAAACACTTATATGTATTATTAGACTTAGAGGGACTGTATAAATTTATTAAAATTTATATTAGAACTATGATACTAATAACAATAATAATAATTTGTATAATATCTAAATATGTAATAAAAATGTGAGTGTAATAAGTGATGGGTTAAAGGGGATTACCCAAGGCTCTTTTATAGACCAAGGGACCTCTGAAGCGCCACAAATCAGTAAATACAAAATAGTAATAAGCTAAAACCAGAATATAAAAGAGTAGAAATGAAACATGGATATTAAGAGAAAAATATGAAACAATTAACTAAAACCCATGAGTAATTAACCATTTTCCCACCATGACTTCCCAAAACACTTAATTAAAATAATTAGTAACCAAGTAAGTCGGAAACATGAGAAAAATGAGTAAGATAATCCAAAACAGACATAATAGTGACATGTAAAGGGTTTAAGTAAAACAAATAAAATTATTTTCACACCAAAAATTCATATAATAAATTCAATCCAGTTTAAAGCAATTTTAATTAATTGTTTTAACTATTTATTTAATTCAATAATAAGTTTAAATGAAACATATAATTAATTTAATGATATTTTTAATTTAAAGTGGGGATTTTAATACTATGTTATTAAATAAGTGTTATAATTTATTTAATAATTTTTCCTGACACAATTAAGGGTCAAAAGAAGAGCCCAATATTATTGTTAAATAATATATGAAAAGTTTTATTTAATATATAAATTTAATTAATTAATATAATTACATTATAAGTCAATTTTACATATATAATTATAATATATGTTTGTAATTAATTACTTATTAATTTATAATTATTAAATACATAAAAATGTGCCATTATTTGTATAATATAAAATATATTATGCTTAATTTAAATGTATAAAAAATTTATATAACAATAAAATTAATATAACACTTATATTTAATAAGATACTTATATAATTTTATTATGCAATAAAATATTAATTTATATACATAAAATACAATTCTTATGCCCTCTTTCAGGTCCAATAAATTAACATATCATTTACTGGGCTCCTGGTATAGCCTGGCTTACACCTCCAATCTTCCTTGCTTCACTGCTCCCAAGGACTATGCCTGCACACAGTGCATCCACATGTGCAGACCTTGCACACTCACTCTTCCAACTCCTGAAGCCAAATTCTACAACAGGGCCTGTGATTCTTGCTACTCCAAAAAGAAGAAATGTGACAGATATTCCAACTACCCTTTTCCTCCTCCTTCACCTTCTCATAAATACCTCTCCAGATCCCCTACCAGATCCCCAGATCTTGGTCCAGCCTCTTCATCTTTATCCTCAGCACCATCCAGAAGATCCTGGAACTCAGTTTACAGAACTCTCCCAAAAAGGCCTGCTTTAAATTCCCAAGAAACAGATTTTATCTCTGCTAATTTAGCTCCAAAAGCTTCAAAATCAGCTCTTTGGCTGCTAGAACGCGTCCAGGAGGCCCGGCCAACGTCAGGAGACCTGCCTGCCTCACTAGACAGTGAAAATCAAGCTCAAAACTTCCAAAAACAACCAGAAAACAGCTAAATTCCTCCAATCAAGAAAATCAACTCCACGCAGCCACCTCCCACTTCTCCCAAAGCAATGAAGCCAACCATTCTAAGGTCCAAAAACTCCAAAATTTCACAAACTTCTAGGAGACCTGCCAGAGGACCCCAGGAAGACACCAGAGCACCCAACACTGCACCCAAACAACAAAGTTGCCCCCAGTTAAGGCAACAAAACTACACCTCTCCTCTGCCAGCCAACTATTTTTCTGACAGTTCCATTCCTTCAAGAGCTCCATCCAGAAGAGATCAATCCGCTTCCAGATCACCCTCTCCTGACCCATCTTATAAAAACCCTGGTACTTCATCACCAGCACCTCATCCAACTGAATCAAGCAGATATATTGTTAACAACAGCAACAACAGGCCTGCTGCTCCAACTAGGCCCCAGGAACATCAGCCTCCTAGTTCACCTTCTCAAAACCTTTCAGAGGAAGACCAAGAGAATCCATATCTTTCCCTGATTGATCCACCTACTATCACCATTCCAAAATCTTCAGAAGTCCAAATTCTGGATGCTTGCAAATTTGATGAGCTTCCAATCTGTAAGTACCACATTAATTCATCCAATTTATTCAACAAAAATAATTACTGATCCAATTCTTCTTGTCTAGTTGGCACCCCTCCTCCTGAATCTACTATTGGAGTTGGCCAACCTCTAGAAACTTCTTTGAACCTGGATTATGGAGACATGAAACAACACCTCAGAACCATGTGCTCAAACATGCTGAAAGCCTTTGCCCTCCATGGACCTTTAAATGACTTTGAGAAAACCTTGAGGAAAAAACTATTGGAAAACCACTAGAAGATGTCTAGGATCATTAAGCACACCTTCAAAAAATACATTCCTGCCTCTTCTTCTTCCTCTTCTGAACTTCCATCCAAACCCATTCCTGCCCATTATAATCCATATAATCTCTCCAGCAGGATTCACTTCAAAGAACACAGTGCTTCCCAAAACCCCAACATAAAACAAAAATGACATCATAATCCGGACCAGTCTCCAGAAACTTCATCACCCAGACATTGAGCTCCTGCAAAAAGATTAAAAACATAATAATAAATAAATAATAATAAAAAATTAATAACTATAAATTCTAAATTTTTTTTAAACAGCCTACTAGCATACTAAAATTAAAATTGATAAATAAAATAAAAATAAATAAAATAAAATAAAGGATAAAAAATAATACAAATGGTATCCCACAGCCAATTGATGAGCTGATCCCCTGATACCTTGCCCACATCCAAGTGCACCTTGATGTGGATACACCTTAAATAATTTAAATGATTTGAAATAAGAAACATAAATTAAGGATAATAATGAGAATAAAAAAATAAAAAATGACATTAATGAAAATAAAAATAAAATAAAATAAAATGATAAAATAGAATTGCCCGGCCAATTGATGAGCCTTTCCCCACCAATCCTTGCCCACATCCAGGTGATCCTGATGTGGTAACACCCTATATTTTTGATTTTATAATTTTAACAACCCCCATAAAAAATTATCAGAAAAAAAGAGAAAAAAGAAAATAATCTGAAACTACTATCTAGCTAAATCATAAGTAAAAAATCAAAGAAAGTCCAGCTCCATGGATGGTCCAGATTAATAGAAGGTCCAGTCCATAGAAATTATAACTGGGTGGGCTCCCTCCAATAAGTAAAAATGATGGGAGACCATCAGTGATCAACCACCAACCCAAAAAACCAAAGATAAAGAAGCCAGTCCCAAACCAGTTTAACTTAATAGTGGACTTGAAACCTGAATAATAAACAACAGAACTAGAATTCAACTAGTAAAAACAAAAGACTTGAGACAGACATTCTGGGGTAACTGTTCTCCAGAGCAGCCAGCTCATCAGTTACCCCCACACTTGCCAAAATAAAATCTAGAAGCCCCCCCTAGGTACCTTCTAACAAAAACACAACATCCAACACAAAAAACCAAAACTGACACGCGCCACGTGACACTCGATGAAAAAGCAGCTCATTAAATCAATAATACAGAGGTCTAAATCCATACTCGAAGCGCAGAAAGCAATTCTACATAGCAACTGCGACTTTCCTTTGTGTACTCACTATTCAACCGCGCTAGTCTAAACTCTAAATCTAAATTAGTCAATATCTCACTAGTGTGTGTTAGTCTTTTCCTCAATAAGCAACGCACAGCGCAATAGTCAATGTAATAGTCCGCTAAAAGGTTTGTTAAATGTCTGTGGATTATTAAAAGGGGTAGTGAGCATGGATGGAATGGTTAGTGGAGGATTAAAGGGTTAACAGATGTTAGTGAGGAGGGTCCAGGTGTAACGGGTGTATTTTTTAATGGTCAGTGGTGTGCGGAATAGTGGATGGGTATGAGGTCAATGCAAGAGGAGTAAAGGATATAAAAGGGGTTGGGTTCTGGTTTGACATTCTTTAGAATTAAATTATAAAACGTTGTAGACAATCCTATAGTACTAGCTATAGGCCTTGACCAAGGGAGTTGGAGAAAAACCAGAGAGAAAAGTCCCTGTCCCTTTAGAAAAATAGAGTGAGATTTACTTGCTAAAGAAAGTTGGTTCCTGTTTTGCTAAAGCTCCTGTTTAACACACTTGACTGCTTGACAAGCCAAGAAAGTAGTCCCCAGATAGACTACCAGACCAAAGAACTGAAATGTAGAACAAAGTCCACACCAGAGACAGCAAAGATACTTGATGTAGGCTGCAAATCCACACCAGAGACAGCAATAATACTTGCTATAGCTTGCAAGACTATAACAGAGAAAACAGTTGCCAAAGTTAAGTTAAATGAAGAACTCACTTGCAACGAACACAGCCAATTGTGGCCAGAAAACAGTGAAAACTGAGTGAGGAACAATGAGATCACCCCCGGATGGTTGTATGATGATTAAGGTTGCCCCAAACTGTCTTATTCACTATGTACACACAGACCACTAACTAAGAGCCCATGCGCACCCACCAATCTGGCGCCTGTACCTGCCAAATTGCATAAAAAAACCCTCCTGAAGCGCTCCCCAACCTCCTAAAACAGAGGCAGGCAGGCTGCCCGACGTCGGAGATGCCGCCTGAAGCGGCCCGGCCTCCCTGAAGCCAGAAAACCAACAAAAACCACTAATCTACTTAAAAAAATTAGCTACAACTACTAAAACCTTTAAAACACAGAATTTCACTATAACATCATTGAGACATGAAATATAGAGAAAAATTAGCTCTATCCAATGGTACTAAGCACTTAACCCTAAGACTTAAGGTTAGCCCGTAAAACGCGAAAAACAAAATTAAACAGCAATCTTTTATTAATGAAAAATGAGGAAATGATCCCTTAAAACTCAGAATATGAAAAATGTCTACAAGACATAAAATATAGAGAAAAACCAGGGCTATCCAATGATAGTACCCACATACCCGCAGACCCAATATCCACGGAATAAAACCAGAAAAATACCCAATTCCTTAACAGATGTCAATTAAGACATGCACAAACAGCGCCAAATCACACAACAAAGGCCCCTGCCAATGTTGGAAGACCACATCCTCCCTCCAATTGATAATGTCCGCATTCTTTCTTCATCCAACCACCATGTTTAACTTTCTTCCCAAATCTGCCTCTGAAATGGGTCCCTGCCAATACTGCATTGACAATAATTTAATCTGCACCATGACACCACCTGTCCATCCATACAGAACGTCCTGAAATGTCTTCCAATCCAGAAAGAAGACCTGCCACAGACCTGGTCCACTTTCTTCTGCAACAGATTCACCTTCACCTCAACCTGGTCCTTCTTCTTTCAGCACCAAAAGATCTAGGCCATCCATCCTGATACCCAGATTAATAAAAAAGCTCCACCCTTCCCAGAAGAGTGCCACAACCCATAAAACAACAAGTTCCACCATCCCTGGTCCATCTGATGGTAAAGAACATTCATTTCTTCCTTCAACTTTAAAACTGATGACTTCTCAGTTCCTCCATCTTCTGATAGTGATGATAACAATGTAGGATCCATTGCACCACCAACACCAACGCACTTGCCCACTATCAAGGCCAAGCTCCAACAACACACATCTCAACAGAAACAACTTCTGCTTCACTACTTCCAATCCACTCCTGCTAGAGATCCACAGGACATTGAGAACAGAAGACACCTCATTCACCAGTTCAAGGCTAATTCTGAACACTTCATTTCATCTCTTGATTCCCTCTGTAATTCCACTAGTAATTGAGTTTGATTTAGAAAAGAAAAATTGACCACACCCTCTATAGGATGTAACCACAAACAACCCTCAGTTTTAAGTCTTGGGGGACCATCCTCATTTTATAGTCTTTGGGGACTCAAAAACCCTCAGTTTAAAGTCTTGGGGGACTCAAAAAACCTAAATCATAAACCCAGAACCAGAGATCAACCACATTAAGACACAGAGAAAAAACTAACATTCTGGGGTAATTGTAAATAGAGCTGCCAGCCCATCAATTACCCCCAAACTTGCCTTTGCTAAATTCAGAGGCTCCCCCTGTGGATACCCTCCACCAATCTTTCAAAACCAACTCCAACAACAAAAACTTTTCCCTCAGTTTATAGTCTTGGGGGACTTACAACCCTCAGTTTAAAGTCTTGGAGGACTAACACAGTGTTCAGTTTAAAGTCTTGACGGACTATCTTGATAAAATCTTGAAACCAGCCAGTTTAAAGTCTTGGAGGACTAACAGAAACCAGATTTCAGTTTAAAGTCTTGATGGACTGGCGGAATTTTGCATAAAATAGACGCAGCCGATTTCATACAGACCACCCTTACAGCCAACCTGCTGAACTTCCACCTTCACTTCATCATCTACCCATCACTGACAAAAATCTCCTCCTATCCCTTTCCATCATCTTTTCTCACCACAGATCATGGCTGGATCTCCTGATGTTAACCCTTCTACTCTCCCTTGCTTCAATGCTCCCAAGGACTATGCCTGCAAACAGTGCATCCACATGTGCAGACCTTGCACATTCACTCTTCCAACTCCTAAAGCCAAATTCTACAACAGGGCTTGTGATTCTTGCTATTCTAAAGAAAAGATGTGACAGAGATTCCAACTACCCTATTCCTCCACCTTCTCCTTCTCACAAATACATCTCCAGATCCCCTACCAGATCCCCTGAGCTTGGTCCTTCCTCTTCCTCTCTATCTTCTGCTCCTTCCAGAAGATCCAGAAGCTCAGCTTCCCGCACTCTTCCCAAAAGACCAGCCTTAGCTTCCCAAGAAACTGCTTTTATCTCCGCCAAATTAGCTCCAAAAGCTTCAAGATCAACTCCCAGGCTTCTAGACCTCATCCAGGCGGCCCGCCCGCCTCACCAAACAGTGAAAATCAGGGCCAAAACCTCCAAGAACGGCCAGAAAACAGCCAATTTCATCCAGACAACAACAACTCAACCCAACTACCTCCTACTGCTCCCAGAGCAATGCAATCCACCCTTCCAAAGTCCAAAAGCACCAAAATTTCCCAGATTTCTAAGAGACCTTCCAGAGAACCCCAAGAAGAAACCAGAACACCACACACTGCACCACAACAACAAATTCGTCCCCAACTAAGACAAAGAAACTACACCTCTCCTCTGTCAGCCAACTACTCTTCTGACAGTTCCATCTCTTCAAAATCTCCATCCAGAAGAGATCAATCTGCTTCCAAATCCCCCTCTCCTGCTCCATCCTTTAACAACCCTGGTACTCCATCACCAGCACCTCCTCCAGCTGAATCCAACAGAAATAACAACCACAACAACAACAACAATCTCACTGCTCCAACTAGGCCCCAGGAACATCAGCATCCCAGTTCACCTTCTCAGGATCCTTCAGAGGAAGACCTTGAGAATCCATATCTTTCCCTAGTTGATCCACCCACTATGACCATTACAAAATCGTCAGAGATCCAAATCCCAGCTGCTTACAGATTTGATGAGCTTCCAATCTGTAAGTACCAAATTAATTATTCCATTTCTTCAACAAAAAATAATTACTGATCCAATTCTTCTTGTCTAGTTGGTACCCCTCCTCCTGAATCTGTTATTGGAGTTGGCCAACCTCTTGAAACTTCGTTGACCCTGGATTATGGAGAAATGAAGAAACACCTAAGCACCATGTGTTCCAACATGCTAAAAGCCTTTGCCCTCCATGGACCTTTGAATAACTTTGAAAAATCCCTGAGAAAGCGCCTAGGGGACGACCACTGGAAAATGTCTAGGATCATTAAGCACACCCTCCAGCACTCCATTCCTGCCTCTTCTTCTTCCTCCTCTGAACTTCCCTCTAATTGAATTCCTGACCATTACAATCCCTATCATCTCTCCAGCAGGATGCGCTTCAAAGAACACAGTGCTTCTCACAATCCCAACAAAAAACAAAAATGTCATCACAATCCGGACCAGCCTCCAGAAGCTTCATCATCCAGAAAATGAGCTCCTGCAAAAGATTAGAAACATAATAATAATATAAAACAATTAATAAAAATAATTTCAGAATTTTTTTTTTTTTTTCTGTCTACTGATATACTAAAATAAAAAAATTAATAAATTAAATGAAATGAAATAACATAAATGAAATAAAATAAAATATAAAAAATAATACAAATGGTATCCCCCCCAGCCAATTGATGAGCTGATCCCCTGATACCTTACCCACATCCAAGTGCACCTTGATGTGGATACACAATTAATTCTTTTAAATGGTTAAAAGAAAACAAAATACAAAAAATTTAGAAATTCAGAAGATAATAAAAATAATGAAACACAGAAACACATGAAATAAATAATAAATAAAAATAAAATAGCATTGCCCAGCCAATTAATGAGCCTTTCCCCACCAATGCTTGCCCACATCCAGGTGACCCTGATGTGGTAACACCCTATATTTTTGATTTTATAATTTTAAACAACCCCCATAAAAAATTAAAAGAAAAAAAGAGAAAAAAGAAAATAATTTAAAACTGCTATCTAGCAAAAATGGTCCAATAAGGGAAAGTCCGATCCATAGAAATGATCACTGGGTGGGCTCCCTCCAATAAGTAAAAATGATGGGAGACCACCAGTGATCCACAACCAATCTGAAAAAACCAAAGATAAAGAAGCCAGTCCCAAACCATTTTAAAGTCATAGTGAACTTGAAACCTGAATAATAAACAACAGAACTAGAATTCAACTAGGAAAAACAAAAGACTTGAAACAGACATTCTGGGGTAACTGTTCTACAGAGCAGCCAGCTCATCATTTACCCCTACACTTGCCACAATAAAATCTAGAAGCCCCCCCTGTGTGCCTTCTAACAAAAACACAACATCCAACACAAAAAAACCAAAACCAATAAACAGTGAAGAGTCCAGCACTTGACAACCAGAGGAAATTCCAGTTTAAAGTCATAGAGGACTAAAACCTGTGAAAAGAAACCAATACTAGGGTTCAACCAAATTAAGAAAAAGGGTTGGAAACAGACAATCTGGGATAACTGTTGATAGAGCAGCCAGCCCATCAGTCACCCCTACACTTGCCAAGATCAAATATAGAAGCCCCACCCATGGGTACCTTCTAACAAAAGTTTCCAACACAAAAGTTGCTCTGCAACACCACAAAATTCCAAAACAAAAAAGAACGTTCGATAGTTTATCCTCATTGCGGAGTCAATCTTCTTCATGCCTAGTGCCTCTGGGATAAAACCTCTTCACTTGGTCTGCAGCCACCCTCTTTTACAAGACTGCACCATCCAACTCTTCAAAAATATAAGAACCTCCAGACGCCTGAGATCTGACCCTGTAAGGTCCATTCCATCTGTCAGCAAACATTTTTCCCCACTGGCTCTCCAAACTTCTATTATACACCAAAACCAAACAACCAGGTTTCAAGGGATTCCTGAGTCTATGATCCAACTTCTTGTCCAAGTATCTGACTGATTGATTCCTAATCTTCATCATTCTAGAGTATGCCTTCTCCTGACATTCCTATCTACATTCCAACTGTTTCATCCTAGCAGAGCAAATCTTCTGTTGAGTGCACGTCATCCCAATCAATTCCAAGATAAGAGACAGCTTCCAAGTCCACTGGTAGAACGGCTTTCTGACCAAACATTAACTCATAGGGAGAATAGCCAGTTGTCCTCTTCACAGTGACCCTATCAGCAAATAACACCAAGGGTAAATAATGCCTCCACTTTTTTGCACTATCTCCGCACATCTTCACCAAAGAGTTCTTGGAACTTGATGGCCTCTTTCAACCATTCCTTCAGCTTCAGGATAATACGGTGTAGCCACTCTAACTTTAGAACCAACACTAGCCACAGCTTCTTTAAATTCGGCCCCAAACTCTGGCCCGCCATCAACAGTCACCAACTTCATCAACCCATACCTATAAATCCACTCCTTCTTCAAAAACTCTGCCACATTCTTAGCAGTCAAATTAACCAGAGGCACTGCCTCAACCCAACCAGACAAATCATCCCTAGAAACAATCAAGTATTTATACCTGCCCTCTTTAATATGGACAGCATCCAGACTGACTCTTCCAAAAACATTTGTTTCACCAGTATCACGGCCAACCTCTTTAGGTTTCAAGTGAATTCTTCTTTGAAATTCTTCACAAGATTGAACCCAACCCTGCACAGCCAACTTCATACCTGGCCACCAAAATCTGTCTGCTACTCTTCTATAAGTCTCCCCAAAGCCTCTATGACCAAGGTCTTCATGCAAAGACTTCAACACAACTTCTTGACCCTTCTTCTGAGTCACCACAACTTGAGGATTAGGATGTCTCCTCCTCATCAACCGCCTTCCTGACACATAAAATCCAGGACTCTTCTTCTTGATTGCCAACCAAGTATCATCATCACAACTATCTGACCTCTCCAAGGTAAACAGATATTCCACCAAAATAAAATAAAACCCAGACTGACCCCAGTTCTCATCTTCAAAATCCAACAAAACAACATCCAAGGGTACAATTCTGTCACCAAAATCACCAGTGTGAACATGAGCCAATTGAGCAGCCCAACCAGGACACCAATCCTTAAATTTTGGCACATCCTTCTCTTTCCACTGAATCTTGTGAGAATCCAGTTCACTAACAAAAACACCCTTTTGCAATTTTGAGCTGTCCCAAACAACAACTCCATCTTCATCAACAAAAATATCCTGATCACCAGAATCAAGATCACATCCAGCCAGTTTAGCCTCTTGGGGGAGGTCAGAAAAATCTTCAGCACCCTTTGTGCTGGCCCTAACTACTGGAACATCCTCATCAAACTCTTCAGCCTCAGAATCTTCATCTGTAGGTGGCCTCCTTGATAATCCATCAGGCATTGTAAAAGTTTTACCTGGTTTGTGTACCAGGTCAAAAGAAAAATGTTGAATAAATGCCACCCACCTAGTCATTGGAGCATTTGGAAGACTAGGTGTATTGATCATCTGAACCAAAGATTTTGCATCCACCTGCAGCTCAAAATGCTGCCCCCACAAAACCGTCTGTAGCT
The DNA here is from genome assembly GCA_030280995.1 of Hemileia vastatrix. Taxonomy (NCBI): domain Eukaryota; kingdom Fungi; phylum Basidiomycota; class Pucciniomycetes; order Pucciniales; family Zaghouaniaceae; genus Hemileia; species Hemileia vastatrix. The sequence goes on along the minus strand of JASXTE010000014.1, from coordinate 29,312,528 downwards.
TCTTTAAAATTTTAGCTACACCACACAATTCCAACTTAGGTTGAGAATACCTAGATTCCACCTCATTCAACACCACAGACTCATATCTTACTGGCCTGACCCTCCCAGTCTTATCCTCCTGATACAAAACAGCACCAGCAGCAATATAACTTGAGTCCACTGCCAGATAAATTTTTCCAGCACCAACACCATAATCCAACTTGTGAAGAACAATATCTTCATCAACAACCTTTTTCAATTTCTAAAAAGCCTCTTCACACTCTTCAGTCCATTCCCAATCTGCATCTTTTCTGGTCAACCTCCTTAAAGTTGAAGCCAACAAAGAAAAATCCTTAATAAAAATCCTGACATATACACATACACCCAAAAATCCCCTGACTTCAGTAGTATTTTTAGGCCTTGGCCATGACTGGATTTTATTAATCTTCTTCTTTGCCCTAATCCTTCCCTTTTTACATACCACATGACCCAGAATTTCCAAAGCAGAAACACAACAACAGAATTTTGACCCTGAAATGGTCAAACCAGCCTCTTCAATCCTAAACAACACTCTCTCTAGAGTTATTGCATATCCCCACACAAACCTCCTTATGCCATGGTTCTCCGCTAACACCTCATTACCATAATCAGTGGATGGTCCTTTAATTCCACCATCATCAATAAAAATACCAGCATGAGTAGGAACCTCATCCTGAAAAATCCAAGCCATCTGTTCTTGATAAACTGCCACTGAATTAGTTGCATCCTTAAGGCAACCTAGTGAGCTGCAATCTTCCCAAAGGAGTCTCAAAAGTTGTGAGAGGCCTTGAATCCGTATGTAGTTCCCTCTCATCATAACCACCCATAATATCACCCAAACCATAACACACCCTTCCAGTAAAAGCTTCAACAAAATCCTCTGCACTTGGTGGCATACCAGTGTCCTTGATAGTGACTCTACTCAAGGCTCTAAGATCATGAACCACCCTCAACTTTCCATTCTGCTTTTTTAAGCAGAAAAACGGACTTGAGTAGCTGGAAGTCAATTGTTTGTATAACCCAGTCCTGACTCTTTCCCTAACAATCTCTACAAAATCCTCTCTTATAGCGGCTGGAATCCAAATAGGTTTAAATTGCCAAGGTTCATTGCAAACCACAGGAATCAAGTAAGGTTTCCCATAAGATTGCTTCAATACACCCCTTTCCTCCTCAACAAACGCCACAGCTTTTTCCCTTAACACAATAACATGCAACAACAACTTCTTTTCTTCTTCAGACAACCACCCATCAGGACCAAAATTAACAACTTTCAACCTTTCCATGGTCACCCTAGCCGTCTCTACAAATTCTGGAGGATTCTTTACCAAAGGAGTACAGTATGGATCTCTGGACAAAGGAGATCTCTTCAAAGGCGGATTCAAGCCCACAGGCATAGGCTCATTGACAGGCCTAATCTTCTGTGCTACCTTCTTATACTTTGCCGCTCCACCTTCAACTTGAGGGATCTTCAGTAAATCTTCACCACCAGACCTGGAACAAAAACCTAGGGTTTCCCCATTGCTCACATGTGTGGCCAAGGTAATGTTTTTGAAAGTTGTAGAAGAGACCCTAGCGGTGCACAATTGGGAGGACTTACTTTTACACCCCAATCTCACCACTCCAAAACTTTTCCGCAATTCCACATCTTCATCCTCACTTCCAACTTCCAAATCTTCAAATCTTGATTCATCTTCTGAATCACATCTTCTAAAATTGTGCAGTTTACCCTCATGCTGGAGGCCCAAAAATAGATCTTGATGATCTTCTCTCTTCATAATTTTCTGCAGTTTAACCTCATGCTGGAGGCCCAAAAATAGATCTTGACAATCTTCACAAAAATATTTTGCATCTTCTTTCTTCATTATCTTCAGATTTTTTTCTTGATTTTCATGAATTATCTTGAAATTTTTATCTTCTTTTCTTGAGTTTTCTTCTGACCTACAAAAATAACCAGGGGTTTCCCCAATGCTCACAGGTGTGGCCCAGGTAATGTTTTTGAAAGGTGTAGAAGAAACCCTAGCGGTGCACAATTGGGAGGACTTACTTTTAGACCCCAATCTCACCGCCCCAAATCTTTTCCGCATATCTTTCAATAAAGATATATTACCAATCTTCTTCTTTGAACTTGAATTAAAAATAATCAAGAATCTTGAGAGAGAACAGAGACTTGATAAAAAACTTGATGAATACTTGCAGAGAAGAGAAACATTAAAAAGAGAAAGTTGAAAATCCACTTGGTATATCTCCAAGTGAGCTGACCTACTACAACCTGGGATTTCCTCATCTTGGGGAGAGGTTGTAGCACTAGGGTGATCAGCCCTTATTACTCTAAAAAAGACAGACTCTCAATAGAGCCTGAGCCACACTCCAAAAAATCAGAGGCAGAACCCACTTCCTTCCTTCTCCTGCAGCAGTCCATGCACTGGCACATTGAAGATAAACCAGGCCTGGTCTCCCAACCATCCTCTCCAGGGGATGATAACCTCATTTTAAGCCTCCTTTCTTCTTCACCAGTCAACTCCAAACTGATTCCCAAATCAAATTGATAACCAATTCTTGCCTGAAAATCCATCAAGAATGGCCCACCCAAAACTGCTTTTACATTACCTTTAGCAATGTAAAAATGAACCTTCCCTGAGGCTCCTCCAACATCTAACTTCACAAACTCTGAAGTTCCAACCAATTCAGTGACATGGCCACCGATCCCTCTCAAATTCCCACCAATACCAGTTTTGATGGGGAGGCCCATATGAGTTGCCTCAAACAAAGAAATCAGGTTTATCTGAGAACCTGAATCCACCAATTCCCTTGCCTCCCTGCCATTCAGAGTGACATTGAAATATCCCAGAGGAGCAGAAAAATGAGTTTCCAACCCCTCACAAAACTTTTCACCAGAATCACAAATGTATTCTACCTCACCAGAAGAAACTCTTCTCCTGGTCAACAACTTTTTCTGTCTATCAGCCAACCCTGGACTGATAGCATACAATTCCCCATAAGATAGGGAAACCTGACCCTGATTCATCCTTTCCAGGACAGAGTCCATAACATTCACTTGACCAGACACTACTGGCCTCTCAAAGTGAGCTCTTTGCTTCACCACCTTGGTCCTAGAAGATTCTTGAAGACCAGCACCACCAACAGATTTACCATTAACAGGAACCAAACCAGATCCCTCACCAGAACCTCTGACTCCAACAGGCTTTGGCAATGAAGCCAAAGGGACATCCTCCTCAGAGTCAGATTCCACCTCCATTGGCATTGGCTCACCATTCATGTCCAATGCGCCAAAACTAGGGGGGCCCATGTCAGCCATACCCTTCTGCATCTTGTACAGCTCCTCTTTGCTGTACCTCTTCCTAGCTGAACTCAGCTTAGGATCCACCTTTGAAGCATTTGGCTTTGCTTGGGCCTGAGAACTTCTCTTAGGCCTACCCACCTTTCCTGCTTCCACATCATAAACACCAGCCAAGCATTCACCACTTGACTTTCCACCACAAGAATACAACTCCAAACCACCAAAGGAAGTAGAAAAAGAGACTTTATTGACCTCCTTCCCCTTTCCCTTGACGTCCTCATCTACCTTAACAGAAGACTTCCCCTGATCAGGAATCTCCTCAAATCTTGGCCACCTTTGATTGAGACCACCCCTTCTCCTGACCAAATCCACAGGAGCCTGCCCCTCACTGGGCTTCACAAAAGAACCATCAGGGAACTTAAAAACCCTGCCATCAAACTCCACTTTTCCTTCAGACACATCTCTGTTCAGTGCCCAACAATCATTGGACCTGTGCCCCCTCCTACTGCAATAAGAGCAAACCCAAGGATCACTCCTACCAGCCCTCCTTTCAAAATCTCTAGGCTGAGAAGGTGCCTTATTAACCTTCTTGGCCTCCTGAACAAAAATGTGCAGCTGCTTTTTAAGATCAGCCAACTGCTCCACCATTGGGTCCCTCTCCTGTTTGGGAACCTGCACCAAATGTTTCTCCTCCTTCTTCTCCCTAACTTCCTCTTCATCCAAAGCCTCACTGACTTTGCTGACACACTTGGCACACCCCTCCTGATAGGTGTCCACAGCCAATAACTTCAAATGGGCCTCAACAGCCTCCTTCACCTTATCCAAGGCAGGCAACTTCTGGTCCCCATTAGAAAGAGTCTTCATCAATTCCTTTCTTGACAGCTCCTTCAACACATCCATCCTGACATCTCTAGCCAGGGCAGACCAAAAAACATCTTTGGCAGCATTTTTATGTGCCAGCTCCTCCACTTCCACCAAATATTCCACCACAGGATCAAACTGTAGCAGAAACTTCCTGTAACTATGTAAGTTACCAACACCACCATAAGATTTCCATTCACTGACAACCTTGTTCAGATCCACCATAGTGAACCTGACACCCCATCTATCCACCATCTCCCTACACAACAATTTCCAATCCCTCTTCTTGTAGACAGACATGGCCACTATCTCCTTCTCCACTGACCTATCACCAATGAAGAAGATAATCTGCTTCACCATGTCCAGGTAGGAAGCACCATCCACTCCAGAAGCAGCTTCATACTTCTCTAGAAACCACTTGACATCCTCCCCATTAAACTTGGTACCATCCCAAGTTTTAATCCTCACACACTCCCTAACCATCACAGAAGGAGGACCATCCCCCCCACTGACAGTCACCACAGGAATAGCAGAACCAGAAGCCATTCCTCCAGACCAAAACACCAAAAAGAGCCAACCAAAGAAAACAGAGATTCCAAAGAACTAGCAAGTTCTACCCCATGTTGGGCGCCAGAAATGTAGACAATCCTATAGTACTAGCTATAGGCCTTGACCAAGGTAGTTGGAGAAAAACCAGAGAGAAAATCCCCTGTCCTTTAGAAAAATAGAGTGAGATTTACTTGCTAAAGTATGTTGCTTCCTTTTTTGCTAAAGCTCCTGTTTAACACACTTGACTGCTTGATGAGCCAAGAAAGTAGTCCCCAGATAGACTACCAGACCAAAGAACTGAAATGTAGAACAAAGTCCACACCAGAGACAGCAAATATACTTGATGTAGGCTGCAAATCCACACCAGAGACAGCAATAATACTTGCTATAGCTTGCAAGACTATAACAGAGAAAACAGTTGCCAAAGTTAAGTTAAATGAAGAACTCAATTGCAACAAACACAGCCAATTGTGGCCAGAAAACAGTGAAAACTGAGTGAGGAACAATGATATCACCTCCGGATGGTTGTATGATGATTAAGGTTGCCCCAAACTGTCTTATTCACTATGTACACACAGACCACTAACTAAGAGCCCATGCGCACCCACCAATCTGGCGCCTGTACCCACCGAATTGCATAAAAAATCCCTCCTGAAGCGCTCCCCGACCTCCTAAAACAGAGGCAGGCGGGCCGCCCGATGTCAGAGATGCCGCCTGAAGCCAGAAAACCAACAAAAACCACTAATCTACTTAAAAAAATTAGCTACAACTACTAAAACCTTTAAAACACAGAATTTCACTATAACAACATTGAGACATGAAATATAGAGAAAAATTAGCTCTATCCAATGGTACTAAGCACTTAACCCTAAGACTTAAGGTTAGCCCATAAAACACAAAAAACAAAATTAAACAGCAATCTTTTATTAATGAAAAATGAGGAAATGACCCCTTAAAACTCAGAATATGAAAAATGTCTTCAAGACATAAAATATAGATAAAACCCAGGGCTATCCAATGATAGTACCCACATACCCGCAGACCCAATATCCACGGAATAAAACCAGTAAAATACCCAATTCCTTAACAGATGTCAATTAAGACATGCACAAACAGCGCCAAATCACACAACAAAGGCCCCTGCCAATATTGGAATACCACAACGTATATATAGTAAATAGTTGTAAAAATTTAAGTTAAATCATTAATATTTTATCTTTCCTTATTTTCTCAGTAATCATTTCTAAATCATAAATCTTTGATTATTGAGTTTCCAGCCCTTTGTGAGATCTTAAGAATATTAATATTACCCTTAAATTATATTAGAATTCTTCTCAAAAATATCTCGAAGCAGTAGCTCTTCCTTCGAGTCATCTTTGAATCACTTCCTCAAACATTTCCTCTGTGCCTCAAAGAAGTTTCTAAACTCCTCCCTCCATCTCACTTCCAGGAACACCCTTGACCTTGTGCGTAGGTTTTCCGGTGACAAAAACCAATAAGAGTGAAGAGTCCAGCTCTTGAAAACAAAAGGAAATTCCAGTTTAAAGTCATAGAGGACTAAAACCTGTGAAAAGAAACCAATACTAGGGTTCAACCAAATTAAGAGAAAGGGTTGGAAACCGACAATCTGGGGTAACTATTCTACAGAGAAGCCAGGCCATCATTTACCCCTACACTTGCCAAGATCAAATGTAGAAGCTCCACCCATGGGTACCTTCTAAAAAAAAAGTTTTCCAACACAAAGGTTGCTCTTCAACACCAAATATTCCAAAATTTAAAGAATGTTCCATAGTTTATCCTCATTGCAGAGTCAATCTTCTTCATGTCTAGTGCCTCTGGGATAAAATCTCTTCACCTGATCTGCAGCCACTCTCTTCTTTAAGACTGCACCATCCAACTCTTCCAAATCATAAGAACCTCCAGACACCTGAGATCTGACTCTGTAAGGTCCATTCCATCTGTCAGAAAACATTTTTCCCCACTCACTCACCAAACTTCTATTATAAACCAAAACCAAACAACCAGGTTGCAAGGGATTCCTGAGTCTGTGAGCCAACTTCTTGTCCCAGTATCTGACTGATTGATTCCTAATCTTCATCATTCTAGAGTATGCCTTCTCTTGACATTCCTCTCTACATTCCAACTGTTGCATCCTGGCACAGAGCAATTCTTCTGTTGAGTGCACATCATCCTAATCAATTCCCAGATAAGAGACAGCTTCCAAGTCAAGTGGTAGAACTGCTTTCTGACCAAACATTAACTAATAAGGAGAATCGCCAGTTGTCCTCTTCACAGTGACCCTATCAGCAAATAACACCAAGGGTAAATAATGCCTCCACTTTTCAGCACTATCCCCACACATCTTTACCAAAGCATTCTTGATAACTTGATGGCCTCTTTCAACCATGCCTTCAGCTTCAGGATAATAAGGTGTAGCCACTCTAACTTAAGAACCAACACTAGCCATAGCTTCTTAAAATTTGGCACCAAACTCTGGCCCGCCATCAAAAGTCACCAACTTCATCAACCCATACCTACAAATCCACTCCTTCTTCAAAAACTCTGCCACATTCTTGGCAGTCAAATTAACCAGAGGCACTGCCTCAACCCAAACAGAAAAATCATCCCTGGCAACAATTAGGTATTTATACCTCCCCTCTTTAATATGGACAGCATCCAGACTGGCTCTTCCAGAAACAGTTGATTCACCAGTAGCATGGCTGACCTCTTTAGGTTTCAAGTGACTTCTTCTTTGACATTCTTCACAAGATTGAACCCAACCCTGCACAGCCAACTTCATACCTGGCCACCAAAATCTGTCAGCTACTCTTCTATAAGTCTCCCCAAAGCCTCTATGACCAAGGTCTTCATGCAAAGACTTCAACACAACTTCTTGACCCTTCTTCTGAGTCACCACAACTTGAGGATTAGGATGTCTCCTCCTCATCAACCTTCTTCCTGACACATAAAATCCAGGACTCTTCTTCTTGATTGCCACCCAAGTATCATCATCACAACTATCTGGCCTCTCCAAGGTCAACAAATATTCCACCATAATAAAATAAAACCCAGACTGACCCCAGGTCTCATCTTCAAAATCCAACAAAACAACATCCAAGGGTACAACTCTGTCATCAAAATCACCAGTGTGAACATGAGCCAATTGACCAGCCCAACCAGGATACCAATCCTTAAATTTTGGCACATCCTTCTCTTTCCACTGAATCTTGTGAGAATCCAGTTCACTAACAAAAACACCCTTTTCCAAATTTGAGCTGTCCCAAACAACAACTCCATCTTCATCAACAAAAACATCCTGATCACCAGAATCAAGATCAGATCCAGCCAGTTTAGCCTCTTGGGGGATGTCAGAAAAATCTTCAGCACCCTTTGTGCTGGCCCTAACCACTGGAACATCTTAATCAAACTCTTCAGCCTCAGAATCTTCATCTGTAGGTGGCCTCCTTGATAATCCATCAGGCATTGTAAAAGTTTTGCCTGGTTTGTGTACCAGGTCAAAAGATAAATGTTAAATAAATGTCACCCACCTAGTCATTGGAGCATTTGGAAGACTAGGTGTATTGATCATCTGAACCAAAGATTTTGCATCCACCTGCGGCTCAAAATTCTGCCCCCACAAAACAGTCTGTAGCTTCTTTAAAATTTTTGCTACCCCACACAATTCCAACTTAGGTTGAGAATACCTAGATTCCACCTCATTAAACACCACAGACTCTTATCTTACTGGCCTGACCCTCCCAGTCTTATCCTCCTGAGATAAAACAGCACCAGCAGCAATATAGCTTGAGTCCACTGCCAGATAAATTTTTCCAGCACCAACGCCATAATCCAACTTATGAAGAACAATATCTTCACCAACAACCCTTTTCAACTTCTGAAAAGAATCTTCACACTCTTCAGTCCATTCCCAACCTTCATCTTTCCTGGTCAACCTCCTTAAAGGTGAAGCCAAAAAAGAAAAATCCTTAATAAAAATCCTGACATATACACACACCCAAAAATCCCCTGACTTCAGTAGTATTTTTAGGCCTTGGCCATGACTGAATTTTATTAATCTTTTTCTTTGCTATAATCCTTCCCTCTTTACATACCACATGACCCAGAATTTCCAAAGCAGGAACACAACAACAGAATTTTGACCCTGAAATGGTCAAACCAGCCTCTTCAATCCTAAACAACACTCCCTGTAGAGTTATTGAATATTCCCAAACAAACCTCCTTATGCCAGGGTTCTCCGTTAACACCTCATTACCATAATAAATGGATGGTCTTTTAATTCCACCATCGTCAATAAAAATACCAGCATGAGTAGGAGCCTCATCCTGAAAAATCCAAGCCATCTGTGCTTGATATACTGCCACTGAATTAGTTGCTCCTTGAGGCAACCTAGTGAGCTGAAATCTTCCCAAAGGAGTCTCAAAATTTGTGAGAGGCCTTGAATCCAAATGATGCTCCCTCTCATCATAACCACCCATAATATCACCCAAACCATAACACACCCTTCCAGAAAAATCTTCAACAAAATCCACCAGCGTCCTTGATAGTGACTCTATTCAAGCCTCTAAGATCATGAACCACCCTCAAATTTCCATTCTGCTTCTTTACACAGAAAACCAGACTTGAGTAACTGGATGTCGATTGTTTGTATAACCCAGTCCTGACTCTTTCCCTATCAATCTCCACAAAATCCTCTCTGATAGCAGCTGGAATCAGAATAGGTTTGATTTGCCAAGGTTCATGAAAAACCACAGGAATCAAGTAAGGTTCCCCATAAGAGTGCTTTAACACACCCCTTTCCTCCTCAAAAAAAGCCACAGCTTTTTCCCTTAACACAATAACGTGCAAAAACAACTTCTTTTCTTCTTCAGACAACCACCCATCAGGACCAAAATTAACAACTTTCATCCTTTCAACAGTCACCCTAGCCGTCTCTTCAAATTTTGGAGGATTCTTCACCAATGGAGTACAGTACGGATCTCTTGACAAAGGAGGTCTCTTCAAGGGTGGATTCAAACCCACAGGCATAGGCTCATTGACAGGCCTAATCTTCTGCACTACCTTCTTATACTTTGCCGCTCCACCTTCAACTTGAGGGATCTTCATGAAATCTTCACCACCAGACCTGGAACAAAAACCAAGGGTTTTGGCATTGCTCACATGTGTGGCCAAGGTAATGTTTTTGGAAGGTGTAGAAGAAACTCTAGCGGTGCACAATTGGGAGGACTTACTTTTAGACCCCAATCTCACCACTCCAACACTTTTCTGCAATTACAAATCTTCATCTTCACTTATGTTATGGTAAGGTAAACTCTTACAGTCGCCTTGCTGTAAGCAGAATCCGGAGGAGATATGTGGATTTAGCTGAAAACCCCGTCCTTCCAATAAAAATAACAAAATGGGAATTCTAAATCACTAAGCTAACCAGTCTACTTGGATCTGATTGATAAAAAATAATGAAACTCTAAAATAATTAACGCTTATTGAGATTTAAAGAAAGTGGCTGTTGATAAAAGAAATACTGATAACAACAATTAAGGTGTACCAGTGAAAGATCTGAAAAGATTGACTTTTATGTTTTTATAATAATTTGAGTTTTTATGAGACAGCAATAATCAAGTCCCAGCAATGAAGACCTTTCTAAAGATACCCTGTATGAAGTGTGATTTAAATTGTTGAGTAGTATTTCTAAAATGTTATATATAAAATATAAAGTTATAAGGGTATTACAATTTATTTAATTTGTTGAGTAATAAAAAATGAGACTGTGGTGGTTAATGATTAAGCTGTATGATGTGTCCCCTAGACCCTGTTTCCTGTCTAAACTAAATGAATAAAACTAAAAAAAGAATGAAAACTAAAAAAATAAAACTGAGAAATATAATAATTTTGATTTAACTTAATTAATTTTTTTTTTTTAATTTTTTTTATTTTTTTATTTTATTTTATTATATTTATTTATTTATTTTTTATTTATTTATTTTTTATTTTTTTTTTATTTATTTATTTTTATTTTTAATTTTGTTTTTAATTTAAAATAAAAGATTTTAGAAAAGATAGTTTTGAAATAAAAGTTAAAATTTAATTTTTAAAGAAAGATAAAAGAAAGTGAAAAGAAAGATAAAAAAAGTAATAATAATAAAATAAAATTTCAAAATAAAATTTTTAAAAGATGCCCCCCGGCCATTTGATGAGCCGTACCCTCGACATCATACCCACATCCAAGTGCAACTTGATGTGGTTACACAATTCAAGAAATTGAAAAGAAAATAAAATAAATGAAAGTTTTTAGAAGATAATTTTTATAATGATGATCACTGGGTGGGCTCCCTCCAATTTATAAAAATGATTAGAGACCACCAGTGAGCATCACCTTTACAATAATTCATAATATATATTAAAGAAAAGAAATCACAATCTAACATAAAAAATCAAAAACAAAATAAAATAAAAAGAATCTTGAATCCGGCGTTGAGAGCGGTGTCTCTTGATTTGTTCCAGTTTATAGTCTTAGTGGACTTCCTATAATTAAAAGACAAAGCCAGGATTCAACTAGAAACAGGGAAAATTTTGGAAACGAACATTATGGGGTAATTGTGTATAGAGCAGCCAGCCCATCAATTACCCCCACACTTGCCAATATTAAATTAAGAAGGTTCCCCTGTGAACACTTCTTCCAATAAATTTTAAAAATTTTCCAACACTATCTTCACCCATATTTTAAGAATTTTAAATTTCGAAAATTTCAAAGAAGGTCTTCTTGAATTTTGTTAAGTTTCATCATAATTTCTTTGCCCATATACAGTGTAACGATAGTAAAGTATTTTTGATAAAAAAGAAGATAGTTTATCCTCGTTGCGGAGGTCGATAAGGTTTTTATAAACATCATAGTTTATCCTCATTGCGGAGGAATCCATAAAATTTCATTGATATCATAGTTTATCCTCATTGCGGAGGTCGACTTCGGCACACCTGGTGCCTCTAGGATAGAACCATTTCACTTGATCGGCCACTACCCTCTTTTTCAATACTACTCCATCCAACTCTTCTAGCACATATGAACCGCCGGAAACTTGCTCCTTGATTTTATACGGTCCATTCCACCTATCTGCAAACATCTTTCCCCATTGACTTTCCAAACTCCTATTATACACCAGGACCATATCACCTGGGTTCAAAGGTTTCCTTAATCAATGTGCCAACCGCTCATCCCAATATCTGACTGATTGATTTCGGATCTTCATCATCCGTGAATATGCCTTTTCTAAATATTCTTCTTTCTTTTCTAGCTGCATCATTCTTGCACACAATAATTCTTCAGTAGTTTTGACCGTGTCCCAGTCAACTCCAAGATATGATTCAGCTTCTAAATCAACCGGTAAAACTGCTTTCTGTCCAAAAACAAGTTCATAAGGTGAAAATCCGGTCGTCCTTTTGGCAGTGATTCGATCAGCAAATAAAACTAAAGGTAAATAGTGCCTCAACTTTTCGGCACTTGTCCCACACATTTTAACTAAAGCATCCTTGATAACTTGATGCCCTCTTTCAACCATGCCTTCAGCTTCAGGATAATATGGGGTTGCTACCCTAACCTTTGATCCAACTTTCAATACGGCCTCTTTAAACTCTGTCCCAAATTCAGGACCTCCATCTACCGTTACCAACTTCATCACCCCATACCTATATACCCAATTATTCAAAAAAAAATTCTGCCACATTTTTTGCAGTTAAATTAATAAGAGGCGCTGCCTCTACCCAACCAGATAAATCATCTCTGGCCACAATTAAATATTTATACCGTCCCTCTTTTATATGAACAGCATCTAAACTAACTCTTCCAAAGAGTGTATATTCACCGGTCGCGCGTCCAGGTTCTTTTGGCCTTAAATAACTTTGTCTTTGACATTCTTCGCATGACTGAACCCACTGTTTAACAGCCATCTTCATGCCAGGCCACCAAAATCGATCAGAAATTCTTCTAAACGTTTCTCCAACACCTCTATGCCCGAGATCTTCATGCAGTGATTTCAAAACTAATTCTTGCCCCTTCTCTTGAGTTATAACTACTTGAGGATTTGGATACCTTCTCCTCATTAAACGTCAACCAGATAAATAAAACGTAGATGACTTCCTCTTGATAGCCACCCATTCATTGTCTTCACAATCTTCTGGCCTCTCTAAAGTCAACAAATATTTGACTAACAAAAAATAAAAATCAGTCTGACCCCAGACTTCATCTTGAAAATTGATTAATATAACATCAATAGGGACTTCTCTATCACCAATATCACCTGCACATGAATGAGCCAATAATTGTTGACCCCTAAATAAATCTTTAATCGAGCTATGTTGATGTTTTTTTTCTGAACCTTTGGATCCTTCGTAAACCGTATTCAAAAATACCTCTTTCTCTTTATCCACCTTTTTATTTAAATTCTCTAATTCTCCAACATATACACCATTCCTTAATTTACTACTATCCCACACTACCGATCCATCTTCCTCTACATACACCACATCTTCTTCTACCTCCTTTCTACCGAATTTATCTACACCTTTTCCAACACCTTTATTAACATAAAAACTATTTTCCAGTTTATCCTCTTGGTGGAGGTCATCATCACCATAATCTAAACACAATAATCCTGCCAGTTTAACCTCATGGGGGAGGTATGGAAAGTCTTCAGCTCCTTTAGTGCTGGCTTTGATAATAGGTATATCTTCATTGAACTCCTCTGAGTCTGAATCTTCTTCAGTGGGTGGTCTCCTTGATAAACCATCTGGCATAGTAAAAGTCTTGCCAGGCTTATGAACTAAATTGAACAAAAATTGTTGAATAAAAGCTACCCATCTTGTCATGGGTGCATTTGGTAAACTTGGGGAATTAATCATCTGGATTAACGATTTCGCATCCACTTGCAACTCAAAATGTTGCCCCCACAAAATATGCTGAAGTTTCTTAAGTATTTTCGCCACACCAAATAATTCCAATTTTGGTTGAGAATATCTTGATTCGACCTCAGTAAATACTACAGATTCATACCTAAGTGGCCTGATGTAACCAGCTTTATCTATCTGAGACAAAACCGCCCCAGCTGCAACCTGACTTGAATCAACTGCTAAATAAATTCTGCCAGCATCTTTTCCATAATCCAACTTGTGCAGGACTAAATCCTTTCCCACAACCTCCTTCAACTTCACAAACGCCTTCTCACACTCTTCATCCCACTCCCAGTCTGCATCCTTTCTCGTTAACCGTCTCAATGGAGCTGCCAATGAAGAAAAGTCCTTGATAAACATTCTAACATATACACAAACGCCTAAAAACCCTCTAACTTTGGTCGTATTCTTGGGTCTTGGCCAGGACTGAATTTTGTTAACTTTCTTCTTGGACATAATCCTACCCTCTCTACATACCACATGGCCTAATATTTCTAAAGCTGGCACACAACATGAAAATTTTGAACCTGAAATAGTTAAACCAGCCTCTTCAATTCAAAACAAGATTCTTTCTAAAGTAATTTCAAACTCCCAAATGAATTTGCATATCCCAGGATTCTCTTCCAACACCTGGTTATCATAGTCGGTTGTTGGTCCCTTAATTCCTCCATCATCTATAAAGATTCCAGCATATTGTGGAATTTCGTCTTGAAGGATCCAAGCCGTCTGAGCTTGATAAACTGCAACCGAATTTGTTGCTCCTTGAGGTAATCTTTTTAACTGTAAACGTCCTAGTGGCGTATCGAACGTAGTGAGAGGCCTTGAGTCCGGATGTAATTCTCTCTCATCATATCCACCCATAATATCTCCCAATCCATAACACACTCTCCCTGCAAACGCTTCAACAAACTCCTCAGCACTAGGCGGTATCCCAGCATCCTTTATTGTAACCCTATTTAATTCCCTAAGATCATGAACAACTCTAAGCTTGCCATTCGGTTTCTTGATACAAAATACCGGACTAGAATAACTTGACGTTGATTGCTCATACAGTCCAGTGCGTATCCGTTCTCTGACAACTTCGATATAAGCTTCTTTCAATGCAGCCGGAATTAGAATCGGTTTCTGCTGCCACGGTTCATGACATACCACAGGAATCTTGTAAGGCTCCCCATAGGAATGCTTCAACACACCCCTCTCCTCTTCTACAAAAGCAATGGCCTTCTCTCGCTTGACCATCACATCCAACAACAACTTCTTCTCTTCTCCAGACAACCAACCATCAGGTCCAAAATTAACAACACCCAGTCTCTCAAAAGTGATTCTTGACGTCTCAGAAAATTCAGGCGGATTCTTTACCAAGGGACTTTCATAAGGATCTCTTGATAACCTTGGTCTTCTCAAAGGTGGATTTAATTCAGCAGGTAGCGGTTCATTAATAGGTCGAACTTTATTTGCTACCTTCTTATATTTGGCTGCGTCCACATCTAAATAAACTTGAGGTAAAACATTTTCTTTTGTATCGCCATTAAAAATTTCATCAAATGAATCTTCTTCATCGTCAGAATCAGAATAAGAAAAATTAGAAAAATATTTTATTTCATTTTTAAATTTTACCCTTTTCTCCTTTCCCTCGTCTAATTTATAGACAGATTTTCCAACACCTTTGCTTCCCTTATCCAACATTAAATCACCCGTAAAGAAAGTTGGTAGTTTAACCTCTTGCTGGAGGACCGGAATTGAATTTCCACAAAAATTATTTTTTTGTGTTTTAATTATACTGAGATTTATAATCGGATTTTGATAAGATTTTCGCAGTTTACCCTCTTTCTGGAGGTCCCTAATAGAAGGAGATACTTGCAGTTTAACCTCTTGCTGGAGGTCCGAAATAACATTTTCACAAAAATTATTTTTTTGTGTTTTAATTATACTGAGATTTTTTATTGGATTTTGATAAGATTTTCGCAGTTTACCCTCTTGCTGGAGGCCCATAATAGAAGGAGATAATTGCAGTTTAACCTCTTGCTGGAGGTCATAAAACATACCCTTCCAACCTTTATCCAACCTAATTTGGCCCATTTTGCCATTTTCACCATTTTTAAATTTAATAGAAAAACAGGGTAAATCCAACAAACATATAGAAAAGTCCAAAACGTATTTGCACTCCAAAGTAATATTAACAGAAAATAATTGAGAATCCACTTGAATTATCTCCAAGTGAGCTGACCTATTGCAATCCGGGATCTCATCCTGAGGAGAGATTACAACATTAGAGTGATCAGCCCCTGCTACCCCAAAAAATGAGGGCATCCATCCTTTTCCAACAAACATAATTCACCAGAAGCCGTCCGTTTTATATGCCGCTTCTTGGTGCAAACACAACACTGGCACAGAGTAGTAATCCCTGGCCGTTTTTCCCAACCTTCATCTCCAGGAGGCGCTAACCGCATATGTAACCTCCACATATCTTCACCAGTGATTTCCAAACTAATCCCCATTCCAGCTTGATACCCTATCCTGGCCTCAAAATCCATCAGAAAAGGACCCCCAAGAACAGTTTTGACTGCTCCTCTGGCCACATAAAAGTGAACCTTACCAACAGATCCACCAATGCCTAACCTAACATGCTCAGCTGTACCCATCAGCTCTGTTGCATGCCCTCCGATGCCTCTGAGGTTTCCCCCAGTGCCACTTTTAATTGGCAAGCCTATACTCGTTGCTTGCTCCAATGAAATTAAATTAATTTGAGACCCTGAATCGACCAAGGCCTTTACTTCTTTACCATTAAGATTTACCACCAGGTAACCCAGGGGAGCGGAAAAATGTGTATCTACATCTTCCCCAAACTTTTCAGCATTTTCACAAATATATTCCACCTCTCCAGTGGAAACCCGACGCCTCATCAAATGCTTCTTTTGCTTTTCAGAAAGCGCCGGACTAATCGTAAATAACTCCCCCAAAGATAAGGGAATCTGAAGTTGATTCACCCTATTCAAAACTGCGTCCATTGCATTAGCTTGACCAGAAACTACTGGCCGCTCATACTGGACCTTTGATTTAACAACCTTGGCCCTGGGTGCCTCTTGAGGTCCAACCAAGCCATCTTCACTTTCTATAACCCTAACTCCGTCACCAGCTTCTTGCACTAATCCTGATCCATTGCTAGTCCTTCTTACACCCTCCATTGGGATGGGACCGCTAAAACTTGGTCTGGGTAGAGACGCCAACGGTACGTCCTCCTCAGAATCCGAATCATCCTCTGGCATAGGCTCACCATTTAAATCAAACTTGCCATAACTAGGGGGCTCCATATCAGCAATCCCCTTCTGCATTTTATATAATTCGTCCTTAGAGTAAGGGTTCAATTTGTTGGCGGCAGTTTGAGCACTAGAATTCTTGTCCTTAGAGTAAGGGTTCACTTTGTTATTGGCCTTGCCAGGATTAGCCCTCAATTGGCTCTGAATGCTACTCTTCGCCTTAGTAGCAGCTGCTCTTCTAGCAGCATTAACATTGTATTCGCCAGCCATACAGCTACCCTCCACCTGGGCAACCGTCGCCAGCTCTAAACCACCAAAAGAAGTAGAAAATGTGGCTTTACTGACCTCTTTCTCCTTGCCCTTGTCAGCTTTACCACCATTACCATTACCATTTTTGCCACCCTTGGCATTAACATCTTCATCTGTCACCTCTTCAAATCTGGCTCTCCTTTCAGCCGTTAAACTTCTTCTGACCAAATCAGAAGGAGACTGTCCATCACTGGGCTTGATGAACGAACCATCAGGAAATTTATAAACTTTACCATCAAATAAAACTCGCCCAGCATCCATATCCTTATCAAGAGCAAAACAAACCGTTGCTCTGTGCCCCCTCCTATTACAATAGGAGCACACCTTTGGCTCATCGTAGCCACCTCTATATCGATTACCACCATTACCACCATTTCTCCCATTGCCTGGGAAGCGGTTACCGTTATTATTGCCATTATAATTTCGACGTTCATAACCTCTGGACTGATAAGAAGTCGACGTCGACGAAGAAGCGATTGGGGCCTTGTTAGCCTTCTGAGTCTCTTGAACAAATATTTTTAATTGTTTAGTTAAATCGGCCAGGTGATCGACCATCCTATTATCTACATTGCCCTCAACTTTAGCAGCAGGTAATCCCATTTGTGCCTTCTTGGCCTCCTGGGCTTTGACCATAATATCGTTGTTTTCAGCCAAAACTTCGCTGACCTTGCTAACATATTGAGTGCATGACTCTTGATATTTGTCCAACGCCAATAACTTTAGATGGGCTTGAATGTTGTCCTTGATAACCTCCAAAGCCGGCAGTTTCTGCTCACCATTAGGCAGTTCCTTCATCAAATCTTTTCTTGAAAGATCCTTCAAGACGTCAATTTGAATATCCCTGCTGCATGCTGTCCAAAACAAATCTTTTGCTTGGTTCTCATGCACTAACTCGTCCACCACTTCATCAAACTGAACACAGAGCTTTTTGAAGTCAGCCATAAAAGAAACACCACCTTTTGCTTGCCAGTATCCAACAATTTTATTGAGGTCCATCATAGTAAACCTAACATCCCATCTATCAACCATAGCTTTAGAAAGCTTAACCCAATCCTTGTCCTTAAATGCCTGCATAGCTATAACCTCTTTTTCCACCTCCCTATCAGCAATAAAAAACCTAACTTGCTTCACCATATCCACATGAGAAGCACCATCAACAGCAGCAGCAGCTTCATACCTGCTAATGAACCATTTAACCTCCTCCCCATCAAACTTTGGGCCATCCCAAGAAACAATTCTAACTGAGGTAGTAAGAGGGTTAGAAGATCCAGAAGCAACAGCAGAAGAAGAAATCCCAATAAGTAATGAAAAGTGTTAACAATCGATAAAATAACAAGCCTTTTGCAGGCCAATAACAAAAATCCAATTAGAGTTCCAGAAAATAAGCCTCTTGCAGGCTAAGAACGTTCTTGATCCAAGTAAGTCTTTAAAGAAAGCTAGAGAAATCGAACCCCATGTTGGGCGCCAACTATGGTAAGGTAAACTCTTACAGTTGCCTTGCTGTAAGCAGAATCTGGAGGAGATATGTGGATTTAGCTGAAAACCCCGTCCTTCCAATAAAAATAACAAAATGGGAATTCTAAATCACTAAGCTAACCAGTCTACTTGGATCTGATTGATAAAAAATAATGAAACTCTAAAATAATTAACGCTTATTGAGATTTAAAGAAAGTTGCTGTTGATAAAAGAAATACTGATAACAACAATTAAGGTGTACCAGTGAAAGATCTGAAAAGATTGACTTTTATGTTTTTATAATAATTTGAGTTTTTATGAGACAGCAATAATCAAGTCCCAGCAATGAAGACCTTTCTAAAGATACCCTGTATGAAGTGTGATTTAAATTGTTGAGTAGTATTTCTAAAATGTTATATATAAAATATAAAGTTATAAGGGTATTACAATTTATTTAATTTGTTGAGTAATAAAAAATGAGACCGTGGTGGTTAATGATTAAGCTGTATGATGTGTCCCCTCCCTCAATTTCGAGTTTGAGAGGCGCTTAAGTATTCCTAGTCACGTGCCTAAGTTTTCCCCTCCAGAGCTCTCCCAGAGTCAATCCGGAGCCCGTACGGAGTCCGTACGGAGTCAGTACGGAGTCGAAGCGGAGTCCGTACGGAGTCCGTCTGGACTTCCGGACTCAATTAGAACCTTAAAAACTATAATAAAAAATCTAGAAAAACTACACATGATAGAGCTAATTCCCCTTTATATTTCAAACTAATTTTCGTAGTCTGCGCAGCTCTAATTACCCCGTGAAAATTCATCAAAGTTAAGTAATTTCTGAAAACGTAAATATTTCTATAAAACTTTAAAATTCATTTAAAAATATTAGAAAAATAGTAAAAATTCTAGGAAAGTTTCCCAAGGTTCTTGAGTGACTCGACTTGATACTTATAAATTTTTCAGACTGTAAAAATAAGTTTTCTCCGTAAAATAAATTGTTTTTTGTGTAGGCATTCGCTCGTGACCAATTTCTTCATATTTAAAACTCAAATAAATTAAATAAAACCCTTTTATATATAAAAAAATAATAACGCCAATCTTGCATGCCGTAATAACTCCATTTACGTACTTAGGTGTCATACTAAACTTTAGGCTACCACAACGTCTTCCAAATCTTCAAATCTTGATTCATCTTCAGAATCAACTCTTTCAAAATTGTGCAGTTTATCCTCATGTTGACATAACCCAGAGGAGCAGAAAAATGAGTTTCCAACCCCTCACCAAACTTTTCAGCAGAATCACAAATGTATTCCACCTCCCCAGAAGCAACTCTTCTCCTGGTCAACAACTTTTTTCTGTCTATCAGCCAACCCCAGACTGATAGCATACAATTCCCCATAAGAAAGGGAAACCTGACCCTGATTCATCCTTTCAAGAACACAGTCCATAACATTAGATTGACCAGAAACCACTGGCCTCTCAAAGTGAGCCCTTGGATTCACTACCTTGGTCCTAGAAGCTTCTTGAGGACCAGCACCACCAACAGATTTACCATCAACAGGAACCAAACCATATCCCTCATTAGAACCTCTAACTCCAGCAGCCTTTGGCAATCAAGCCAAAGGGACATCCTCCTCAGAGTCAGAATCAACCTCCATTGGCATTGGCTCACCATTCATGTCCAATGAACCAAAACTAGGGGGACCCATGTCAGCCATACCCTTCTTCATCTTGTACAGCTCCTCTTTGCTGTACCTCTTTCTAGTTGCACTCAGCTTAGGATCCACCTTTGAAGCCTTTAGCTTTGGTTGGGCCTGAGAACTGCTCTTAGGCCTTCCCACCTTCCCTGCTTTCACATCATAAACACCAGCCAAGCATTCTCAACTTGACTTTCCACCGCAGGAATACAACTCCAAACCACCAAAGCAAGTAGAAAAAGAGACCTTATTGACCTCCTTCCCCTTTCCCTTGACATCACCATCTTCCTTACCAGAAGACTTCCCCTGATCAGGAATCTCCTCAAACCTTAGCCTCCTTTGATTGAGACCACCCCTTCTCCTGACCAAATCAACGGGAGCCTGCCCCTCACTGGGCTTCACAAATGAACCATCAGGCAACTTGAAAACCGTGCCATCAAATTCCACCTTTCCTTCAGACACATCCCTGTTCAATGCCCAACAATCATTGGACCTGTGCCCCCTCCTGCTGCAATACGAGAAGACCCAAGGATCACTCCTACCAGCCCTCCTATCGAAATCTCTAGGCTGAGAAGGTGCCTTATTGACCTTCTTAGACTCCTGAATAAAAATATTCAGCTGCTTTGTGAGATCAGCCAACTGCTCCACCACTGGGTCCCTCTCCTGTTTGGGAGCCTGCACCATATTCTTCTCCTCCTTCTTCACCCTAACTTCCTCTTCAGCCAAAGCCTCACTGATTTGCTGACATATTTGGCACACCCCTCCTAATAGGTGTCCACAGACAATAACTTCAAATGGGCCTCAACAGCCTCCTTCACCTTATCCAAGGCAGGCAACTTCTGGTCCCCATTAGAAAGAGTCCTCATCAAGTCCTTTCTTGATAGCTCCTTCAACACATCCATCCTGACATCTCTAGCCAAGGCAGACCAAAAAACATCCTTGGAAGCATTTTCATGGGCCAGCTCCTCCACTTCCACCAAGTATTCCACCACAGGATCAAACTTTAGCAGAAACTTTCTGTAACTATGCAAGTTACTAAAACCACCATAAGATTGCAATTCACTGACAACCTTGTTCAGATCCACCATAGTGAACCTGACACCCCATCATTCTACCATCTCCCTACACAATAACTTCCAATCCCTCTTCTTGTAGCCAGGCATGGCCACAACCTCCTTCTCCACTGCCCTATCACCAATGAAGAAGATAACCTGCTTCACCATGTCCAGGTAAGAAGCACCATCCACTCCAGAAGAAGTTTCATACTTTTCCAGAAACCACTTGACATCCTCCCCATTAAACTTGGTACCATCTCAAGTTTTAATCCTAACACACTCCCTGACCATCACAGCAGGAGGACCATCTCCCCCACTGACAGTCACCACAGGAATAGAGGAACCAGAAGTCATTCCTCCAGACCAAAACACCAAAAGAGCCAACCAAAGAAAACAGAGATTCCAAAGAACTATCAAGCTCTACCCCACGTTGGGCGCCAGAAATGTAGACAATCCTATAGTACTAGCTATAGGCCTTGACCAAGGGAGTTGGAGAAAAACCAGAGAGAAAATCCCCTGTCCCTTTAGAAAAGTAGAGTGAGATTTACTTGCTAAAGTAAGTTGGTTCCTGTTTTCTAAAGCCCCTTTTTCAACACACTTGACTGCTTGATGAGCCAAGAAAGTAGTCCCCAGACAGACTACCAGACCAAAGAACTGAAATGTAGACCAATGTCCACACCAGAGAAAGCAAAGATACTTGATGTAGGCTGCAAATCCACACCACAGACAGCAATAATACTTGATATAGCTTGCAAGACTATACCAGAGAACCTGTTGCTAAAGTTGAGTTAAATGAAGATTTAACCTTGCAACCAACACAGCCAATTGTGGCCAAAAAACAGTGAAAACTGAGTGAGGAACAAGGATATCACCTCTGGATGGTTGTATGATAATTAAAGTTGCCCCAAACTGTCTTACTCAGTATGTACACACAGACCACCCATCTAAGATCCATGCACAGCAACAAATTTGGCACCTGTACCAGCCAAATTGAATAAAAACCCTCCAGAAGTGCTCCCCAACCTTCTAAAACAGAGGTGGGAGGGCCGCCCAATGTCAGAGGTGCCACCTGAAGGGGCCTGGCCTCCCTGAAGCCAGAAAACCAATAAAAACATCTAATCTACTTAGAAAAATTCACTATAACTACCAAAACCCTTAAAACACAAAATTACGCTATAACAACGTTGAGACATGAAATATAGAGCTAAATTAGCACTATCTAATGGTACTAAGCACTTAACCCTAAGACTTAAGGTTAGCCCGTAAAACGTGAAAAAAAAATTAAACAGCTATCTTTTGTAACTGAAAAATGAGGAAATGACCCCTTAAAACTTAGAATATGAAAAATATCATCAAGACATGAAATATAGAGAAAACCAGGGCTATCCAATGATAGTACCCACATACTTGCAGTCCCAATATTCACAGAATAAATCTAGAAAAACACCCAATTCTTCAACAGATGTCAATTAAGACATGCACAAACAGCGCCAAACAACACAACAAAGGCCCCTGCCAATGATGGAAGACCACACCAGCCGACAATGACTGAGTGTTTTCAAGGAGCTCCTTGGAGTATGGCTTTTCCCAGTGTTCCACCTCATCTGTGAGTTACAATATTGTGAACCCAATTTTTGCTTGCACGTCTGAAAACTGATGCCTGTTGAGCAGGACATGGAGGTTTACCTGTGAATGCATACTGATCTGCTTGGGGACCTCATTTTCCATTGAAGATTGCTAGGAGCACAATCTTTAGCCCTTTGATAAGTGGCACTGGTTTTTTAGGAGGTGCCAGTGCCTTGGCTTCAGTGGGACCACAATATGAGGGCCTTTCCTCTGCTAGACATTCCATGAGTCTAGTGTTTTGTTCTTGCATTGCAGCAATGTTTGCTTCATCAGGTTGACCTGAGGGATTCATTTTTCTTCAGTAGTTCACCAATTAAGATTGGAAAAAATGTTAGGACCTAAGAAGGTGGACTACTACTAGCACTGAAGCTAGCCTGTGACAGGAGTGACTATTCTACTAAGCAGTGAGACTAACTAGACTGACTATGTTGGGGTTACCAACAATGAGGCAGGACTAACTATGCTGATACAGCAGTGAGACTAAGAAGTAACTGGGTTAATATATAAGTTGTCCAATGAGGAGCACTCTGCAGCGCTTGCCACATATAACCTTCTTATGCAATACCCACTCTTCTGCCTATTTATAATGCATAGCCCCCATAGCGCTCCTCCTCACTTCTCAACCAAATCCTGACACCCCCCCTTCCTTACACACAAACACGCACACAAAGACACCCTCTCATTATTTTCATGTTATCATGTGAGAAATGTTGAAGTTAAAATTTTGAAAATTCTTCAGGTGAAATAGAAAATTTTTAATAAATAAATAAAATTACATCAAGGGGGAGGGGGGAAAAATAAGAATAAAAACGAAAAAGAAAAAAAGAAAAAAAATTTAAAATTTATAATTTATAATTTAAAATTAAAAATTAAAAAGTAAAAATTTAAAAATTTAAAAATTTAAAATATTAAAAAATGAAATAATTAAAATCTTTAAAAATTTAAAAATTTAAAAATTTATATATTTAAAAATTTAAAAATTTAAAAATTTAAAAATTTAAAAATTTAAAAATTTAAAAATTTAAAAATTTAAAAATTTAAAAATTTAAAAATTTAAAAATTTAAAAATTTAAAAATTTAAAAATTTAAAAATTTAAATATTTAAATATTTAAAAATTTAAAAATTTAAAAATTTATATATTTAAAAATTTAAAAATTTAAAAATTTAAAAATTTAAAAATTTAAAAATTTAAAAATTTAAAAATTTAAAAATTTAAAAATTTAAAAATTTAAAAATTTAAAAATTTAAAAATTTAAAAATTTAAAAATTTAAAAATTAAAAATTAAAAATACAAAAATTTAAAATTTAAATTTAAAAATTTAAAAATTTAAAAATTTAAAAATTTAAAAATTTAAAAATATAAAAATTTAAAAATTTAAAAATTTAAAAATTTTTAAAATTTAAAAATTTAAAAATTTAAAAATTTAAAAATTTAAAAATTTAAAAATTTAAAAATTTAAAAATTTAAAAATTTAAAAATTTAAAAATTTAAAAATATAAAAATATAAAAATATAAAAATATAAAAATATAAAAATATAAAAATATAAAAATATAAAAATATAAAAATATAAAAATATAAAAATATAAAAATTTAAAAATTTAAAAATTTAAAAATTTAAAAATTTAAAAATTTAAAAATTTAAAAATATAAAAATATAAAAATATAAAAATATAAAAATATAAAAATATAAAAATATAAAAATATAAAAATATAAAAATATAAAAATATAAAAATATAAAAATATAAAAATATAAAAATTAAAAATTAAAAATTAAAAATACAAAAATTTAAAATTTAAAATTTAAATTTAAAAATTTAAAAATATAAAAATATAAAAATATAAAAATATAAAAATATAAAAATATAAAAATATAAAAATATAAAAATATAAAAATATAAAAATATAAAAATATAAAAATATAAAAATATAAAAATATAAAAATATAAAAATATAAAAATATAAAAATATAAAAATATAAAAATATAAAAATATAAAAATTAAAAATTAAAAATACA
This sequence comes from Hemileia vastatrix, assembly GCA_030280995.1. Taxonomy (NCBI): domain Eukaryota; kingdom Fungi; phylum Basidiomycota; class Pucciniomycetes; order Pucciniales; family Zaghouaniaceae; genus Hemileia; species Hemileia vastatrix. Next base: position 29,287,435 of record JASXTE010000014.1, on the reverse strand, counting down.
AAAATTTAAAATTTAAAATTTAAATTTAAAAATTTAAAAATTTAAAAATTTAAAAATTTAAAAATTTAAAAATTTAAAAATTTAAAAATTTAAAAATTTAAAAATTTAAAAATTTAAAAATTTAAAAATTTAAAAATTTAAAAATTTAAAAATTTAAAAATTTAAAAATTTAAAAATTTAAAAATTTAAAAATTTAAAAATTTAAAAATTTAAAAATTTAAAAATTTAAAAATTTAAAAATTTAAAAATTTAAAAATTTAAAAATTTAAAAATTTAAAAATTTAAAAATTTAAAAATTTAAAAATTTAAAAATTTAAAAATTTAAAAATTTAAATTAAAAATTAAAAATTTAGAATTTAAAATTAAAAATTAAAAATTAAAAATTAAAAATTAAAAATTAAAAATTAAAAATTAAAAATTAAAAATTAAAAATTAAAAATTAAAAATTAAAAATTAAAAATTAAAAATTAAAAATTATAAATTATAAATTAAAAATTAAAAATTAAAAATTAAAAATTAAAAATTAAAAATTAAAAATTAAAAATTAAAAATTAAAAATTAAAAATTAAAAATTAAAATATTAAAATATTAAAATATTAAAAGATTAAAAAATTAAAAAATTAAAATATTAAAAAAAATATAAATATATAAATATAAAAATATAAAAATATAAAAATATAAAAATATAAGAATATAAAAATATAAAAATATAAAAATATAAAAATATAAAAATATAAAAATATAAAAATATAAAAATATAAAAATATAAAAATATAAAAATATAAAAATATAAAAATATAAAAATATAAAAATATAAAAATATAAAAATATAAAAATATAAAAATATAAAAATATAAAAATATAAAAATATAAAAATATAAAAATATAAAAATATAAAAATATAAAAATATAAAAATATAAAAATATAAAAATATAAAAATATAAAAATATAAAAATATAAAAATTAAAAATTAAAAATTAAAAATACAAAAATTTAAAATTTAAAATTTAAATTTAAAAATTTAAAAATTTAAAAATATAAAAATATAAAAATATAAAAATATAAAAATATAAAAATATAAAAATATAAAAATATAAAAATATAAAAATTAAAAATTAAAAATTAAAAATACAAAAATTTAAAATATAAAATTTAAATTTAAAAATTTAAAAATTTAAAAATTTAAAAATTTAAAAATTTAAAAATTTAAAAATATAAAAATTTAAAAATTTATATATTTAAAAATTTAAAAATTTAAAAATTTAAAAATTTAAAAATTTAAAAATTTAAAAATTTAAAAATTTAAAAATTTAAAAATTTAAAAATTTAAAAATATAAAAATATAAAAATATAAAAATATAAAAATATAAAAATTAAAAATTAAAAATTAAAAATACAAAAATTTAAAATTTAAAATTTAAATTTAAAAATTTAAAAATATAAAAATATAAAAATATAAAAATATAAAAATATAAAAATATAAAAATATAAAAATATAAAAATATAAAAATATAAAAATATAAAAATATAAAAATATAAAAATATAAAAATATAAAAATATAAAAATATAAAAATATAAAAATATAAAAATATAAAAATATAAAAATATAAAAATATAAAAATATAAAAATATAAAAATATAAAAATATAAAAAGATAAAAATATAAAAATATAAAAATATAAAAATATAAAAATATAAAAATATAAAAAGATAAAAATATAAAAATATAAAAATATAAAAATATAAAAAGGTAAAAATATAAAAATATAAAAATATAAAAATATAAAAATATAAAAATATAAAAATATAAAAATATAAAAATATAAAAATATAAAAATATAAAAATATAAAAATATAAAAATATAAAAATATAAAAATATAAAAATATAAAAATATAAAAATATAAAAATATAAAAATATAAAAATATAAAAATATAAAAATATAAAAATATAAAAATATAAAAATATAAAAATATAAAAATATAAAAATATAAAAATATAAAAATATAAAAATATAAAAATATAAAAATATAAAAATATAAAAATATAAAAATATAAAAAGATAAAAATATAAAAATATAAAAATATAAAAAGGTAAAAATATAAAAATATAAAAATATAAAAAGATAAAAATATAAAAATATAAAAATATAAAAATATAAAAATATAAAAATATAAAATTATAAAATTATAAAATTATAAAAATAGTAAAATATAAAAATATAAAAATACAAAAATATAAAAAATAAAAATAAATGAAAATAAAAAATAAAAATAAATGAAAATAAAAAATAAAAATAAATAAAAATAAAAATAAAAATAAAAAATAAAAAATATATAAAATTAAATTAAAATTAAAATTAAAAATTAAATTAAAAATTAAAAATAAACTAAAAATTAAAAATGAAGAGAAAAAAACGGGGGAGGGGGGAGGTAGGGGGGAAAGAGGGAAGAGAACGTAGGAGGCATTGACAAAAAAATAATAATAATAATAACAATAATAATAAAAATGTGAACCCACTCTGAAAAGACATTCATCAAAGCATAAATTCAGAACAAAAAGCACTTAGAGGTCATCTTTTTTTTTAAAAAAAAAAAAAAAAAATCTTTTTTCCTTTTTTTTTCCTTTTTTTTTTCCTTTTTTTTTTTCTTTCCTTTTTTCCTTTTTTCTTTTTTTTTTTTTGATTTTGATTTTGATGTTGATGTTGTGTTTCATAAAAATGTATTTTGAGAACAAATATTTAAGACTGTCTTCTGACTGAGACAAGTACATGGACTTGCAGCCAACCTTCCCCCTCCCCCCCCCCCCTCCTTATTCAAGGATATTCTGAATCATAGAGATAAGAATACACATAGATTAATAAGATCATAATACACTTATGTACAACAACCACAGGATTAACCTCATCACCTGCAACTAATCACTTTATTCTTTAAACTACTACTACTTTATTGCATGACTACTTATTGAAACCATATTGATTATAAACCATTCACATCTATAATTGGATGTTATTTCTTGACACTTGAAATCTGCAAGAAGAACTGTGGCCTCAATATCCTTTTCCCTGATGTACCTTTGGTAAAACAATCATTTAATTCAATGATTCCAAAAAAGAAAAAAAAAACCTTTCAGTTCAAGGTACCATCATCTAATTTTCTTTATGATGAATGTAATGTAAAGGTTGAGAGGTGTGAGAATATTTGTTGTGTTATTCAAAAAAAAAAAAGAGAAAAAAAAGATATTGTGGTTTCTTCAAAGATAAACAAAATGTTTATGACCTGACACAACCCACTTCATAATTTATATATGATCATTTCTATCTTTCAAAATGAGATTCAAATACTCATATATATATCTTGAGATCCTTGGGCAAACAAGAAATGAATCTTGTAAGCTGATGAAAATTCAGAATAATGTTAACAAATCAATTAAATTTACAAGGAAAATATGTCATGAATTGAATAAAAAAATAAAAATTGAAATAGAAAAGAAAAGAAAAGAGGTAGTTTTCATACTAATAATTTCATTCCATCCCAAGTGAAATGATTATTACTATCTGTAATAAAACTAAGGACTTTTGTATTACTCTACAAATCATCTTTAAGAAATCATGAAAATAAATAAAATTGGTAGGTTAATCAATTTTAATTTTAATTTTTTTTGTATTGTATAAACCTACAAAAAATATAAAAATATAAAAAATAATGGTTTAAAAGAGGATAAAAAACGTCTCGAACTCTATCTAATATGAAATTATTAACAGATGGCTTGAGTCAAAAAATACAGTTAGTTACTTTATTTGAGATAATGATAGCCTCATTGGGAAGCCACAGCTAAATTAATTCTCTATGCCATACCACTCCCTTGATTCATTTTAATTGTATTATGAAAAGCGGCGAAATATTAGTTTTTTTTTTTTTTTTTTTTTTTTGGAAAAAGTTAGCAGGGATAAAATTATAAAAAGAAAAGCTTACTGAGCACACAATCCAAAAATATTATCGAAAGCTTCACCTTCTAGGTCCAACTCTAATAAAATCTCACGATATAGCTCGAATTGGAATTCATACATGTCCTCCATTGAAGTGCTAGATTGTACTGTATTAGATTCTTTCGTAGTATTGCACCACGGTACTAATATCATTCAAAATAAAGAAATAAAGAAAGAATGTCAAACAAGAAATTTGATGGGATGTGGGAGGAGATGGCAATTAATTAGGCTCTACATTGTCCAATACTTTGAAGATCACTGCCAAACATGATTCTATGATCTCCGAAAGCTTCTAAAACGGGTTCAAGATAAGTTTTGATCCTTCGCTTAAGCTCTCGCCACTCTGGTTCGCCATTTGCTTGAGGAATAATATCTGCCAGATCTGGAGTATCAGAAGAGTCCACGCTAGATGGTGAAATAGGTTTATAATAAGGCCTTTTAGATCGATCAAAGTAGTAATAGGCCATTTTATTGAGTTCATTATTGGAATTTTTCAATAAGCCAGAAAATTTGATGACAACATCAGGATAAAGAGCAAGTGAAAAAAGAATAGACATTGTTTTTGAGAAAGATTCAGAAAGACCAGATACAGCTTGAGCACTGGATAAGTCAGGTCGACCTATTTATATATATATATATGTAAAGTAAAATAATAACAAAGGTAAAAGACGCTCATAAGTCATTGACATTTCATTTGAAAATCGTATGAAGCTGATAGAATGACCCACCCATATGGCAAATCACAAACCGAGTATATTTTTCTGGAGGCTGGCTGGCCCTTACGGTAGAGATGCATTCTAAAATAGCTTCTAAAGCAGTGGATCCTTGTTTGGACATATCCAGCACAAATTCAAAAGAACCGTTAAATTGACCCAGAAGTTTGAGACTTTCAATAGTTTTTGGATTTTCAAATAAATCAGCCGAAAAAGAGTCAACATCATAATAGAATGAATGTTTTGGGGAGTGCTGCAAAGTGTTGTGGGAAAGGTTTTGAAGTTGAGATATGTACTCTAAAATGAATGCGGGTTCTCTATCGATGGGGAGCCATAAAATGGTGGCGAGCATGTTGCTAATTTTAGTGGACTGGTCAGGATGAACATGACCGGAGTTGGCAATAAATCTGTGAGTGCAAGAGATGTTGTTATTGAAGTTGAAGAAGGATTGATAATGTATAAATCGAAAGGATAAAGAAAATAAATAAATAAAGCATAGTTAGAATGAAGATATCGTAGACAGTGGAGGATTAAATCAAAAGGCTGACAAAGAACAATGATGGACAAGATCAACACTTGGAAGTTTCTTGTTGGTTGGCGGCGGCAGGAGACAGATATAGCCCATCAAGCCCTTCTGGACAGCAGGGGAGGTGTCCTCATATTGAAAACGTTCCCGCAAAAGCCGAATATTTGCCTCCCACTGGATGGCGATTTTCTCGGCAGAAAGGGGACCTTCATTCACAGGATTAAAATGAGAGTCGATGGTGATGAAGGGAAAAGTCCGCCTAAGCTGGGATGCCCGATAGGTTGGCGTGATGGGGGAAAAGCAAGATATAGGAAGACTGGAAGGAGGATTTTTAGGCATGTTCATAATAATGATGATAAGGATGAAGACAATGAAGACAAAATATAAAATTCAGAAAATAATAAGAGCAGAGGGCAGCAACAGTAACAGTAATACACCAATGTCGAGAAATCACAATCAAGCAGAAATATAAATGGAAATGGAAAATCGAAATCCAAAAATAATTAAAATAATGAAGATACGTTGTTGTGGGTACACCTCGCACTGGTTTCCTTAGCTCAGTGGTTAGAGCAACTAACATGTCATAAGTGGTCACAGGTTCGACTCCTGTAGGGGACACTATCCTTTTCCTCCTTAATAGGTTATGGGCCTGCGTTAAACACGACCTGTGATCTCTTTCTTTTTCCAAAGTGGTTAAAATCCATTAGAGCATTTATCCTTTCCCTTAGTCGTCTTTACAGTAACCCTGTTGATTTATTTTTGTTTTATTTTTTTTTTTTTTTTTTACTGTTATTGTTCCGCCTTTTTTTTCCTTTTTTTACTACCCGTACTATGTCTTTCAATCCTTTCACAAACCCTTTCAACCCTTTTTTCTTTAACACCTCGATCCCTCCCTCTTTCAACCCTGCTGCTCCCCAACCCAATCCCAACCCCTCTACTTCGCAACACCCTACTAACCCGCCCCAAGAAGATGGTCCGAAACCCTACCAGAACACCTCTTCTATGTTCCAAAACAAAACTTTAACGGAAATACTATCTGACGTCGAGCAGTCCACAAAAAATCGCACAAAGCTAAGCCTCACTGGAGAAAATTACCTGGAATGGTATTCTGACGTCCGCCATGTCCTGAGGAGATTCTTAGGAGACAGTCTGTATGTTGCCACCTACCGTACAAAAGACCACGTGAAGATTGTCGATGATGCTATTGCTCGAGAAATTATTCTCACAACAGTTCCAAATGAAGTTCGCCGACAAATTGAAGATGCTGACACCGCGTATGCCATGTTCACGCACATAAAACAAAGGTTCCAACGATCATCTACAGCTCACCACCTTAACTTGCTACGCGATTTACTATCCATTAACTACGAGTCGTTCAAAAATCACACAACCTTTGGCCAGGCAATTGCAGATAAAATGGCACAACTGGCAGATTCTGGCTTCACCATCAACCCGGAAAACATGTTTTGCATCCTCTTAATATTTCTCATCCCCAGATCAAACCCTCTGTTTACAGACGTTGTCAATAGAGTCGACTCCAAAAGACAACATGCACTTATGCCCCTTTCTCCGGCTGAAATACTCACAATTATTGCCACTTGTGAGTCATCTGAACGACACAACCCTCCTGCTAACTCCTCCAACATTTCCTCGTTTGCTTCAGAGCTGGATGAAGATTCTGTAGAAGCCAATGCAGCAAGAAGGAACGGTACCTGCTATTCTTGCAAACAACCTGGTCACCTCGCTAACTCCTGCCCCTTCAGAAATTATCGATCACTCCCTCAACAAATCCCTCTGTCTAACCCGTTTAGTGGCTGGCAAGCCCACTATCCTGCGCTGGTTCCTAACTTCCCAATCTACCAACAATTCCCTTCCCCCTACAACCAGATGATTGGCCCCCCTCCTTCAACTGTCTCTGCTCCTCCTGCCCCTCAACCAACACAACAACGTACCGATTCTTATCGACCACGTTATCCACCCCGAAGAAATCAAAATACACCATCAGCAAAAGTTACTGAACTAGATGACGAAGCCGTCACCAATACTGATGAACCCAGCACTGAAGTCAACCTGTCACATGCCTCCTTCTCTTTCTCGGAACCCATCCTTGATTCAGGCGCAACCCACCATTTAACTGGTGACTTAAACCTGTTGGTTGATTTTCATTTATTCCGAAAGCCAATACCACTAAAAGTTGCTACTAATACTCTTGAAACATGTTACATTACAGGGGCAGGAGCGATGCACTTCATGAACAATAATGGGCACCGTCTAGTCCTACGAGGAGTCCTATTTTGTGATAAAGCTAATGGAACACTGATATCTCCGGCTGCCATTATTGAAGCTGGGGGTAGAATTGGGAGCAAGGGAAACAATTTCACTATATTAGATAAACATTGCAATGAAATATTATCCTCTACATATAGAAATAGGAAATGGCTGTTGCCGCAACCACTGTCAAAAAGCGAAATTGAGAATTTAACTATTAAATGTTTTAATGAGAGTACATGCTTATCCACTGCCTTAAATCCCCTTGTAAATGACACTGACAATGAACTAATGATGTGGCACAAACGACTTGGTCACCGCAGCCTTAAATGCATCAAACGCTTGTTCCGTTTTGGGGGAGCTGTTGGCCTACCTGAATACTTACCATCTGGAGTTATTGACTGCGACTCATGTAAAATAGCCAAAAGTGAAAGGAGACAAAATCGCATTTGGAAACCATCTGATAGACCCCTTGATAAACTGGACGTTATCACAACGGATTTGATAGGTCCAATGGAACCAACCCCAGAAGGTTTTCTTTACATGATCACATACCGAGACCTATATACATCTTTTGGCGTATGTGAATTACTTAAAAGTAAAAGGGATGTGTATGACAGCCTTGTTAGGACCGTTAATTTACTAGAAAATTTTACTTCAAAGAGGGTCAAAATACTACGAACTGACAATGGTACTGAGTACATAAACAATCAAGTCAAAAATTATCTCTCAATGAAAGGCATCAAGCATGAATGGTGCATGCCATATACTCACGAACAAAATGGAAACGCTGAACGATTCAATCGCACAATCTCAGATAGTGGAAAAGCATTACTAGTCGACAGCAAACTTGGAGATTCCTTCTGGGGAAGGGCATATATGTGGGCAGCATATATCTACAACAGACTACCAAACTCAATATCTGAAAAATCTACCCCTTTTGAACTATTCATGGGCTATAAACCACGATTGGATCATCTAAGGATTTTTGGCGAAACAGGTTTTATTCATATACCTTCCGAGAGACGTAAAAAACTAGATAAACGAGGAGTCAAGTGTATTGTAGTTGGTTACTCAGTAGGTGGCAAAGGATGGATTATGTATGATGAAACAAACAAAAAGTATTATGAAAGTATTAGAGTAGTCTTTCCTAGTGATCAAAAGTCTAGCAACTTCACTCTTAAAAATCAGATTAAAAATAATAACTATGAAAAAGAAAAAGATAAAAAAAAAGAAGAAAAAGAAAAAGAAAAAGAAATAGAAAAAGAAATAGAAAAAGAAATAGAAAAAGAAGAGGAAAATGAAAATGAAAAAGAAAAGGAAAAAGAACAAAATGAAAATAAAATGGGCATTGACTTTTTATGTAACAAAGTAGAATTACTTAATTTTGAAGAGATAGAAGAGATAAGGAGTCAGGATAGATTGGTGGATGAAATAGAACGGTTTAGTATTGAAATTATGGAAGGTGTACCTAAAAATTACAAAGACGCAATGAATGGCGACTATAGTAAGGAATGGGATAACGCGTGTAGAAATGAGATGGAAAATATGAAACGGATGGATGTATGGGATGTAGTAGATAGACCAATTGGTAAAAATATAATGAAAGGATGCTGGGTATTTAGTTTAAAGAAAGACACTGAAGGAACCATCATTAAAAGAAAGGCACGCTTTGTAGCAAAGGGATATACTCAAATAGAGGGCACCGACTTTCACGATACCTTCGCACCAACGGCAACCTTTACCTCATTACGATTACTATTGACTACTGCAGCTATCCATAACTGGCCGGTACACAGTTTTGATGTGACTGCCGCATATCTACATTCCGACTTAGACGAAGAAGTGTGGATGGAACTCCCTGAAGGGTATAATAATAATAAAGAATATATTGGCAAGGTAATAAAACTAAAAAAAGCCCTATATGGAACAAGGCAGGCAGCAAGGTGTTGGTGGAAACACCTATCATCTAAACTTAGACAACTCGGATATAGACCTAGTTTTTATGATACTAGTTTATATGTGATTCATTGTGATAGGGATAGTAGTATGATTTGGATACATGTAGATGACGGTATTGTTACAGGTAGTTCAGCAGATGTGTTACGCTTATTGGCGAAGAAGTTAGATGGTATACTGCAAATCCGGTGGACTGATGGAGTAGAGTCCATTGTGGGAGTTGATATAGAAAAAGTACCTGGTGGATTCAGGCTTAGCCAAAAAGTACTCGTTCAAAAAATCCTTGACTCACATAACCCAACCAGGAACAGATATTTCACACCCTTACCCACAACATCGATCAACAATGCCATTAAAATATCCAAAGAACTCGACCAACGAAAGTACCTGTCGATTCTAGGCTCCATGAGCTACTTAGCTGTTGGAACCCGACCTGACCTGGCATACAGTGTAAATTATCTCTCTCGCTTTGCACAAAACCCTATGCCAGAACACTGGGTTGCAATACGACACTTGCTAGGATACCTGGAACACACAAAGCACCTTTGCCTTAACATTGTCCCTAACCATGTTACCAACCAGCCAATTCATCTATATGTTGATGCTAACTGGGGAGGTAACAAAGATCGATCCAACCACGGCTATATTATTCTTTATCATGGCGTACCAGTTTGCTGGAGTGCTAAACGACAACCTCTAGTTGGCACATCATCATGTCACTCCGAGTACATGTCTTTAGGTTATGGGCCCAGCGTTATCTGGCTAATCCCCAGGCTGCGGTAAGGTAGTTGCCTAGTCAGCTCGGTGCACGGGGGGGTGTTGTGGGTACACCTCGCACTGGTTTCCTTAGCTCAGTGGTTAGAGCAACTAACATGTCATAAGTGGTCACAGGTTCGACTCCTGTAGGGGACACTATCCTTTTCCTCCTTAATATACGTGCACCACCTGTGAAAATATCTTATTTAGAACTTGTACATACAACCGCTCTCATAGCCTAGAGTAGGTTAGCAGAGAATCTTGAGACTTTTTTATGATAAAAGAGGTATTTCCACACTCGCTCTCGGATTCGGTTAGATATATAAAGGTAAGAGAAGCTTCCTGGGCCCAAAAGTTGTACTTGTTTATTAGAAATGTATGTATGTATGTATGTATGTATATACATACATAGATATAATATCCAACTTATTTTGTGAAATGTTCACCATCTCTGCACTCATGTCAATATCTGTCCAAAAAAGAATAAAAAATAATTGGTTGTCTTGTCTATCATCTCCCGCCAAAAGCATAGCTCATCTGAACTGAACTCATGATTTTGGCGGGGGTAAGGATGCGAGACAACCGCAAGCTTTCCGGGATTAGCTGTATTCAGATCAACAATTTTCTTAAATTTATGAGAGGAAATTTGAAATCATAGTTATGTGTTTGTGAAAGTAGATGCTCAAAGTCCATGAGCCTCACTTCAGCATACCTTGGACTTTCTTATATGTCTTTGAAATTTACCATCAAAAATATGCTAGTGAAATAAATTGAACTGGAATGACAGGGGGAGCAAGGGTTTTCAGTGGGATACAGCCAAGTCACAAAAGCTTGCGGAATTTTTGACGAAAAAATCAAATTTGTTCTCACCAAAAAATGATTTGCCTATTCAAAAGGGTCGGGGATATGTCAGGGGTACCTTGTTTTGAATAGGACAATCTTTTTTTTGTGAGTGAAGCTTTAGTTTTTTCGTCCGAAATTCCGCAAGCTTTTGAGAATTAGCTGTAGTAGCCAGATTGTATTACAAAATTGCCAAAAAAAAACAGCCTGCCCCTCACTCACATTTTCATAGACTTTTAAAAAAACTGTGATAGGTCTACATTAATGTTTTTCTTTGACATTTCATAAGGATATAAAACTGCCATTTTGTTGCACCCGTGCTTATAACCTAACCTTATATTTGCATATTAAGTCCATTTATAACCCTAATCCGCTCAATTATTATAACCTAACCTTATATTTGCATATTAAGTCCATTTATAACCCTAATCCGCTCAATTACTTTCAGCTTAGCACCCTGACGCTCATGCTAACTTGAATTCGTGCTAAAATATACCCAGATTGCACATTCCCCTAAAAAGCGTCCCACCACCAAATTATTCATCGATCGATAACCTGCTTTTCTTTTGTCCTTTTCCGCTCAGATATCTTTATCTTTCTTTTCTCTCAATCCGATATATAATCACATAACCACCTTCTCAGTTATTTTCCTTTTTCAGCACATTGCATCATTCAGTTGGTGTTTGAGAAAAATATGCAAACATCCCCTCTTGCATCAGCTGAATCCCAGCCACATTAAAGATTGTCTTATTCAGATATGCTTTTTTTTTTTTTTTTTTTTTTCTTTTTGGAAATATTTAACACACAACTTCATCAAAAAAAAAAAAAAAAAAAAAAGAGGAAAAGATTATACAATCATACCCTTTTTATAAGGTCTTTATTAATCTATCACAATATTAAATCAATCCACTTAATCCAAAAAATCCACCAGAGTAAGCCATAGGCTTGACGTTGGGGTGTGGTTGTTCTTTAAAAGTGGTGAAATTCAAATTACCAGCGGAGTCGATGTTAACAAATGCGGCCAGGTTGCCCACTTGATCGACATAATTTGGAGCTGAAAAGACTGTGATGCATTGTCCGTTGTGTTCAAGTGAATAACCATTGTCACGCACTTCATGCGACCGAATGACAGCTAAATGTTAATCATTGGGTGTCAGATTGAAATTTTTGGCTTCATTTAGACGTATCATGTTCCATCAGGTATCTTACCAGTAACTCCAACATGCTTGCACCACTTTTTGGTAATATCTGGCCCAAAACCCAGACCTACACCTCTTTTACTTGGCCCACGTCCAGGTGCTTCTTGAGGGTCAGTCCATAGGCATTCCATCATTAAACCTTCTTGTCCAGGCTGCTTCTTCTGCATGCGAGGGATAGCTTTGAGCTCTTCGAATTCAACCCCATCCCGCGAGAACAGCCCTCCATGAACTACAAAGTACCTTTTTCGACCTTGAGAATCAAGATCAGGATGTTGCATAGGAATCCGTGGCTTCTTAGACAGGTTTGGTGGTTGCGAAGCAGTTACTAAGCATGCCAGTGGCACTGAATAGTTCACTCATGTAAACACACAGACACAAGAAGTATAACTTCAAGGACTGACAAGCACAAAAAACCTCTTCAAAGAGTTTGTAAGTGAGTTCACTGTATTTTTTCTTTGTCTAGATGAAGTAAAATGAACTAAGATCAATTATCACTCAATAGTCAATTTAAAAGGATCCTTACTTCGCCTTCAAAACCATAGACCTTATTCATATCGGCTGTCTCATGATTACCTCGATTGAGCTTGAAAGAAAATTTTCTGATTAGATGGAAAATAAAACATTTTTGAAATACCAGAAAGATCATCAAACGAACAAAAACTTTGTGGGGAAATAACCATTTCAAAGCAAATACTGTAAGGACCACCTCTAGTATGCAGAATTAAATCAGTCGTGAAATGAGTGAAAATAACGAAAAAAGAATAAGTCTTATTAATACCAGTACTCCAACTTCCCCGATCCACAAAGTCGCCATTGAAAACTAGTTGCAACGTGTGTTACGCGAATGATTGTAAATGTCAATACAGTGATAATGAGCGGAATGCAATGTCGAGGTTTACATGCATAGGCATATATGCAAGCAAATGATAAATAAGTTTGCAATGACTTACTTAAAGCATGGGTTTCACTGGGAAAGCCTGTTAGACTAAGCAGATGAAGGACATCGAAAAATTGGCCTATGAAAGCACCATTAATTTGCTGCTATGATGACTAATATTGTTCGATCTTTCCCTTTCCAACTAAATCAAGAAAAAACTAGTCAAAGCAACATTTCAAACCGTCACATACCATGGGTGTCACCAATTCTGTTTTAAAAACAAATTGTCAATGATGTGCAGAGCAAGATAATAATAATAATAATAATAATAATAATAATAATAATAATAATAATAATAATAATAATAATAATAATAATAATAATAATAATAATAATAATAATAATAATAATAATAATAATAATAATAATAATAATAATAATAATAATAATAATAATAATAATAATAATAATAATAATAATAATAATAATAATAATAATAATAATAATAATAATAATAATAATAATAATAATCATAATAATAATAATAATAATAATAATAATAATAATAATAATCATAATAATCATAATAATAATAATAATAACAATAATAATAATAATAATCATAATAATAATAATAATAATAACAATAATAATAATAATGATCATAATAATAATAATGATCATAATAATAATCATAATCATAATAATCATAATAATAATTGAGAGTGAACTTACACATCACATGTTTCATCTTTTGGAATAATATATTCAGTCATACTAGACTCATTGGCTAAGATACTATAGCAGCCAAGTACAATTTCATACGCAATCCGTTTAGATAATACTTTGCCATTTTTGAACCACTCAAGAGTAGATTGAATAAACTGTAGAGTAGGATAATAAGAACCATCTTCACGTTTTTCAAGGTTAGGGCCATCGTAGCCTGGATCAATTTCGCAAGCACCGTCGGCAATCAATTTCCGAATTTTTGTTGATACAGGTTCCTCATCTTGAGATGCAATGGCTTTTTCAAACTCTAGACGTCGAACGAGTTTGGTGGTGGCATCAAGTTGCGTTCGGGCAGCAGTATTGGATGGGTCGAATTCGAGGCACTGTTTCCTCCCACATTTTCACCAAGCCCATGCGAGATGAGACGTTATTATGGAGTAGCAAGAAAATATGATTTGTGGCCGTTCGTCTCCGAGTACCGGACCCACCTTTCTAAAGTCCTTAATGGCAAGCTGAGGCTTCATAATGCTCAGTTGAGCGGTGGCTCTTCGAAAGTAAGCCTTGATGTATTTAGGATCCAGCTCAATAGCCCGGGCTAACAATCAAATTAAAATGCAAGATGATAAGCTTAGGATGAGACCAGGAAGAAAAAGCATTCATACTAGTGTCCATGATAGCTAATCCATGTTCTTCTCTTTTGAGCCTTACAGCCGCACCTGAGAAAAAAATAATACAAGATGCATATAGCAATTAAAGGGGATGAGACAATGAGATTTAAGAGCAGATATCTATAAATCAACAGCAAAAAAAAAAAAAAAAAAAAAAAAAAAGAGTACGGTTGCACCAGACAGTTGCATCAAAAGGGTTGGCTTTAAGAGAAAGGGTATAAAAATCAAGCGCTAAAAAACCAAGCCAAGAAAATGAGTGAATACAAAAAAAGAAAAAAAAAAAAAAAAAAAGCCAATGAAAGATGTGAAGGAGAAGGAAGGACAAGTACCTTCTTGATAAAGGGATTGAGCAAAACAAGAGTTAGCGCGAGCCTTGATGGAAAGGGCCTGATTTCGATCATCGAGAGAAAGTGCATCGATTGAGGAGGGTGAGATGACGTTAGAGACATCAGAAGCAATGGAGGAACCGTCAATAGAAGGATCGTAAAGACTGAAAAGGAATAAACAACGAATTGAATCAGATATAATTAAGAGAGAGAGGAAAAAGGAGAGGATAGCTAACCTGGCACCAGAGCCTTTGAGAAGAAGGGCAAGTGAATAGAATCAGAGAGAATTAAGACAATCCAAGGAAAAGGAAGGATGATTGAAGAAGAAGAAGAAGAAGAAGAAGGAAGACACGACATACCTAGAGGGGCGCGCTCATCGGGGTGATGGAGTGAAGAAGAAGAAGAAGAAGAAGAAGAAGAAGAAGAAGAAGAAGAAAAAGAGTTGAGATCCAATGACATTGTGAGAGTGAATGCAGACCAGAGATAAAAAGAAGAATGAGTGACCACAGGTTGACCTGCCGAGATGCATACAAGCTCCTTGGACATTGAATATGCATCTCCATTCAATTCAGACTTTTTTATCCTTTCACTTGCCACTTTTTCTTTGGCTCTCTCCTTTAACCTCCATCTTTGCTCTCCCCTTTAACCTCCATCTTTGCTCTCCATTATTGTTCCAAATGTCTCAGCAAGGTCCTTCCGATGGTCTCACTTCAAGAGATTATTATTCCGATTCTTATGCTCACTTTGGTATACATGAAGAAATGCTCAAAGATGAAGTTCGCACTCTATCCTACAGAAATTCCATTTGGTGGAATAAACATCTCTTCAAGTACTTCTCTTTTCTCTATCTTTTTGTTTAATCGTCCACTGACTTCAATCTCTGCTTTCGATCGTATGTGGGATCAGAGATAAAATTGTACTCGACGTTGGATGTGGAACCGGCATCTTATCTATGTTTGCTGCAAAAGCTGGGGCTAAACATGTCTATGGTGTAATTCATCTCTCTTGGATGTCCTCTTTCACTTCACCCTCTTAAACTCTCTCCCTTCTTAGATTGACATGTCTGGTATCTTGGATCAAGCTCAAAAAATCATCAACGCTAATGGGTTTTCACAGAGTAATTCTTCTGGCCTATCCTTCCCGCTTGGAGTTTACTCTCTCACTTACTTCCACGCCACTTAATCCAACAGCCATCACTCTCATCAAAGGCAAACTAGAAGACGTGACCTTGCCTGTAGACAAAGTTGATATCATCATCTCTGAATGGATGGGCTACTTTCTGTTGGTCATGGTTCCACTCCCTATTCTTCCTGACCTCCATATGTTTGTTCATTTGTCTCTCTCAGTTTATATGAATCAATGCTCGACACTGTTCTTCTTGCACGGGACCGTTATTTGGTATTCAATATTTTCATTTCCATCACCCCATTATTCAAAAGTGTTGACATTTGTATTTGTCATATGTTTCAGAAACCTGGGGGCTTAATGTTTCCTGACTCTGCAACTCTCTTTCTTGCTGGGCTGGAAGACCAGGATTATAAAGAAGAAAAAATTGGATGTCTGCCCTATTTTTTTGTTACCTATATTACAGATTTGTATCCCATTTCTAATCCAGTATTCACTACCTATTTCATATGATCTTATCACTCACAACGATGAACAGTTTGGGACGATGTTTATGGTTTTGATTATTCTTGCATAAAAGAAATTGCCCTCCGGGAACCTTTAGTTGACACGGTTGAACTTAAATCTGTCGTTACAAATCCATGTTCAGTTCGGACCTTTGACCTCCTCACAGTTACAAAAGAAGAGCTCGCTTTTACGGCACCCTTCCAACTTGAAGCAACTCACAAAGATTGTTTGTTAGCTTTCTTTATTCATAAGTATTTACTCATTTCTTCAACTGATGTTTAAAATTCTTAGATGTCCATGCTTTGTTGGGTTGGTTTGATGTCTCATTTCGGGCTTGTCATAAACCTGTTTCCTTTTCTACTGGTCCCCATGCCAAATATACCCACTGTTAGTAATTATTTCAATAGTTGTCTGTATGTTTTCTCATAATTTTTTTCGTCTTTCGTTTATTTTAGGGAAACAGACCGTTTTTTATTTGAAAGAAACACTCACTCTAAATCGAGGAGATTGTATTAATGGCGAAATTTCGATTCGGCCAAACGCAAAAAATCATCGCGATCTAGACATTGATATTAAATATGAGTAAGTTATGTTATATTTTCTTTACTCCGGGTCAGTATTTTAGACCTGATTTGTTCTCTCTTTTTTTAACTTAAATAAGGGTTGCTGGCGATCATCATGCTTCCGACTCCCTCTCGTATAAGATGTTAGTTTAAAGCTAGCAAAAAAAAATAAAAAAAAATAAAATAATAATAATAATAATAATAAAACTTTTATCAATGCTGTGATGCTAACAGATACTAATTTACAGGGCCTGATTTAATCGCTTGCAGGTACTGATACACTGATTTTGATAATGCTGGCTTTTATGCTCAAGGTAATTTTGATGCGAAGCAAAACTCTAGGGAAAATAAAGCCATTCATTTTTGGAGAGATCATATGCTCAAGAAATATATATGACTTGATAAATAGTGCAGGTTTGAATCCAGGAGGAGGAGGGATTAATTGAGAAGGTAAGGAGGATTCAAAGTTATTAAATGAATCGATTGATAAATACTTAGTTTCAAGGACCTAAGAATTATTTGTCTATGTGGTTAAAAAATACATATCATGACCATTAATGCATTTATTGGGGACTGTGATATTTTTTGTGGTGTTGATCTTTGCAAGTTATCCATCTGCATTGCAAAATAATTGAGTAATAGTATGAAAAAAATAAAGTGTTTAACATTTAAAGCTGCGTTTGTGACTGCTTTTAGAAGAAAGTCCACAATCTGGGATGATGTGTGACGTCTGAGATTTGAGTGGTTAAACTGAGTTGAAATAAAAAATCAACAACTTAACCGATCTGGTAGAATATATAGCTATCTCAATTGACTTTTCGCAACTTTGAGTTCAACTTTGGGACATGTCGACTTTTGGCAGAATGGAGGAATAATTAGCCAGAGCATCGAAAGCGCTTCAGGTTTAGTTGTCATGAGATTTACGAGATTGCTCATTCGTTCATGCCTATTGAAATTTTGTTCTTTTCTTTTTCTTTTTCTTTTTGTTTGTTTGTTTGTTTCTTTTGCTTCTTTTGGTTTTGTTTTGTTTTGTTATGTTTTTTTTTTTTTTTTTTTTTTTTTTTTGTTTGTTTGTTTTGTTTGTTTTTTGTTTTTTGTTTTTTTTTTTTTTTTTTTTTTTGATTTTTTGATTTTGATTTTTTTGATTTTTTGATTTTGATTTTTTTTTATTTTTTTGTTTTTTTGTTTTTTGTTTTGTTTTGTTTTGTTTTTTTTTTTGTTTTTTTTTTTGTTTTTTTGTTTTTTTGTTTTTTTGTTTTTTTGTTTTTTTGTTTTTTTGTTTTTTTGTTTTTTTGTTTTTTTGTTTTTTTGTTTTGTTTTTTTTTTGTTTTTTTTTTGTTTTTTTGTTTTTTTGTTTTTTTGTTTTTTTGTTTTTTTGTTTTTTTGTTTTTTTGTTTTTTTATTTTTTTATTTTTTTGTTTTTTTGTTTTGTTTTGTTTTTTTGTTCTTTGTTTTTTTGTTTTTTTGTTTTTTTGTTTTTTTGTTTTTTTGTTTTTTTGTTTTTTTGTTTTTTTGTTTTTTTGTTTTTTTGTTTTTTTGTTTTTTTGTTTTTTTGTTTTTTTGTTTTTTTGTTTTTTTGTTTTTTTGTTTTTTTGTTTTTTTGTTTTTTTGTTTTTTTGTTTTTTTGTTTTTTTGTTTTTTTGTTCTTTGTTTTTATGTTTTTATGTTTTTTTGTTTTTTTGTTTTTTTATTTTTTTGTCTTTATGTCTTTTTGTCTTTTTGTTTTTTTGTTTTTTTGTTTTTTTGTTTTTTTGATTTTTTGATTTTTTGATTTTTTGTTTTTTTGTGTTTTTGTTTTTTTGTTTTTTTGTTCTTTGTTTTTATGTTTTTATGTTTTTTTGTTTTTTTGTTTTTTTATTTTTTTGTCTTTATGTCTTTTTGTCTTTTTGTTTTTTTGTTTTTTTGTTTTTTTGTTTTTTTGTTTTTTTGTTTTTTTGTTTTTTTGTTTTTTTTTTTTAGTTTTTTTGATTTTTTGATTTTTTGATTTTTTGATTTTTTTTTTTGATTTTTTGTTATTTTGCTTTTTTGTTATTTTGCTTTTTTGTTTTTTTGTTTTTTTGTTTTTTTGTTTTTTTGTTTTTTTGTTTTTTTTTTGTTTTTTTTTTGATTTTTTGATTTTTTTTGATTTTTGAATCATTTCCTCGAATCATTCCTCTGTTCTTCAAAGAAGTTTCTAAAATCCCTCATCTCACTTTCAGGAACATCCTCGACCTTGTGCGTAGGTCGTCCGGTGACAGATTTTTTGATTTTTGTTTTGTTTTTTTTATTTTATTTTTATTTTTATTTTTTTTAGTTTTTTAGTTTATTTATTTAATTATTTTTTGTTTTTTTGTTTTTTTGTTTTTTTGCTTGTTTGTTTGTTTTGTTTTTTAGTTTTTTAGTTTTTTTTGTTGTTTTATTTGTTTGTTTGTTTGTTTGTTTTTGTTTTTTGTTTTCTGTTTTTTTGCTTTTTTTGTTTTTTTTTGTTTTTGTTTTTGTTTTTATTTTTATTTTTATTTTTATTTTTATTTTTGTTTTTGTTTTTGTTTTTGTTTTTGTTTTTGTTTTTTTGTTTTTTTGTTTTTTTTGTTTTTTTTTGTTTTTTTGTTTTTTTGTTTTTTTGTTTTTTTGTTTTTTTGTTTTTTTGTTTTTTTTGTTTTTTTTGTTTTTTTGTTTTTTTGTTTTTTTGTTTTTTTGTTTTTTTGATTTTTTGATTTTTTGATTTTTTGATTTTTTGATTTTTTGATTTTTTGATTTTTTGATTTTTTGTATTTTTTGTTTTTTTGTCATTTTGTTTTTGATTTGTTTTTTGTTTTTTTTGTTTTTTTTGTTTTTTTGTTTTTTTGTTTTTTTGTTTTTTTGTTTTTTTGTTTTTTAGTTTTTTAGTTTTTTAGTTTTTTAGTTTTTTAGTTTTTTAGTTTTTTAGTTTTTTAGTTTTTTTTAGTTTTTTAGTTCTTTTGTTTTTTTGTGTTTTTGTTTTTTTGTGTTTTTGTTTCTTTGTTTCTTTGTTTCTTTGTTTTTTTGTTTTTTTGTTTTTTTGATTTTTTGATTTTTATTTTTTTTTTGTTTTTTTATTTTTTATTTTTTATTTTTTTTTGATTTTTTGATTTTTTGATTTTTTGATTTTTTGATATTTGATTTTTTGATTTTTTGATTTTTTAGTTTTTTAGTTTTTTAGTTTTTCAATTTTTTTTGATTTTTTGATTTTTTGATTTTTTGAATTTTTGAATTTTTGAATTTTTGATTTTTTGATTTTT